>QXEO01000236.1:2503391-2946599 GCA_007115705.1 Dactylis glomerata
GGATTTTGTGACTTTGCTATCACTAGGAGCATCAATAGGAGCTTATATACAGCTAGCATGCTATCACTTTGCTTCATATGTATCATTGCTTCATATGTATTATCATTGCTGTCACTTTGCTTCATATGTATCAGACTGTTAAGTTCCTGTGTATGTTTCAGTAGGAGCATCATTGCTGTCACTTTGCTTCATTTTGTGACTTTGCTGTCACTAGGAGCATCATTGCTGTCACTTTGCTGTCACTTTGGCTTGGCAGTGAGCAGATCTGTGTATGTTGTCGACATGTTGTCGACAACTGTGTGTTGGAAAGGCACATTATGTGCTTTTTTTTGTGTGAATTGTTTACAGGTTTTTGAAAATGAGTGCCTATTACTCCCGAAATGTTGATTGATTTCTGTTTCGGTGAGAAATAGGCACTCCTAGGTAGCCATTTATAGGGGAGGTGCTGTCGAATTTTCCGATCGATTTTTTGTTGTACTAAACATTTTTCTCCTTTTGTTTAGTGCAAACATGTCGACCGGACACGTCAACGACGGCGCTGGCCCTTCTAACCAAATGAGTGTCGAAGAACAAGCTCGGGCGGCCAACTTGCCGTTTTGGATGCAATCCTAGAGGGCGGCTGAGGAGAAGGAAATAGACGTCATGGACGGAGATGGAGGTGGAGATGATCAGGGTGGAGACGAAGACTCTGAGGGTGGAGACGGAGACTCCGAGGGTGGAGAAGGAGACGGAGACTCCGATGACACCACCGATGCTGGCGGCGAGCGCACCGATGGCGCCGAGGATGACACCACCGATGCTGGCGAACAGACGGATGGTGGATCTGCCTCGGCCGCTAAGAAGAAGAATGCCATCAGGAAGGATCAGAACCCGCCGACGCTTGGCACAAAACGCGAGGATTTCACCCAAGTGAATGAAAACGGCGTACCCGTGGAACCTAAAGCCCTTGCCACAGGATATGGGACGCAGATCGGTTGCATCGTCCAGGAGACCGTGACGATCAACACGAGGAACCTCCGAGATCCCGGCAATGCGCATCTTGTGCAGCTCCTACTACAGAAGCTTCACGAGCAATACGATTTCCCGGAGGAGTACAAGAACCTAAACCTCAAAGACAACAAGGTGAACCAGTAGGCTGCTGGCGCGTGGGTGACGGCACTAGAAGATTCCTTGTGCGTGGTGAATGACCAGCCAGTTGGGAACCCCAAGAGGAAGGTGTGATGAGTATAGCAGCTAGTTTTCCCTTAGTTAAGAAACCAAGGTTTATCGTTCTTGGAGAGGAGAGACAAACGACTGAAGGTGATGCTTGCTAGCTTGCGATAGCTTCGGACAATTTATATATGTCGCCTCGTCCAAGTTTTGCTTGCTAGCTGCAACGCGGAACCTGCACACAAACAACCAAGTACTTTGTTCCCAACTTACGATGAGGTTGTCAATCTCACCGGTTTGCTTGAAACAAAGGTTATGAGCGTATCGAGTGGAAAACAGTAAAAGTATGCGAGCAAAGTAAACAGTGCGAGTAAAGTAAACAGGTGATAGCAATATGATGGAAATAGGACCGGGATCCACAGTTCACTAGTGGTGTCTCTCCATAAGATAAATAACACATGCTGGGTAAACAAATTACAGTTGGGCAATTGATAGAATAAAGATAAACGTGATATGTCAAGAAGATCACTATGAGATTTACTCTGGGCATTACAACAAAATACATACACCGCCATCCAACTGCATCTATGACTAATAATCCACTTGTGGCGAATCAATCCGAGAACTCCACAAGTATTAAGTTGCGAACAACAGATAATTGCATTAAGCAAAGTGTGTAATGTAAACAAAGCATATGCCCTTGAGCATATGAATGTTGTTTTCTCCCTAGTAGCAACAGCACATCTGCAACCTTAGAGGTTTCTATCACTTCCCCAGGTTAAATAGAGGCATGAACCCACTATCGAGCATAAATACCCCCTCTTGGAGTCACTAGCAACTACTCGGCCAAGATAGCTACTAACAATGGAGAGCATGCAAGATCATAAACAACATAGAGATAACAAAAGATAATATTCAGTATAGCAACTTAATCATAAACACCAATATTCATCGGATCCCAACAAACCAAACATGTAGAATTACATAACGGTGATCTCAATCATGTAGGGCAGCTCATGAGATCTAAACATGAAGCACATGGTGGAGAAGACAACCATCTAGCTACTGCTATGGACCCATAGTCCAAGGTAGACTACTCACTCATCGCTCCGGAGGCAAGCATGGCGATGAAGAAGACCTCCGGTGGCGATTCCCCTCTCCGGCAGGGTGCCGGGAAGAGCTTCTGGACCCTCCCGATCTTCGGGTCGACGGCGGCGGCGGATCGCGATATGTTCTGGAAAAGTGATCGGGTACTTAGGTTTTTTCCGTCGGGGGGTCTTTATAGGCGAAGGGGCGATGTCAGAGGAGGGGCCAGGCCCCCTCACACCATGGCGGCGCGGCCAGGCCCCTGGCCGCGTGAGCCTGGCGTGTGGGGCCCTGGTGGCCCCCCTCCTACTATCCTTCGGATCTCTGGAAGCTTCCAGGAAAAATAAGACTTTAGGAACTTGTTTCGTCCAATTCCGAGAATATTTCCTGTGTATCACTTCTGAAACACAAAAACAACAGAAAACAGGGAACTGGCACTGTGGCAACTTGTTAATAAGTTAGTTCCGGAAAATGCATAAAAGTGCCACGAAGTGTAACGAAACAGTAGGCAAATGGTGTAAAAACAAGCATGGAGCATCAAAAATTATAGATACGTTGGAGACGTATCAAGCATCCCCAAGCTTAACTCCTGCTCGTCCTCGAGTAGGTAAGTGATAACAAAAGAATAATTTTTGAGGTGACATGCACCTACACAATCTTGGTCATGTATGTAAGCATTTGTGAGCAGGGATCATAAGAACTTAAAACATGGGCATGAAAGATGTAATCTTGACAATAAGAACTTAGCAACCATGTTGTAAACAAGAAAATGAACACAAACAAAAGATCATGAAAATGAAACAATGAAAGTCAAACGTGTGTTCAAATCATAAGGAAAAACATACAAATGGTTTTCAGCTTGTCCTTCAAAGAGAGCAAAACATAAATGCATAGGACACCTTCAAGTTTAAGAGGGCGACTAGATACAAATAATTTAAGAACAAGTGAAACCAACAATATGAATCAATCAATGAACTTTGGGACAATGCATATCACACTAAGAATGACAACTATGCTCTCTTAATGGTGCATAAAGAAAGAAGGTGGTGACTCAACATAAAAGTAAAAGAAAGGCCCTTCGCAGAGGGAAGCAGTGATTGCAAGTTTTATAACCTTCAAAAATTATGGTACTTACCGGCTTTGAGCTCTCATTGCCCCCATCATAAGCATCTTGAATGGTTAAAGTTAATGCGAGAACAATTATGATGCATATGCTTGACAAATCATAAGTTGAAAACCTCGTGTCCCATGAATACGAGTACCCAAACCTCATGCTACTTTACTTAGAGTCCCAAGCAAGGCTCTTGTCATTGTAAGTATATGCATATCATTGAGAACCGCCAATGGGATACCTCCGTGCCCGATGACATGGAACAAGCCCACACCAAAATGACAAGACAAGCAGACAATGAACACCTCGACATCTCTTTTATTTGCCTTTTGTTTAGCTTTTTATTGTGAGATGCATCGTCGAATGTTCACCATGGGTATGCTGCAAATTTCCACCATGAATTATGCATGGCTTAGATTAGCGGCCCGGCGTTTCCCTAACACATATACAAACTCCATGATCCCCACAAGATTCCCAATTCATTTCACACCGCGGGCATCCATAAACAAAAGATCACGATATCAACTCAAATAAGAAGTGCAATGTTGAAAGCTTGCCCATGACTGCATGGCTGGGCTAGTCTCCAACTTACAACTTGCAAGCATAACAACTGAACATAAGAGACCACAATGTCAAATTTTTAAGAACAGGAAAAAGTAAAGTGTGCCTTCCGGTTCGTGAGAGCTTTACTGACCGAATTTCGCATAACACTGGTAAGAGTTTAATTTGAAGAGAAAATAAAAGCAAGTCAAATTTACTTGAAATAGCAAATTGCTAGTAGGTATGTATGGTGGACACTTTGAAAAACTTTGGCTTTTAGGAGTTGGATGCACGAGTAGAGCTCATACTCAGTACAAGGCGAGGGCTAGCAAAAGACTGGGAGCGACCAACTAAGAGAGCAGTAATGGCCATAATCATGCAAAGCGACAAAGCGACATTAAAAGAAGCATAAGATGGAATCAAAAGTCAAAAACTAAATGATCATGAAGGCTATTGGCGACTTTGTAAGAGTCTAACATGTGTGAGCATGCGCCAAGTCAACCCAAATAAAGCATCAAGGAGAAAACCAAAATAATGCTTCCATACAATAAAAACAACGCATGATTTTTTCAAAGGCTCATTAAGCAATCTCAGTTAGTTGAGACAAGTCATGCTACAGCAAAACCACTAAGCATACTATCAAAAATTCATCAAGCATGACATGAAAAAGCCTAAGCCACAGTCTACACAAGCTCCTTCTTGTACCACTATTTTGCACAAAGCTTTTTCTCTTTTCCAACACCATTTGAAATTTTTAAAGACACCTCACCAATAAAGATCAGAGGCAAAAATACACCTTGATGAAAAGATATGACAAGGTCTGAACGCAAATCAAGGCAAAAACGAAAACCAAAAGCAGTAAAGGAAAAAGAAGAACACCCGGTGAAATTATAAGAATGAAAAGCGGAGTGTTCTTTGCAAATGAAAACGAGTACATCTCCTCCAAAGGAAATTTGTTGGGGTCCAACCATTTATTGCAGCAAACAAACAAACTAAACTAACTAAGAAAACTAAAACAACTGACGCTCCAAGAAAAACACATAGTGCATGAAGCAAAAAAAATATAGCGTCTTGAAAGGTGACCTGATTTTTTCCGATGAAGAAGGGGTGCCTTGGGGGCATCCCCAAGCTTTGACGCTTGTACTTCTTGGATATTTCTTGGGGTGATGCATGGGCATCCCCAAGCTTGAGCTTTTGTCCATTCTTCAACTCATCTCATCATTCTCCAATCCCTACACTTGAAAACTTCCTTCATACAAAACTAAACACAATTCTATTAGCAACATTAGTGCAAGCATAACATATAATCAATCCTATTTTTGCTTCAGGTTTCAACTCAAAACCACCACATATATAGTAAATACTACTGTAGCAACCTCCCCAAAAGTTCCATGATCAAAAGAACTCAAAAGAAAGCGATAAAGTGGCAAACACAAATATTGGCAGAAATCTGTCAAAACTGAACAGCTGACAAAGGTCGAATTTTTTAGGGGTTTTCTGTTGCTCAAATCAAAAAGTGTTCAACTAACAAAAGTTTGGATATAACCTGGGGCATATGCACAAGAAATCGCAGGTCCAAAAGATATACAGAGAATTTATACGAATTTTTACGGTGCAGCACCAAAAACAGTTTCAGGACAGCAACATCCCCAAATCTTTACCTCACTCGAATTAGAGGCTTCTCTTGGCACAAAAACGAAATAAACAAGATAAGGAGCGGTCATTACAGTAGTAATGACTTCCAAGACTCAAATAAAAGAAAAATTACTGAAAATAAAACATTGGGTTATCTCCCAAGAGTGCTTTTCTTTAACGCCTTTGAGCTAGACGCAGAAAATTGCGAATCAAGTATTTTCAGAAGATGAAGTACTAGGATCAGCGCGTGCCTTACGTCTTCCTTTCTTACCTTTGTTCTTGACTCTAGGAAAGACATGGCTATTGCAAGGTGGAGAGATAAATCTTATATTGCCTTTTCCCACATCAATGACGGCGCCCAGGAGCTTCAAGATGGATCTTCCAAGTGTGATTTGTCCTTTTCCTA
The DNA here is from genome assembly GCA_007115705.1 of Dactylis glomerata. NCBI lineage: Eukaryota > Viridiplantae > Streptophyta > Magnoliopsida > Poales > Poaceae > Dactylis > Dactylis glomerata. The sequence continues at coordinate 2,509,319 of QXEO01000236.1, forward strand.
CACATTCAATAACAAGGTAATCAGTAGATATCATTCTTTCTAGGACTTTTGTAAAAACTCCTTCAGCTATTCCAATGGGAAATATAGTGGCATTGTTAGTAAGAGAAATTCCTTCTCCCCCCTCAGAAAGCTTCCAAAGGCTCAAAGATTCATAAACATCCTTTGGCATGAGACAAAATTCAGACATAATATCACAACGAGCATGAAAAGTTTCACCACTAATGGTGATTTTTATCGTAGGATACCAACTCGAAGGTTCAGAATTTATTGGCACATAATCAAAATGCTGGCGCAAAGTATTGTAGCAAGAATGCAAGCTAGCAGTGTGAGTCTCAAGAGTATCAAGTCTATTAAAAATGCACACAAGAGAGGAATCAAAATAGGTTGGCATGCTATAAATTATAATCAACTTTTTTATAATGTTGAAGGCTTGATCTCCATCGCAATGAAGGAAATCTCCTTCTGCAGTAGCATCCAAAGCATATCTATAACGAAGAGCAAGCCCAAAGTAAAAGCTACTAAGAAGCAAACTCAAGGCCATTTTAGGTTCAGTTTTTCCATGCCAATCATAAATTCTAGACCAAGCTTCTTTAAAACTTTCCTCATCCTTCTGCTTAAAAGTAAAAATCATGTCCTCGGGCGACATAGTAGTAGCAACTGAACTAGACATAATAAACTAAAGTAAAGAAATAGCAACTACCAAGGATTCTAATTTTTTTGGGTTTTTGATATAAAACGATGCAGGTAAAATAAATAAAGTAAAGCAAAACAATAAAACAAAGTAAAGGATGTGCGTGCGAAAACTCCCCTCGCAGAAGTCTTCTACTTCCTCCCCGGCAACGGCGCCAGAAAATTAGCTGCTGGCGCGTGGGTGACGGCACCAGAAGATTCCTTGTGCGTGGTGAATGACCAGCCAGTTGGGAACCCCAAGAGGAAGGTGTGATGAGTATAGCAGCTAGTTTTCCCTCAGTTAAGAAACCAAGGTTTATCGTTCTTGGAGAGGAGAGACAAATGACTGAAGGTGATGCTTGCTAGCTTGCGACAGCTTCGGACAATTTATATATGGCGCCTCGTCCAAGCTTTGCTTGCTAGCTGCAACGCGGAACCTGCACACAAACAACCAAGTACTTTGTTCCCAACTTACGATGAGGTTGTCAATCTCACCGGTTTGCTTGAAACAAAGGTTATGAGCGTATCGAGTGGAAAACAGTAAAAGTATGCGAGTAAAGTAAACAGTGCGAGTAAAGTAAACAGGTGATAGCAATATGATGGAAATAGGACCGGGATCCACAGTTCACTAGTGGTGTCTCTCCATAAGATAAATAACACATGCTGGGTAAACAAATTACAGTTGGGCAATTGATAGAATAAAGATAAACGTGATATGTCAAGAAGATCACTATGAGATTTACTCTGGGCATTACAACAAAATACATAGACCGCCATCCAACTACATCTATGACTAATAATCCACTTGTGGCGAATCAATCCGAGAACTCCACAAGTATTAAGTTGCGAACAACAGATAATTGCATTAAGCAAAGTGTGTAATGTAAACAAAGCATATGCCCTTGAGCATATGAATGTTGTTTTCTCCCTAGTAGCAACAGCACATCTACAACCTTAGAGGTTTCTGTCACTCCCCCAGGTTAAATAGAGGCATGAACCCACTATCGAGCATAAATACCCCCTCTTGGAGTCACTAGCAACTACTCGGCCAAGATAGCTACTAACAACGGAGAGCATGCAAGATCATAAACAACATAGAGATAACAAAAGATAATATTCAGTACAGCAACTTAATCATAAACACCAATATTCATCGGATCCCAACAAACCAAACATGTAGAATTACATAACGGTGATCTCAATCATGTAGGGCAGCTCATGAGATCTAAACATGAAGCACATGGTGGAGAAGACAACCATCTAGCTACTGCTATGGACCCATAGTCCAAGGTAGACTACTCACTCATCGCTCCGGAGGCAAGCATGGTGATGAAGAAGACCTCCGGTGGCGATTCCCCTCTCCGACAGGGTGCCGGGAAGAGCTTCTGGACCCTCCCGATCTTCGGGTCAACGGCGGCGGAGGATCGCTATGTGTTCTGGAAAAGTGATCGGGTACTTAGGTTTTTTCCGTCGGGTGGTCTTTATAGGCGAAGGGGCGATGTCAGAGGAGGGGCCAGGCCCCCTCACACCATGGCGGCGCGGCCAGGCCCCTGGCCGCGCGAGCCTGGCGTGTGGGGCCCTGGTGGCCCCCCTCCTACTCTCCTTCGGATCTCTGGAAGCTTCCAGGAAAAATAAGACTTCAGGAACTTGTTTCGTCCAATTCCGAGAATATTTCATGTGTATCACTTCTGAAACACAAAAATAGCAGAAAACAGGGAACTGGCACTGTGGCAACTCGTTAATAGGTTAGTTCCGGAAAATGCATAAAAGTGCCACGAAGTGTAACGAAACAGTAGGCAAATGGTGTAAAAACAAGCATGGAGCATCAAAAATTATAGATACGTTTGAGACGTATCACAGGCCCTTACGAAGATGAGCACGGCCTTGGCTAGCTGGAGAACCCGGGTGAAGAAGCGGATTGACAAGAACGAAAGCTGGGAAGAGATTAAGAAGCATGAGCCACTTCTAGAACACGACAACTATCTTCTTTTCAAGGAGGAGTTGGAGACCGATACCTTCAAAGCTCTGTTGGCGTTGGGGAAGAAGATGTATGAACAGAACTTAGGTCACCACCGTCTTGGGAGTGGCGGTTACAGAGGAATCCAGGAAGTGTGGGACAAGGAGGACGCCGAGCTTATTTGTCTTGGCAAGCCCAACATGTTTGACAAATTCACGGACCCGCAGGTCCGGAACTTTGTGCGGGCCCGCTACTACCTGTGCCCCAAGACAAAGGAATTCAAAACCTCAGCGAAGGCTGTGCAAGAGTTTGAGAAACTCGTGGTAAGCAACTTACCGCGGATCTCAAGTCGATTTGCAATCAATAATGAACCGATGATTCTAATTGGGTTCATGAATCCTTTTGCAGGAAGCTGAAATAGCGGCCGAGGCAGCTTGCTCCACCCAAGGGCTATCGGAGCCTTGGGACACTCCTTTCAACAGGGCGACGAATATTATAAAGAAGAGGCCCAAGCACAAGAAGATGACGTCCGCTGGGCGTGTTTCCGGCTTTGGGCTGACCAGGAAAGTCGGCGTCCACTTCAAAGAGGAATCAAAGGCTAGAAAGGAGAGAAGAAGCAAGGTGGAGGAGGCATAGAGGCGGGAGATTGCAGATCTCAAGGCGCAAGTGGCCGCGCTACCGGCGCAGATGGAGGAGAAGTTTGAAGCAAGGTTGCGCTAGGTCATTCCTCCTCAACTATGGGAGGGTCTAGCGGCGTGGAATGCCGCTGGTGGAGTTGGGCCGATACCGGTGCCCAGCGTGTTTGGTAGCAACTCATCCCAACACGTGTCGCCAAACATGGTGACCCCGCCCTCCTACCCATCGGCAGACCCGTTCGCGGGGCTGAGCCCGCTGGCCGCCGACACCAACAACGCGCAGCCGGCGCCGGTGCCCAACACCAACACGCGGCCGCCGCCTCCACCGCAGCCCAACACCAACACGCGGCCGCCACCTCCGCCGTAGCCCAACACCAATGTGCAGCCACCGCCCAACACCAACGTGCAGCCACCGCCTCCACCGCAGCCCATGCAGCCTCGCGTGTCCACCTTAGCCGACCTCGATGCCCTTACCAAGGTAACTAATCGTTGGCTCAACTTCATACTCTGCCATCCTTTTTGATGAGTACCATCTGATAATGGTGCCCAACATGTTCTCCCACAGGACACTAGTTGCACCTTGCTGCACTATGTGAACGGCGTGCTGAAGGATGTAGGCAAGGGTACCATATGCCAACCGAAGAACCCCCTGATGCACAACTTGCCCATCTTGCTGGCATGTTCAGGGTCGCCCTGGTGCGTCCTTTGAAGGGTTGCGAGGGCGTTGATCCTCCCATGCAACCTCATGGAGCCGATGAGCATTACTCTCTCAGAGGTTGCGTCGGCTGGCCCTTGCTATGGCCGAAGTCACAGATTTTCCTTGCAAAGGATGATCAGCGCCCCGCGGCTGCCCCCGCTAAAAAGACATGGCCACCGGTGTTCGTTCCCGCCACCAAGAGGCATCAGCAGCTAGCTGCGCACACGCCGTCGCCTCCACCCGAGCACATGGACGCTGCACCTAACCGCGGCGATGATCAGGGTGATGAAATTGACGGCTTCCTCGACACCGGGGGCAACGAAGGAATCTACATGCCTCCTCTTGGAGATCCAGCCTCCCGTGGTCAACAAGCCGGTCGTCCCCTGTCATGCACGCAGCGTCTGCGGTTCGGCGACAGTTCTCAGGAGACTCCTCCAGAAGCCGCAGCCACACAACCCAATCTGGCCAATGTTATCAGCCCCACCACACTCCACAAGGCGGTCGATGAGCAGTTGAAATCCGCTGCTCCCATGCCAGATAAGTTGCAATCCACAGCTCCTGTCGAGGAGAAGAAGAAGGGCCGGAAGCATAGCCAGAGCAAGAAGGCTTTGAGCCAGCCGTCTCCGAGGAAGATACTCCGGGCTGAGGACGGCGTGCGAGAAGAGCCCCGTGATTTCCCCATGCACATAGCGGGTCAGCCGATGCTGACAAAGGAGATGCTCGCCAACGCGGGTGGAGCAATTGTGAATTTGCATGACAGCATCTAGTATCTCGAGGAGCGCCTTCTCTAAGAAAAGAATCCCGGGTACCCGGTCTACACAATCAAGGTGCCGGAGGGCCATGGCTTCGTCGATACATCACCCGCTGAAATCTTCTTCGTACGGTACGAGGACATCTACAATCTGCTGCACTCCAACCGCCTGGACTATAACTTGGTCCGTCTATACACGCTTCATATGGCGTTGAAGGCGAAGAGGGAGAAGACCAAGGACATCGTGATAGTAGACCCCTACTTCATGCGTGACGTTGCCTTGCTGAACGAGGCGGACCGGGCAACGGTGAAGGAGTACCTTGGGAATATCTTTGTGGAGAACCTGACCATCGACTCCATTCTTCTGCCTTGCTTTCCCGAGTAAGTGAACACCACCGTGAAAACTTCTTTCTTAGATTCTCCGGTTGGTCCTCTTACAACAATTTATTTTTCAATTGTGCTGCGCAGAGGCATATATTGCTCACTCATATCCATTTGCCCAAGGTGGTCGCAAGCGACGAACTTTGACTCATCGAGTGAAACGAAGCCGATGAAGAACTATGGCCGAATCAAGAGTGTGCTCAATGATGCTCTACAATTCTACGCCGACAAGGGGGGCAAATTCACCAAGGGTGGCGAGAGAGTCAAGAATGGCAAGCATATCTTCATGCACCAAAAAAAGTTTCCATGCGTCAAGCAGCCGCCTGGCAGTGTGAAGGAGGCCTTCTACGCCCTCCATCACCTGAAGGGGATCGTCTGGGATTCGCGGATCAGGGTGCTACCAGCTAATCTCCGACCATGGGCCAAAAAGTTTGCGGCGATCGATGATGCGGACCTTATGGAATATTTCTAGCGCATCCAGACTCAGATCGCGCAAGTCCTTCATGAAGATGTCGACTCAACCGGCGGGGTCATGCATTGTGGCGTAGCGTTGACTAACCGCGAGATCGAAGGACGCCTCAACAGGCAGCGCGACACAAGGACATTCATGACGAGAGAGGGCGTGCGCCCGTTCCCGGCGAGGACTACATGATGTCTGTGGCTAGCTAGCGGTGTTGGGTCGATGTATCGTAAACTTTACTATCCTAGTGTTGTTTCCGAACTATTGTTGGACATGTGTGTGTAAACCTTTACTTGCCGAGGCTCGTAATGCCTTGACGATCAATGGTGGACTTGCTTATATATGATCGATCGTCATCCATGCTATGTTTTATTCTAGGCTTATGAATCCTTGCCATAGTATTTGTGATCATGCAAGCATGTTTTTGCACTTTGTCATTCCTTTCGTTGCATAACATATATACTACATGTATATAGAGAGATGGCGAAGTGGTATGTGGTGTATAGTGGTCGGGTTCCAGGAGTCTACGAGGAGTGGGAGGACTGCCAGGCACAGGTGACCAACTTCAGCGACAACTGCTACAAAGGGTACAAGACAAGAGAGCTCGCGGTCTCCAAGTGGAGGAGACACGTGTGGAAGAAGAATCGGATGAAGTTCTTGATCATGGTCTCGATCTTGCTCATCGTCATTGCCGGTGTGATCTATTCGTTCATATAGTAGTCTAGGTGATATGTAACTCCATATATAATATGTAATGATCAAAGTTGTACTTAACTTGTCTAATGATTCGACACTTGACTTCATATTGATGTATTTCGACACTTGACTTCATATTGATGTCTTTCGACACTTGACTTCATATTGATGTATTTCGGTGAATTCCTGTGTTACTGATATGTATATCTTTGCATTTCTGCTGTATACTGTATATTTTTGTGCTGTATACTATGTATTTCTGCTGTATTCTCGAAAAAATACAAATAGAAAACATATCAGTGGAGCACCCTTTTTACATGTCAGTGGCGCACCCTATCCGTGGCGCACCAAAATTGGGTGCGTCGCAGATATTATCCGTGGCACACCCCACTTAGGTGTGCCACGGATGGGACACATAGCCGTGGCGCATATAGCCGTGCGCCACTAATAATAAATACCAGTGGCTTGATATGCGTGGTGCACCACATGTGCGCCACTAAGCCCCAAAATGGTGCTCCACAGATAGGGTTTCTCCTAGTAGTGTTGGGTTGATGGAGGTAATGAACATACGCTTGATATATTCATCACCATTGTCTTTGCACCCAAACCCGGTCAAGGCCGTTGCAAGAGCCAAGATCCTTTGGTACATCTCATCGGGAGTCGCATTATCTCGCATAATGAAATCCCTCTCTTCAATCTTGAGCTCATCAAACTTGGAGGACCGAATGCTCTCGTTCCCAATGAAGAGCATAGTGAGATAGTCCCATACTTCCTTGGCGGTGCTCAAATTGTTGATGTGTGCCGCATGTGTATCCGGCATGGCTTGTTGAAGGAGATGCTTGGCGGTTGCATTGAGTTGTTCATCAACTTCTTCCCTTTCGGTCAAGTTGAGAGGATCATGAGGTGCAAAGCAATTTTGTATGAACCTCCACAAATGAGTAGAAGAACTAGAAATATGAGATTTCATTAGTCCTTGCCATTTGATAAAATTGTGAGAATCAAGATTAGGAGGAGATCCCATGTTGTTAATGTGTGGCATAGGATAATGGACCGGCAGAGTGGAGTAAGTGTTTGGGGATGGAATGGATGCACCCTTTGCCGGACCATTGTTTTCCTTAGGTGGGGCACCGATATTCTCGGTGGAGGGAGAGCCATTGTTAGGTGGCTTTACCTTCGCCAAGGAGAGATCCACACTAGGTGTGGTGTTTGGGTTGGTGAGCCCGGGAGACTTCTTCCCAAGATACTCCTCAAACATCGCGTTCATCTCCAATCTTATAGAGGCTTGAAAGGTGTCCAAAGACGCCAAGTGCTCCTCACGAGAGATTGAAGGGGAGGAGGAGATGGATGGAGGAGTTTCTCCAAGGGGAGTTTCTTTACCCTTATCCTCATCCATAGTATCGCCCATACTCTTAGGCGGTTAAGCCCGAATAAGAGACCACGCTGTGATACCAATTGAAAGGATCGTATGAGCGACTAGAGGGGGGTGAATAGGAGCTACCCAATTTTTACTTCCTTTTCAAATTAAGGCTAGACAAGAAGGTAAATTCTCTAGATGTGCTACTAAGTGAATTTACCTAAAGTGGTAAGCAAGCTAGCAATAACAATATAGGTAAAGATACAAGTAAAGGATAGAAGTAACCGCAATGGAGACACGGAGACACAAGGATGTATTCCCGTAGTTCCTTCCTTGTTATGGGAAGTACGTCTACGTTGGAGAGGTGTGGTACCACAAAGGCCACCAACGCCACAAAGGCTCACCCTATTCTCTGGTGAACAAGCCACAAAGGCGAGTTCACGCTCCACTAAGCGATGCCCTTGAAGGCGGCACAAGACCTTTACACGAAGTATTGGGGGTGAGCTCCACAATTCAATTGGAGGCTCCCAATAAGCCCACCAAGCCCTTACACACGAAGTTGAGCTTGGGGGACGGCTTCTTCCGGCTAGAGTTCCAAGGAACCCAAGAGTAACAAGTTCCTCAATGAAATGGAGAGGGAAATCAAATCGCCTTGGTGGAAGTGTTGATCTAGGTCTCCTCCCTCGAATACCCAAAGGGCTTCAAGTTCTAGTGGCTAGAATGGGAGATCTAGTGCTTTGGAGCTTTGCAACAATGGAGGAGAGAGAGTAGAAGCCACAGCAGCCACCGGAGGTGGAAGACGACTATTTATACCCCTCTAGGAAATCTAGCCGTTGGGGTTGACTAACCCCGGAATCTCCGGACTTTGGAGTCTGGAGTCGAAATGCTCTTTCACCGCCCCCGAGGACGCAGAAGATGGCGGGCGACCCGCACCGGCCTGCTGAATTGGGATAGCCGGAGGAGGCGGCCTCGCCACAATCCCAGGTGCCCCAGCCGACGGCGGCCGCTGTCCCGCCATCTCGGGCACCGTCCCGAGAATAGACGCGAAGGAGCGGGTGAACGGAGGCCCCGATGGCCTTGGAGAACTTGAAGTCGACGAAGAGCATGACGACACCAGGGTAGACAGAGACGAAGGAGAGCGCGGCGGCGTGGACGATGAAGGAGCTGAGGGAATCAGGATCAATGAGTTTGGCATCGCAGACACCACGGCGATCGAAGACCTAGACTGGGACGGGGCCCACAGCGAACGGAATCGACGGACCAGATGGCCTAGCCCATAGCGATGGACCGAAGCGCATGCAGGTCCGCGGTCGATGAGATCCTCCGCAATCCCGTCACAGTTACGAGCTGCGGGATCATCGGCCGCCTGCACCGCGACAGTTTCCACCGCCATGGGCGCCAGTGTTTGAACCGCCGGCTCCTGGGCACCGGCCAATCTCCGCGATCCCACCACTTCCGCAGCCGCCTGAGAGGACGACGCAGAGACCATCGAGGCAGCCAGCACCTTGTCGATGAAGGTGCCTAGAACGGGCGGTGGCGAAACCCTCCGCCGCTGCAGGGGACCGCGGCAGGGACCCATCCTAGGTCCACGCATGAGACGTAGGGCACTCCCATCGGCGAAGAACACGAACCCCTCCTGGGCGAGACCACCGGAGGCGAGGACGCCGGCGTCCCCGGACTGTCCGCCGCGCCGTAGCCATCCACCGACATGCAAAAAAGAGGAGACTCACCTGACCCGGAGCGTCATGACGTCTCCCAAACTCTGGACACCGGCGTCGGGTATCCGATCTCGCGCTAGAAGTCCACCACGGTCTCCTCCTTGGACTTCTTCCGCCGGCTAACCGGCGTCCAGCCCTCCTCCAACTCACCCTCCAAAGCATGCGCAGCCACCAGGAAGGGGATGCTGGCCTCCACCTCCGATCCGCTAATGTCAGATCCGAGACAAGAAAACCTTGACCCCCCCCGGAGACGTGGACGAGGCAGCCTGGGGAGAATCCATCGGCCGCAAGGGTGCCAGGGTTAGGCGCCGGCGGCGACTCTTCTCAGCCATAACATGAATTCTTCTTTTTTATTGTTTTTGTACGTCTGTGGGTTATATAACATAGCATAGCCCATGTTTTATGTCCCCGAGCAGCTTTTTGTTAAGGTATTTTTTCATTAGGATATCATTTTTTGTCCTGTTTTAACCAATTCCAAGGATGCATGCCTCTTTGGAATTTAGGCTAAACAAAAGGATGTACACCTTTTTATGTCCACATACAAAATTTTCTCCCATAAAGATTTTTGGGAACTCATTTCCTAATTCAATTCAATCGATTTTGTGCTTTTGGTCACATAAAAAGGGTGTTTCTTTTGCCCAACGAGAGTTTATACTCAGACATCAACTCGTGGTGGTGGGCAAATGTGTTTTTGAAGTCCTTACTGCCAGACTTGTAATCTCCTCCGAGTGCTTAAAAGATTGCCTGAACCACAAGAGAATAGGAACATGCCAGCCCGGGCTACTCGCTCCAATGGGACTACCGGGATACTCTTTACTCTCCAACCACAAATTAAGGTCAGCCGTAGCTAGTTATTACACAGGATATTCCAGACCCAAATTTAGCAAGTGCCGCCGCCTGATCAAGTCTTGCAGATTCAAAAAAAAAGTCTTGCAGATCTCTATTTACATGCATGCAGTCATGGCGAGCATAAGATCAAGTCCAACGCGATCCCCCTTTTACTCTGCACTCAAGGCCTATAAAACACCACACAGAGTATCCTCTTTACTGCAATAGAAAGTCGCCAGAGCAAAGAGATACTCGTACATTTGAAGCCTCTTCTCAACTGTTTGCAGCCATGGATGGGAGGAAGGCTTACCTGTGTCTTTTCTTGCTGCTTGTACTATCTTCGAACCCTACATCTGCAGGTTCCTTGCTCCTCCCATCCCCATGTTGTTTCCCTCTCTTTCTTTGTCTCATTTTGTGTTCAAACATATTTCACGGCCATTGATGCCTGGAGATCTGATTTGCGATGTGACGAACTGTTTTCGCCTTTTTTTTCAGAGCACGTCTGCTTCGAATTGACCCACAAGAAAGCTCCACTCTGTTTTGGTGCCATGTGCAATGCACTGTGCAAGCTTGACGTCAATTACACGTACAGGAAGGTTCCGGGCATCACTCTCACAGGTTACCACTGTGATGGAAAAGTTGGAAGCGTGTCATGCCATTGCAATGTCTGCGCAGATCTTTGATGGTCAGCTTCCCAGATAGAATTTCATGTTTCTCTAGTTGGTGTCACCCCAAAAGTGATTCAATAATTTAGGATGGACGAGCTAGTTAGGCAGGCCCTATTCTCTATTTTGCTCTATATATGTTAGGATTTGATTAGTAATAAGGTTTTTAGATCAGTTATTGTTCTAGGCTCTGTTTGCAACTGTACTTCCTGCTTCATCAGTGTTAGTTTCTCTTATCTGGCTTATCATGCTGCAGAGAGATCATTGTGTGGTCTCTATCTACCGATAATGTTAGGATGAAACAAAGATTCATGTTTGCAACAAAGATCATCGCTAAAGTTCAGTAAGCCTAAGGACAAACAAACAAGTGTTCCCTGTTCTTTTTTTTTCGTGTGGTTGGGGACAGGCATTTGTCAACTCCTAAATCTGAACTTTGTCCGTCTATGTATTCAGACAGAGGCTTAACTGATTTACCAAAAGAATGAACAGAAACTGAATATTCCGGATAGAGACCAACTGCACTGAGAGAGCACTGATTTATTCAGTAACTTGAGATATCGATACAATAACTGAACTGGCATGACAATGAATGTACCACCATGTCCTCAGAAGAACTGGAACATACTAAACGCAAAGCACAAAAGATAGCTTGTCCAACCAAAAGAACTTTGTTGATTGCTTGGTGTCAGGGAGCGACAACCACTACTGTATCCATCAATGTGTTTATGCATGCCCTGCTTACTCCGCGTCATCATCGTCGTCGTCCTGGAACCGGAGATGCTTCCCCTCCCGCACCGGCAGGCCCCTCAGCAGCGCGCCGTGCTCGGCCGCCGCATTCTCCACCTCCTTCCTCTCCACGATCTCGTCGTCGCTGTTGTAGAGGAACCGGGTGTGCCTGCCCTCGAACGCCGGCAGCCCGGCCTTCTTCCTCTTCTCTTCCTCCCCATCAAACACCGACATCTTGCTCATCCCCTCGCACAGTTCCTCGAAGCACTCGTCGTCATCTTCTTCTTCCCAGTCCTCCTCCTCCGTATAGTACTCTTCTTCCAGCTCTCCCACGGTGTCAAGACCCAGCTCCTCGTCGTCCTTCTCGGAGCTGACGTTCACCTGCATCGACCACACCGATGAGGTGTCCTCGTCCGCTGATGATCTGTCGTCGCTGCTGCTTCCATGGAATGTGAGGGATGACGAGGCGACCGATCCAACAGTGGTATGGTCTGACTTCTCAGGGCAGTCGTCGAACACCAGTGGTCCAGTGCACGGTTTGCCGGTGGATCAGCAATGACCTGCAAGACAAGAGGAGCAGCTCAAGACCAGGTGCAAAGCTGACGGCACAAATAGAGGCGTAAGTTCAGGTAGGCATCACACATTCACAACATGCCAGATCTGATTTCCGAGACTCCTTGTTAGAAAATAGTCCTCTATGGGAACAATATCCGCGTTGTATAACATTGTTAATCGCAAAAGTGATACCATTGCTTTAGCAATGGCTACCTCACCTACGGCTGTGACGTTTAGACGTGATTTAATCGGTTCTAGACTAGCTGCTTGGAATACCGTAATTCATCGTTTGGAATCCATTCAACTTTCAGTAGGTCCTGATGAATTTCGGTGGAACTTACATCCCAATGGGATGTTTTTTGTTCGCTCGCTATACAATGCGATTATCCAATCTGATATTCGAGTTGATAATAACAAGAAATTTTGGTAGATGAAAATACCACTAAAAACCAAAAAAAATTGGGTGATATTTGCGTCGAGGGGTAATCCTAACCAAAGATAATCTCATTAGGCGTAATTGGCATGGGAGCAGTAAGTGTGTTTTTTGTCACCACGATGAGACAATAAAACACTTATTCTTTCAATACCGCTTTGCCAGATCTATATAGTCAATCATTCAAGTAGCTTCTAAACTATATCCCCTGACTAGTGTCGCCAATATCTTTGAGAATTGGCTACATGGTATTGATCTCAGGTTTAGAACGCTTGCAGTTGTATGGTCGTTATGGCTATGTAGAAATAACAAAGTTTTTAATGATAAGAATTATTCTCTCTTGCAGGTTATCTACAGATGTACCGGTATTCTCCGTTTGTGGTCACCTCTACAGCGAATGGAGAATCATGATCTCTTTACGGAGGTCTGTACGGCTGGAGGCTACAGCGAGGGATACTTTTTCCCTACATGGGTGGCAGTATAATCTCCGACATTTTTATGATACCTGAGATATTTGGACGGCTGTGTGCTATCGAAAAAAGATCTGATCGATGCACGAAATAACCTTATATCAAATAGATGACAGTAAACATTAAGTGCACCATCTGGGTATGCGATTGGGGATTCAAATATGAGACTAACTAGTGCACCATCAGGGTATGCTAGTGGGGAATCATATATGGGACTAACTAGAATATAATAGATCAACACACTTGTAGTTAGACCGAGCCGCACCCAGCCGCACCCAGACCTAGCCGCCTCCACCATTCTTCCCAGATTCCCATCACCGCTGGAGGGGACACGGGCAAAGCCCGGCGTACCAAGGAAGGTGGCGGCGGGGAACCTTCCTCCCCTTGCTGGCGGTGCGGGGTGGGCCTGTGGCCGTCGGGGGTGCGGGGTGTCGCCGCAGCTGCAGTAGTAGGTCGGGTCTAGTGGTGGGCGTCTTGGCAGAGATCGTGGCGGCGCCTGGGAGATCGACGCATCGTAGATCTTCTCTGCAAGGTCCTCTCTTGGCGTCGATGATCATAGTCGTGACGGCCCGGGCTGCCTTCTCATCTGCCGGCCACTGCTGGTAGGGGGATTGGGCGGCTTGGGCTGGGCCTGGAGCCGGGGCGGCGAGTTGGTGGAGGTTGGCATGAAGGTCCTCTGATGGCGCGGTGGCAGGCTAGATCTGGCCAGATCTTGGTTGGCCAACCGCCATGGATGGATTTCGTGGATGCTTCTGCAACTGCTTCCAACTTTTGCTCCGACCGGCAGCGCGAGGGTATGCTATTGATGGGATTTGGTTAACCGTTTATTTTCCGGGTTCGAACCTAAATAACCGTTTTGGGTAAATGGATAATATAGGTTAACCATTATGCTATTTAGGTTTAAATGGTTAACCATTGGTTATTTAGGGTCGAACCACTTTTTTAAGTTATGTAATGCTAAGATACCACAACGCGGCTCAAAGACTAGGTTTAAAAAAATCGCCATGATCATTTCTAAAAAATAAACAATTTACAAATCGAAATTCACAATCAGGTGACAATATATGCATGAATAAAGAATAAAATAGTCCAATAAGTTAAAAAAACTCCATGTTGGGTTCACATCATCATAAACTAAATTCTGTTTTACATCCAGGCTAAGGTCAAGTAACAAAGTGCCAGTGCTAGGCTCATGTCCCAGGTTACAGTAAGATTGGCAGAGATCTTGACAAGTTCATGCTCAATTGACCAGATGGATAGATCTTGACAAGTTCATGCATATGAATATGCATCGGTGCTGGGTTGAAGCGCCAGAGCTGCAGCTTTGTAGCCATGAACCTATTTTTTCTTCTCTCCAGAAAGTTTGTACCAAGAGCCTGTGAAAAGCTATATATGAGCTTGTTCTATGTACCAACAGTTCAGTATGTGAAAACTATGAGTAAGTAAAGCTATATATGAGCTTGTTCTATGTACCAACAGTTCAGTAGTTGTGCTTCTGTACGATATATGCAGAGAAACTAGAGATCCAAGATATAATCTGTAGCAAGAACTACAGATTATTCAGTAGTTGTTCTATGTACCATACAATGTGTTATTCAGGAAACAAAATGGCTGCCAATTAAAGATGGCAAGGAAAGACTACGTGTATGTTATTGCTAACAGAAACCTTCCTCACCAAGAATGTCATACACTGATGATGTACTAAGTTCTGCATCACAAGCTATGAGTTTAAAACAGTTAATTACCTGATCAAATAGAGAGGCCTTCCTCACCAAGAATGTCATACACTGATGATGTACTAAGTTCAGTTGTACCTTCAGGAAAAAGAACATTAAAACAAATGACACTTGTAAACTTGATGCGTTATAGGATTTAAATAAAATACATAGCATGTCCACGAGAAGTGCTAGAATCAATAAAATGCAGGAGTTCTCACTTGATGTACGAAACCAATCCTGTAGACAAATTAGAGCTTCAGCTGTGTCGGGTGTCAATCGGCTTCGGAAATCAGAAATAACTCTACGCCCAGTGCTAAAGGCTGACTCTGATGCAACTGTAGAAGCAGGAACAGCTAAGGCATCTTTAGCCATGCTGGCAAGTATGGGATACTCACCAGAATTTGATTTCCACCAATCCAGGATATCGAAGTTATCTTTTCGAGCTATTGGAGGCTTTAACCAGTAAGCATCAAGCTCAGAGGACCCCACACTTGCTGAGTTGATCCTAAGGCTAAGATGACGGTCCCAGTCTGTCAACGGATCATTACTCTCTATGACCATCTCCATATCATCACCTCCTTGTTGTGTTTGTGTAGTTACCAACTTAGCATACTCCTCAAATAGCTTTTTAAATATCTTCTTCACTTTTGCAAGCTTAGTTGAAGAACTACTCGGAAATACCTGAGGTAACCGAAACTCAAGATATGTGAACTTAAACCTTGGATCCAGGATGACAGGTACTGAAAGTGCAAGCCAAGACATTCTCCAATACTTCTCAAGTTTTGCTTGCATGGGCGCGATCATTGCAGAAAATGGAGAGTCCTCCCGAGCTGCCTCCTTGTCTAATGCTTCCTTAGCTTGCCACATTTGCTGAAAATAGAGATTTGCAGTCGGATACTTTGAACCAGATATCACCTTAGTTGCTTCATAGAACACTCCTAGCAACTTGCAGACCTCTTTTGCTTCTTGCCATTCCTCGGCAGAAGGTGCATATGAATATTGGGGATCTTGACTTTCTAAGGCATCAAATGCTCTTCTGTATCTCAATGCTATCATTATCATTGTGAAGGTTGAGTTCCATCTTGTCGGAACATCAAGAGAAAGACTCTTCTCACAAGAAATGCCCTCTTGTGTAACAATATCCGCAAATTTCTCTTTCCGATTTGCTGTAACTCTTATGAACTTAACTGTCTCACGGATATTTGTCAAGATTGGATCCAAATACTCAATCCCTGCTTGGCATACCAAATTGAGGATATGGGCTGCGCAGCGCTGATGCAAGAATTTTCCCTCCCCTACTAACAACTTCTTGGCAACCAGATTTTCCCTCAACATTTGAACCATTCTGCCATTGTTCGAAGCGTTATCCAGTGTAAATGCAAACACTTTGTCCTCAAAGTTCAACTCACGAATGCATTTCAGAACCATATTGAACATGGATAATCCTGTATGGGGTGTTTCCAAGGCATTAAATTTTATTATTCTCTTTTCCAACTTCCAACTATCATTAATGAAGTGCGCAGTAATGACCATGTACCCAATAGTCTGATTTGATGTCCATAAGTCCATGGTCAACGATATCCTCGACTTGGAAGCACCAAATAGCTCCTTCAAAGATTTTTTGTGATCATCGAATGCCTTGGTAATTTCATTCTTCAAAGCCTTTCTTGATATCATGTGAAATGATGGATTCAAACTAGAGACAAATTTTCAAAATCCTTCATACTCAACAATAGACAAAGGCAACTCATGGAGAACAACCATCCGCACCAACATTTTTTTTGCAGCTTCAGGGTCCCATTTCCACAAGCAGCTGACTCCATCTGGTGTCATGAGAGATGCATTCATCTGACTCAAAGCTCCAACCACTTTTGCCCTATCTTTGCATCTGTGCAAGTGATTGCGCAGCCCACTTGTTCCTTGCCCTCGCTTGGCACTAATTTCCGCACCGCAGTGCTTGCACTCTCCTTTTGTAACTTCCCCATCAACATGTATTGGCAAAAAATCACGCCAAGACTTGGATCTGAACTTCCTCCGTTGACCAGCAGCATTTGACCCTTCACTGATTTCCTCCTCATCAAAATCTTCTTCTAGCTCATAATCCTCATCTTCATCGTCATCCTCATCCTCCTCGACAATGATATCTTCTTCATAATCTTGATAAACCTCTTCTGTTTGCATCTGCGAACTGCCAGCATCTTGAGATCGTCTTGCCGCCATGTATTTTGACACTAATGCGCACTTGCATCCATTTCCAAATAAATGTACACCTGTAAATCAGATGCCAATATAATAAGATTTGTTTGCTGCTACTACTGAACGATTGTTAAAATACAAGAGTATTTCAGTCATGGTCAATTAGGATGATTAAGACGACAGTACACACTCAAACCTACAGAATATGAAGAAGAATCCTACAGAGCTTTTCTGTTCAATAAGAAATGCATACGGAAGATGGTTTGATTGTACCAATGTCAGATGAACATAACTTGGGAGCTATGCTACTGCCCTAAAACAACATACTAGCTCGTTTTTCCAATGTACACAACCAGGGCTATCTTATAAATCCTATACAAATACAGGAGTTCCTAAACGTAATTCCAACAGTGGTAGCACAACTTCGAACTATCCTACAGGTCAATACAAAATCTGAAGAGTCCTACAGAGCTGTTCTATTCAATATGAAATGCATACTGAAGATGGTTTGATGTACCAATGTCTGAAGATAGAGTTGTGGGCAAACCTTGATACGAGATGGATCTTTTACCACTAGAGCTAGAATCGCTGCCTAAGGAGCAGAAACAGATAGAAAGATTGCAAGAAAACGAGCCATTTACCTGAGGTGGTCGTCGGCGTCGTCAGTAAGGACCGCTTGTAGCTTCGCAGAAGAAGGCTCCCCGATAGCAGCCTTGGAAGCGGAGGTACTCGAAGAAATGAGCTCCTCGAAGCACCTGAGTAGGCTATTCCGGCGGGAAGCGTTGCCGGCGGTGAGGTTTTTCCGCGGTGGCTCGTCGGAGAAGATGGAGCTCTCGTGGCTGCGCTGAAGAGAGAGAGAGAGCGACGGGGCGAATAAGGGGTAAACTGGCCGGGGGTGAGAGGCCGGGGTATATATAGACCCCGGGCCTCGAGATTCATGCTCGCCATCACCACCGCTCATCCCGATCGCAGAAACCCTAATCTGGTGACACGTGTCTAGGGGTAAAAAAGTAACTTGGCAAAAATAGTGCATGCATTGTAAAACCTTGCCCTAGAAGGAACTACGTACCGGAATTTACGGCGGATTTCCACGGTATGATCCAATGGATCCCGAAAATCTCGCTAAGATAACCACGTCGCTTGATCCGATATTTACGGCGGATTAATAGATGGAAGAAGGAACATCAAGATAAACCGCCATCCCAGCACAGAAGAGAAGAAGAGCTATGGCGGAAGTATTTCACCAAAAACCTGCATGGCGGATGTAGATGGAAATCTTGAAGTTCCCTGGGGGCTACTGTTGGGGATATACCAAATAGGTATACCAGCGACGTAGTCCTAAATCAGCAAGCCAGGGTGGCCCATCAGGGGTGGTATGGCGGATTCGCCATACCGGGCGGCCCAGTTGCTGAAGTTGCCACGGCGGTACTGGACGCAGGCGCTTATGGCGGATCCTTAGACAGGCCCATGGCGGATTACTGACGACAGGCCCATGGCAGATCCAGAGACGGCCCATGGCGAGTTACCTTGGCGTACACGCATAGGACTTAGTCTAGGACTCCAAGTTGTATCCGCTCCGGTACCAACGTGTAGCCCACGCCCGGCGCCTTTATAAGCCCGGCGTGGAGCAGCCCTTGAGGCACGGCAGACGTTCTAGTCATACGGCCAATCGCATAGCGAAACAGCCAACCTCATCATTGTAATCGAGCACTTGTTGCCATATAGTGAATTATAGCAGCACGTAGGATCTCGCCACCGTCGCGAGATCTGAAGCTGGGTAAACTCGTGCTACCACCATCCTGGATCGCTCCTCCGTGTTCACCCCCTTCCACAAACCGCCATACCCCTACCTCTATGGCAGATCTGTTGACGAAACCACGACACCACGAGAAGAGGAGACCCTCTTAGCAGGAGTTTCTTTCGACTTCACCACCGGAACAGCCTCTTGGAAAGAAGGTTCTTCGGCAGCAGTAGCCTCGACAGAAGGAACGGTGGCAGCATCCTTTTTTGGGTTCTCGTTGTCACTACAAAAGGAATAAAAAGCAAAGACTTCGCATAAGTCGGGGAAAAAAAGGGAAGCGTGTACAAGATAAAATTTTGAGTCAGCAAAAACTCACGAGTCTAAGAGGTCAAAAAGTTCCTCATCCTCATGGGGAGCAGAAGGCTCCCCGATAGCAGCCTTGGAAGCGGAG
Organism: Dactylis glomerata; assembly: GCA_007115705.1. Taxonomy (NCBI): domain Eukaryota; kingdom Viridiplantae; phylum Streptophyta; class Magnoliopsida; order Poales; family Poaceae; genus Dactylis; species Dactylis glomerata. The sequence goes on from QXEO01000236.1 coordinate 2,528,420, forward strand.
GTACTCGAAGAAATGAGCTCCTCAACACGTTTTCTCTTCGTGTCGAGACTAGGATCTTCTGAATGAGCAGGAGGAGGCGACGTAGTCGAGCTAGTTCCCTCCAGTGAATCTTCGGCATCATCTCCATCCCGGCTTTCCTCGGCCTCGGGGGCTTCAGACGTAGCAGAAATAGGATCAGCCTGAATAGGTCCTTCCTCTGGCAGAGGAGGACGAGAAACAAGGAATTGATGGCCCTACAAAAAATAAAGTCACAAAACTATCAGCAAAGTAGCAACGTTACAAGAACAAGGTGAATAAAATCCGTGAGTGAAAACACGCGTACCGAAGGCAAGGGACGCTCGGAGTCAAAGAAATCGGTGGCTAATGCTGGAATGTCATGATCTTTGGTGAGAGTAGTCAGAGATCTGACTCGCTTGTCGAGATCCTTCTTATATATATCCTCTTCAGACACAGGAGAAAAATCTTTCAAGCCAAAATATGACCAAAGTTTGGAAACGCGATGCTGAAGAGGTTGGACTCGCCATTGCAGAAAGAACGACATAAGCTGAGTCCCTGACAGCGCACCTCCACTTCCACTCTTCAGAGCCTGGATGCGAGTTAGCAGTGGCTTGATATCTTCCATCTCAGCTTCCGTGGGAGGCGAATCCCACGATGATAACTTCTTCAAATCTTGGTTGGCATCAAAAGGGGCGATGCCGTATTGGTCAGAAGAAGAGTTTTTCTGGTCTTTGATGTAAAACCACTTTTTCTTCCAACCTTACACTGAGGCAGCCATGGTAAATTCCAAATAATGAACCTCAGTGCGGGCGGAAACAACAGCCCCGCCCAGCTCAGGCTTCTTCGACAAAGCAACACTAGGGCGGAGGAGGAAGAGAAATTTCCAGAGAATCCAATGGGGTTCGATCCCCAGAAAAGACTCGCAAAGAGTGACAAAGCAAGCAATGTGTAAAATTGAGTTTGGTGTGAGCTGGTGAAGCTGCACACCGTAAACAAAGAGAAGCCCGCGGAGAAACTTGTGGGCAGGGAAAGATAGGCCGCGCAATAGGAAGGCGAGGAACATCACCCGGTAGCCGCTCGGGGGCTTGGGGATGCGCTCAGTGCTGGGGAAGACAACCTGGTCCCCTTCGGTGATGAGATCATCCTTCTGGGCCTTAGTGATATTGGTTTGCAAGAATTCTGATGGTACCCAGCTGGTCGACGAGTTGGTGATCTTCTTGCTCCCCATCTGATTCTTGTGGGCAAGGCTCTTGACGCGCATCTACGAGTTACGCACGGGGGCTGTGCAGGTGCTCAGAAGCGCATGAGGATTGCAGCAATGGTGGCAGTGGAAGAAGCGAGGAACTGGTAAACAGTAAAAACCCCACTCTTCCCCTTATAAAGCTTCCTGGTGAAGGAACGTGGGCTGAGACGTGGCGGAAGAAGCGGAAACGGCAGCCCACTAACGGGCAGGAAAACTGTAAAATTACCACGGTGCCCATGAGCAACGGTCAGCGCCCAGTCAAATCACATACAGAGTGATTCTACTAATGACGTCACAAGTATTCGAGTAACGGGAAAATAAGAACATAACAGTTATGGACATTCATAGGAAAAATTCAGCAAAAGTCTGGTATGACATTTTGCGTATTGATGATGACCAAGGAAGTCGACGAAAAATTGTTATGAAAGATACAGATGCATCAAGGAAGAAAACTCATTTTTTGAGTCTATACCCGAAAATATTCGACTATAGCCTCGGGGGCTACTACCATCGGGAGTGCTGGCCGCGCACCCGACGATATTATCAAATAAGCTATTATCTGATGATCAAAGAAAGGACGATTTATTTGAGCCTATACTCGAAACAAGTTTTCAACTATAGCCTCGGGGGCTACTCCCATCGAGAGCGCTGGCCGCGCACCCGACGATATTTGTACATGTATAAAGAGAGCAAAGAAGGCGAAAGAAGACTTGGACAACATCATTACTCCCATCGGGAGGGAGTTTATATTAATCAAGGTTGAATAACCCAAATATTTTTAGAACTGAAATAGTCAAACAAGGCTGCGACATATGATTCTCGAGTTGCGTCATCGCGACAAAGCTCGAATGCCATGATTGAAACATATCATGAAGGTAAGACCCCAGGATCTGTCCTGTGTGGCCTGGTATATGCCCATATATGCGCTCTGCTAGAAATTATCCGTGTCTACGACACGAAGAAAATCCTGGTGGACGCACTGGGTACCCTGAGAGCCACTGGGACTCATTCTTTGTAAGTCCTAAATGCGGCAAAAGAATGGGTTTGACCGGTTTCCCGAATTCAAGTCCAAGGGGATTGAATTTGAAGTAGGTGACAAGTATCTGTTCTGGCAGTTAACTGGCCTATTGATCCGTCAGAGTTGTCAGGCTTGTTTATCAAAACCCCTTGCGAAATGATATAATGGAAAGCGTTTATTTTTTAATACAGGAAGAAGAAATCGAAAGATTGATCAAGTCGAAGAAATAAATATTTGAGATTCAACCCGAATCTACAATTATGGTAGAATCTCGGGGGCTACTGACAAGGGTATAGATAATAGAGCCCGTCAGTTAAGTACTCCTGAGGCCCATTAAGCTAGGCCCAATTTTAATGCTAGTCGAAATACGAGTTCGTGTCGTATGTCGATATTGTAATCTGTGTCGGACCCCTCCCGATCCTTGAGACCTGGCCACCTATATATAGGGGCCAGGAGAGGACGGTGAGGGACAGATTGAGAGTAAGCCAAAATTTACCCTACATTTACTTTTGATACACACCTTGTTTGACTGATTTTACCTTCGAGTTCATCCGACGTCCTATTTCCCCGATCCAAAGTCCTTCATATTGAACATTTGTCGAGTTAACCCTCGTCAGAAAGAGAAGACGAGATGGCTAGAAATATGATGGTTTGTACTATCACCACCTCTAGTGATGTTGTTTCAAATGCTAGCAATCCTCTTATTTTGATTGGTGTAGAGAAAACTCCTACTCCTTATGCGAAAAAGCCCAAAACTGCAAAAACTTTTTCTACAGAAAGTGCTGAAATTTTTCGGAGTATGGGAGATGATAGCTCTGCTACTTTTAATGATTTTGATGTTGATGGTTGCTATATCTCTGAAGTAATTTTGTTCTTGCAAAAGCTTGCTTTAAGTCCTAATGCTAGTTCTATGAATGTTACTTTTACAAAGCATATTACAAATGCTCTTATGAAAATTAGGGAGGAAAAGTTGAAACAAAAGGTTTCTATACCCAAGAAGTTAGAAGATGGTTGGGAGCCCATCATTGATATGAATGTGAATGATTGCCATGCTTTACGTGATCTTGGTGCAAGTATTTCTATTATGCCTAGAAAGATTTATGATATGCTTGGTTTACCACCGCTTGAAAATTGTTATCTTGATGTTCCTCTTGCTGATGTTGCTAAGAAGAAACCTTTCGGGAGGATTAATGATGTTCTTATTATGGTTAACAACAACCTTGTTCCCGTTGATTTCCTTATTTTGGATGTTGAATGCAATGCTTCATGTCCTATTATTTTGGGAAGACCTTTTCTTAAAACAGTTGGTGCCATCATTGATATGAAGGAAGACACCATTAAATATCAATTCCCACTCAAGAAAGGTATGGAACACTTCCCTAGAAAGAGAAAGAAATTACTTTTTGACTCTATTCTTAGAGAAAATTATGAACTTGATGCTTGATCGCTTGATATTACTTGATTTCCACTTTCTGCGCCTAGCTCAATGGCGTTAAAGAAAAGCACTCTTAGGAGATAACCTAATGTTTTTTAGTACTTTTTATTTTTGTTGAGTCTTGGAAGTTATTACTACTGAAATGACCTCTCCTTATCATTTTTATTTCGTTTTTGTGCCAAGCAGAACCTCTAATTGGAGGAAGGTAAGATTTGGGGAAGTTGCTGTCCTGAAACAGATTTCTGCGCTGCACCGAAAAATTCGTGAAAATTTTCAGAATATCTTTTTGATCTGCGATTTTTGGGCACATGCCCCAGGTTATTTCCAAACTTTCATTAGTTTTGCACTTTTCGATTTGAGCAACAGAAGACCCTCCGAAAAATCAATCTTTGTCAGCTGTTCTGTTTTGACAGATTTCTGCCACTATTTGTGTTTGCCATTCGATCGCTTTCTTTTTGAGTTCTTTTGATCACGGAACTTTTGAGAAAGTTGCTACAGTATCTTATGCTTTAATGGGTGTTATACTTGAGTTTAAAACTGAACCAAAAGATTAGATTTACTATCATGCTTACACTAATGTTACTAATAGAATTATGTGAAATTTTATATGAAGGAAGTTTTCAAGTGTAAGGAAAGGAGAATGATGAGATGAGATGAAGTATGGAGAAAAGCTCAATCCCAAGAAATATCCAAGAGGTACAAGCGTCAAAGCTTGGGGATGCCCCGAGGCACCCTTCTTCATCGGCAAAAATCATGTCACCTTTCAAGAAACTATATTTTTATTGTTTCGTATACTATGCGTTTTTCTTAGAGCATCTTTACTTTTGCTTTCAGTTTTCTTTTGTTTTGTTTGCTGCAATAAATGGTTGGACCCCAACAAATTTCTTTTGGAGAAGACACACTCCTTTTTTCATTGCCAAGAACACTCTAGTTTTCGCTCTTATCGTTCAACGAGTGTTCTCTTTTTCTAGTACTGCGTTTAGCCTTCATTTTTTGCCTTGATTTTTGTTCAGATCTTGTTATATCTTTGTATCAAGGTGTATTTAGACCACTGGTCTATGTTGGTTTTCATCTCAAAGAGTTGATTCAAAAAGGTTGAATGGTGTTGGAAAAGAGAAAAAAGTTTCATGCCTATAGTGGTACAAATGGGAGCTTGTTTAGACTGTGGCTTAGACTTTTGCATGTCATGCTTGATGTTATTTTGATAGTATGCTTAGTAGTTTTTGTTGTAGCATGACTTGTCTTAAATGACTGAGATTGCTGTCGTCGTGGTGAAACAACATATGCCATAGGATGGCTTAAATGGGGGCCGAACTAGATGCTGGAGGATTCGGGAGAGGGGAACGAGCTAAAGAGCACGACAGAAAGGAACACAGATCTACCCAGGTTCGGGGCTCTCGTGAGGAGATAACACCCCTACTCCTGCTCTAGTGGTTGTATATTTGGGTCGATGTAGCACACAACAATGGTGCTTCCAAGCTCTCTGCTAGAGAAGGAAGATGAACTGCTAAGTGTATCAACACCGAGTGACCAACCCTCTACCAGGGCTCCCTATGCCACCTTATATAGTGGTAGCCAGGGTTACAACGGTCATAAGAGACCACAAGACACGGGCTACACTCCAAATAGGACTTGCTGACGAAGGCACCGACCCTTGACTTCCTCCCTGATTGCTCTCGATGGGACTTGGTATCCCTGTACCTTGTACCTCTTGAACTGTGACCTTACCTCTGTGAGGTAAGCTCTGTACTTGTGCACAGTGAGGGTTGGTAGACCACCACTGTGCACCCTGCCATCCCACTCTGCTACCATGCTTGGATGTTTTCTTCCTTGATTGTAGGGATGTGACACCTTGGTTGACTTAAGTATCCCGGATATGACCGTTGGCCATACCCAGGACATATATGCCAGACCAACGACCTACGAGGGTCGGGTAATCCGGCCTCCCCTGCTCCTGCACAACACACCAAATGGTTAGGCCGGCATATCTAAGTATATGCCGGCACACTTTTATAAGTATTCCGGCTATGCCGACATATCCGAGCATCAGCCGGGATAACCACATATGCCGGCCTGGCCGACGCCCTTATATTCCGGCCAGGCCCTTCCTTGATAACCTGGCATAAAGTCAATCATAGACCTTGTGTCTTTCTAGTCTCTTGACCCTACCGGGGGTCATCCCCCCGACACTAGTCCCCGAAGCTGCCGAGGTTCCCCAGTCATAACTGTGGAGCCTTGACAGGTTCAACATACCTTTCTTCCTTATGCCCCGGCGATCAGATTATATGCCGGCACATCTGCACATATGCCGGCTACTATTCCTCTTCCACAAGCTATTCCGGCTGGTCCCGAGGGTATTCCGGACGGAACATATACATCGGGCAGTTAATCCGACATATAGACGAGTCTTCCTCGAGAAGCCATGCCTGACAGCTTTGCATCGAAACTTGTAACTGCCCTGCCACCTCGAACGGTCACACGATGTGACGGTTCGCAGCGCAGCAGTTACTTCTTGCCATCATTGCGTCATGGCACGGTTACAGGAACCGCCGCCCCACTCCGTGCCGCCACGTGGCGACTCTCTGCAGGAACGGTCGGGGGAGTGGAACACTCCCACGATCCCCACGACCCTGACCTGGCAGACATATAAATAGGGCGGCGGGGGTAAACTTATCTTTTTACCCCCCACCATCATCTTCCTCCCCTGCTCCTTTGCCTCCTGCGCTCCACCGCCGGTCCGAAGGACAGCATCTCCGCCGCAGTCAACCTGCTCCCCGCCGACGCCGACGCTCGACGACGCCCGGCATCTCCGTCGACGACGCCGCCGCCGCCGCATCGTTCCTCCGCGACATTGCAGGGAGATTGGAACTCTTCCTGCACGCTCGCCGCCGCTCCATCGCCGCCGGCCAAGCTCCGGTGAGATCTCCCTCTGTTCTTCCTCTTTCACGCTTTTTATAACTTCGCACCGGTAGCCACACTTGCATAGATCTGCTTCAGTTTCAGAGCTAGTTTTCCCTTTGATTCGACTAGCATTGCTAGGCAACGCTAGCAGGTGTTCATCTTCAGGAGTTTTACCCTTATTTGTTTCCTATTTTAACTGTCTCGGTAGATCTTTTTATCTCCGCTAACATTGGTGAGGGCGGTATGCCGGAGAGACTAACCTCCCTCTTTTCTCCGGCCTTGATAGGAATAACATCACGGGACTCCGGCTCTCGCGCCTTGTCCCGGCCACTAAGATGGCATCTTCAAGCATGACGGGTACCTCGGCCTCTGAGGAAGATACCTCGGCCCGAGCCCAAGGACGCTCCGGCTGGGAGGGGTCGGAGGTCACTCCGGCCGACATATCCTGGGTCACCTCCACCAGGAGAGTCCCGGAGGGCGTAGCATGCCGGCTACCAGCAGGAGAAACTGTGTCGGCACCTGAACCTGGTGAACGCGTCGTCTTCATCGCCCACTTCGAGCGTGGCTTCGGCCTGCCGGCATCGGACTTCTTCCGGGACTTCCTCAACACCTACGATCTACAACCTCATCATATCCCGGCCAATGCCGTGATGATCCTCTCCGCCTTCGCTGCCTTTTGCGAAGGATATGCCGGCATAGAGCCCCTTACTCAAGGCTGGGCGAAGTACTTCCAACTGCGGAAGCAAGTCGTCCAAGAGCCGCCCCGGAGCAAGGACGACCCGCCGGAGACGGCCCAGGAGAAGAAGGACCGCCCCATGACCCTCTGCGGCGCGGCCACCATCATGTCCCGGAAGGGCTCGGACTTCCCCAAGGTGGAGCTCCTTGAGTCTTGCAAGAAGTGGCAGAAAAGCTTCTTCTACGTCAAGAACACCACCGACGAGGATCTGCTCAACCTGCCGCCATTTGTGGACGAGCCACCCTTGGCTATGACTAATTGGACCTACAACCCGAAGAACTCGGTGATGCCGGTGAATGCGCTTCACCGGGTTAAGGGCGAGCTCCGGGATGCCGGTCTTACTCCTCAAGACCTGGTGGCCTGCTATATAAGCCGGCGCGTCTCCCCTCTGCAGCGCCGGTCGCACAAGATCTGCCAGATGAGCGGGCCAATGGACCCCACCCGGCACTCCACACACGAGCTGACTCCGGCCGACATTCTGCGCTGGATTAAGGATGTCTGCAAGTCCTCTCAGGCCACTTTTGCCTGGGGGCTAGAACCATACAGCCGGGATAGGCCCGCCCCAACGGTAAACCATCTTATCCGATACATAAAGTCCATGTCCGGCACATAGATATTTAAGCCGACACATGTCTATTTGCCGACACATATCATATTGATCCGACATACCTCTTCCACCAGCATATTTCCTTGTCTGAATACTTGACTTTGCTGTTTATACAGAAATTCAGCTTCCAAGCCATGGAGAACTCCCGGATCAAGATCGCGGCGGACCGCACTGTTGCGGATGTTGAAGATCCGGATCATTGGGATAAGCTACCCAGGAGCACCCGTGCTGCAGCTGCCATGGGTAAGGGCTCTTCATCCCGGCATTATACTCAAGACCGGAATGAGATTGATTCTGACGAGGAGATCCTGCTGTACTATGACCCGATGCCACTTGCATATGCCTTTCCAGAAACACCTATTGCTTACGAGTTTCCAATGCCGTCCTCAGCTATCCCGGACGATATGGTTATCGATGCCGCGCCTCTGAACCAGGGACCTCCTTCCACTGGCGGACGTGCCGGCCGGAAGCGAGGGGTGAAGCCCCAGCCCGACACACCCCAGAAGCCGAAGAGGCAGAAGGTCGGCGTGCCTATCCAGAAGAAACAGAGACCTGTCGCCGCGGGGTAAGTCTCCTTTCCTTGTGTTTCCTCCGACATATCTCTTGCTTACATTATTGACTTGGCGTTTTTTCTCTCTTTCAGTGCTCCTCTCGCGCCGGAACAAGCTTCTGGCTCGAGTGGCGACCCGAAAGTTACCAAGCCCGCGGCCACTGCTACGTCCGACATACCCTCTGCCAGTCATACGACCTCCCCGGCGCCGGCATCTTCGCCTGCGCCTGACAAGACCATCTCCCCGGCGAAGGACGATCCTCCGCCGGAACAAGACACCTCTGCCCCCGACGTCCACATGGACTCGGGGGCTCAACAGGAACCTCCGGCTCCTGATGTCCACATGGACACAGGAGCCCACCAAGAAGCCCCAGACTCCGGCGCGGCCACCAGCGATGCCGGCACAACCAAAGACGCCGGCGCAAGCGACACGAGCGCCGACATAGATCTTAAAGGAAAGGGCCCTGCTGTGCCGGAAGTCCGGACTATTCCGGAACCTGCCCCAGCTGGCCAAGCTTCACCGGCCGCGCCGGAACAGCCTGCACCCGAGACTCCATCCTCTGAGAAAACTCCTGCGCCGACCAAGGCTACTGCCTCGGCCAAAGTCACTGCCCCGGCCAAGACCACCGCCCAGGCCAAGTCCGGCACTCTCAAGTTCCAGCTTAGCAAGTCCGGCACGTCTTCCGCCGCCACTGCTCCTCCTAAAGCAGCGTCCCGGACCAGCTCTGCTCTGGCCCTGCATCTTGGCAGGGCAGCAGCCCGGCCTGGCTATCGGCGCAACTTCTTCGATACGCAAAACTTGAGGGCATCGTCCCCCTGGTGACAAAGAGTGACCAAAGCCTCGGGTCTCTCACGGAGCATTGCACCAAGTGGAACGACGCTGGCAGCATGGACACCGCGGACTCCAGCAGCAAGAAGAAGGCCGAAGCCGCGGCTACTGGCAGCCCGGCAGATATCCTGGCCGCGAAGCCCCTACCGATCGCCTGCGAGCTCCTCAGCCTCCAGCAGAGACTTCACCGATTGGCTGATGCCACCAACGTAAGTCCTTTCTACCTATACACATATCCCCAGTCCCCGAAAATGTCGGCTGTCCGGGATACGGACATCCGGGATTTTATCATAGTCTTTTAGCTAGCTTCTTTTGAATTAACTGCCGACATATGAGCTCGATCCGAGCTTCAAATCCTAGTCACCGAGAGCCGGGATAGGTGCGCAGCACCTGTGCCGGGTCTTTAACAATTTGACATCTCAATTATCTTTCAAATCCTCTTGACCGAGATACAAGCTCGTTTCGAGCTTCAAATCCTAGTCACCGAGGGCCGGGATAGGTGAGCATTCACCTGTGCCGGGTCTTCAGTAGAATGATCACTTGATAGAATCTTCAACTTAATTACCATGCCAAATTTCTCTGCTGACATTTTATATCCGGGCACTTTTGCAGCGCATGAACAACACCCGGGCCGACCTGTTTCATGACCTGGTGTGCGAGCATCGGAAGTTATCCGACGAGCATAGCAAGCTTCAGCTGGAGCTGTCCAAGAAAGGTAATCCTCGCCGATATACGGCTATATGCCGGACACCCTTCCTCCTCTTTGCCGGTGGCACTTTAATATGCCGACACATGACCCTTTTCCGTCACTCCGCAGCTGGTGCCGAAGCCCAAGTCACCGAGCTTGTCAAGAGAGTGAAGGAGTTGACGGGTATGCCGGATCCTCTTAACCTTCAACTAATCCTTCTGTACTTCAAATCCTTTAATCTTTTCACTGTTTTCTTTCTTCAAATCCTTGTTTTGACTTCAAATCTTTTCAGACGAGAAAGCTGCACTGGAGGCCCGCCACCAGGACTGTGTGTCCTCAGTGGATGTGGCCAAGCAATTGGACGACCGAGATGCTGCTCACAAGGCCGAGGTAGAGCAGCTGAAGGGCCGGATCACCGAGCTTCTGGACGAAAAGGAACAGAGGGAGGGCCTACTGCAGAAAACCCAGACCCTGCTTGTCACCTCCGAGACTGATGCCTCCAACGCCCACGCTGAACTTGATAGCCTGAAGGAGCAGGCCACCAAATGGGAGGTTACAGTTGCACAGCTGAATGCCGACCTTGCCAGTAAGCTTCAAATCCTTTCCCTTTATCCTTCCCGACATAGTGTAATTCTTTCCGGCATAGCATCTATGCCGACATATTCTCCATTTGCTAACATTGTTTCTATTCCTCAGACATGTTTCCCGCTTCCGTCGAAGACATTGAGAGGGCTTTGCAGTTGGACCGAGAAAGCCGGGGTGTTCCGGTTGACTCGCCCAACTGGGACATGTCGGAGCAGCTGTTGGCTCTGCAGTCCCGAAAGAACGCCATGACGCTCTACACCGAAGAACTCTTCTATGGCGCCCAGGAGGCATTCTCTGCCCTCTGGCCGGGACAAAGGACTCCCACTGATCCCGTCGACCTCGGCAACGATCTGCAGCTGGCCAAGGTTCGCCTCCGGGAGTGGCGAGATTCCGGCACGTGGGTTGGAGCTGACGAAGCTCTCAGCTACTTCTTGTCCTGGTATGAAAAGGCTGACTTGGAGACTTTGCGCACTGTGCGCGAAGGATCCATCTGGACCACAGATCCGGAACACATCCGGCACCGACGGGAGTTGGCCCACAGCTATGTGGACTATGCCGACACCGACGCCTTCGTCCGGGACATCCGCGAGCCGGAGAACAAGGACGATGCCGGGACATCCGCCGCTGCTGAGGGCTCTGACTCCAGCCAGGATGAAGAGGAAGCTGAAGAGGCCGGCACTGATGCCCCGGAACAGGGGTCTGCCCCGGGCGGAGGTGATGGCTCAATTCCATCTGCTGGGTCCGGCACTCCTGAAGCCGACATCTCCACCGCCACTGCTCCACCAGCCGGCGCCTCTGCTTCTGCCCCTGGTCCTTGACTTTGCAGCATAAAAACTTTAAGTTTTATCAGATCCCCGGTATGTCGGGTGCAGATGTAATATACACGTTTAATTTCCTTTGGTTTGCTACCTGAACAAGTTTTATCTTGGTTTGCTTGTTACTAATGCCGGATCATCTTTTTGGCTAAGTCACCGAGTTGTTTTCCTGTTTCCTCAATTTCACAACCTTGGCTACTTGTCTACCTTATTTGGCTTTCGACGTATGAGTCTCAAGGTTGCTTCCTCGAACATACAGTACTTTAACTTTGACACTTAGACTTCAAATCATCCGACACTTTTAATTTTAACTTTAGCTTTAACGAAAATGTCGGTTCGCTTGCTTTACATTTCCTTAGCCGTTTTCCATGTGTAGACAATCTCCGGCATCTACTCTTGCTAGCCATGAAGCCGGGTTTCGGACAGCAGCTGAGTCGAAGAGTGGCCTTTGGTGCCGAAACATTACTAGGCCGACATAGGAAACATTCAAATCAAGCCAGCCGGCATATAGCAAAAAACTGTAAATAAACAAACAGCATATCTCAGAGGCAGTGCCCGCTCTCTTCGGGATGCCGGCATTTCATTCACTTAGTCTTGTGCCGGCATAAAGTGCCGGTACCCAAAGCAAAATATGGAAATACATACATTGTGCTGCTCAGGAGTAAAAGGGGCGCAGTAGAGCTATGTTCCATGGCCTATTGGTTTCTTCTCCGGACCTGTCCGCCTTATTCTTCTTGGGGTCCTGCGCATCTATAAGATAATAGGCATCATTGTGCAGAGCTCTGCTCACAATGAATGGCCCCTCCCATGGAGGAGTTAACTTATGCTGGCCTTCTGTTCCTTGCTTTAGCCGGAGTACTAGATCTCCCTCTTGAAATCTCCTTGGATTTACCTTCTGCGCATGATAGCGTCTGAGGTTCTGCTGATACACTGCTGTTCTTGACAGAGTTATTTCCCTTGCTTCCTCTAGCAGATCAACATCATTTTCTCTGGCTTCTTTAGCCTCTTCCTCAGTATATAGCACTATTCTTGGTGCATCATGTATTACATCTATTGGAAGCACAGCTTCTGCTCCATACACCAGGAAAAATGGTGTGTAGCCTGTTGACCTATTTGGAGTTGTCCTCAAACTCCAAAGCACTGCTGGCAACTCATCTAGCCAGCATCCCGGAGTTTTCTCTAGTGGCTCTATCAGCCGGGGTTTTATGCCGGACAATACTAGCCCATTCGATCTCTCTACTTGGCCATTGGCACAAGGGTGGGCCACCGACGCAATGTCCAGCCGGATTCCCACTTCCTCACAAAATCTGGCAAATGGCCCTTGGGCAAAGTTTGACCCATTGTCAGTGATGATGCTATGAGGAACACCATATCTCAAGATTATATCCTTTAAGAATTTCACTGCTGTGTGACCATCACACTTGCTTATGGGCTTCACTTCAATCCACTTGGTGAACTTGTCCACCATGACCAGGATATGGGTCATCTTTCCTCTGGCCGGCTTAAAAGCCCCGACCATATCCAGGCCCCAAACAGCAAAGGGCCAGGTTATTGGGATAGTTTTCAGGGCAGATGTCGGCTGATGAATCTGGTGGGCATATCTCTGACACCCATTACATTTCCGGACCAAGTTTCCTGCTTCTTGCAGTGCCGTTGGCCAATAGAAGCCATGCCGGAATACCTTTGCCACCAATGCCATGGATGAAGCATGGTGACCACACTCCCCCTGGTGAATTTCCCGGAGCATCTCCAGACCTTCCGCGGATTCGACACATCTCTGCAATACTCCGGTGGCACTTCTCTTGTATATTTCTTTGTTTATGATGGTATACGCTTTGGATCTCCTTATAACCCGGTGGGCCTCGGTTTCATCCGCCGGCACTTGGCCATCCACCAAGAAGTTCATAATAGGACGCGCCCATGAAGGCACTTCCCTGACAGTGAACACTGCCTGATCTATTTCCATCATTTCGACCGACACATAATCGATCTCCATGGGCCGCGAAGTCCCCGGGACTGAGGAATCAGTCCCCGGGTATGCCGGAGCAGTCCCCGGGTATACCGGCACAACCTCTTGGTACATTTTGCCCTTGCCCTTAGTTTTGCTCCAGAATACCGCACTCACAGCATATGCCGGCCCAGTCCCCGGGACTGAGGGATCAGTCCCCGGGTTATCTGACCTGGCTCCGGCATCTATCTCCATTGGAACTGCTTCGTCTGGACCTGGCGGGACATAAATGGAGGATGACTCCGGCGAGGGCTTGATTGACGGCTTCCTCAGATGCTCCAGCGAAATGCCGGGCGGGATTGAGTCTCTGGAAGATCCCAGCTTGGACAATGCATCGGCTGCGTCATTCTGAGCCCGGAGAACGTGCCGGAACTCACAACCTTCAAAGTAACCACTTAACTGCTGCACCAGGAAACGGTATGATGCCATGTTTGCGTCATGCGCATCCCATATGCCGGAACACTGCTGAATCACTAAGTCAGAATCACCGAAGCACATAATCCGGCGAATTCCTATGTCCTTTGACACCTTCAGGCCATGCACAAGTGCCTCGTATTCTGCCACATTATTTGATGCTGCAAAATGAATCTGCAGGACATATCTCAATTGGTCATTCTTTGGTGAACTGAGAACTATGCCGGCACCCAAGCCATGGATTGTCTTGGACCCATCGAAATGCATCCTCCAATAGTTTGCATCTGGCAATGGCGGCTCGTATTGTATCTCGGCCCAGTCAATAAAGAAATCAGCCAACACCTGGGACTTGATTGTATCTCTCTTGTCATACTGAGGTGTATATGGTGAAAGATCTATTGCCCACTTTGCTATCCGGCCGCTGGCATCTTTGTTGCTTATAATTTCCGAGATAGGGGCCTCGGCCACTACCCGGATTGGATGCTCTTGGAAGTAATGCTTGAGCTTCTTGGCCGCCATATAGACACCATAGGTCATCTTCTGATAGTGGGGGTAGTTTTGCTTTGAGGTGGAGAGGACTTCACTCAGATAATATACCGGCCGCTGCACGGTTTTGCCTCCTTCCTCTCGCTCTACTACCACCACAGCACTGACAACTCGATTGGTTGCCGCTATATAGAGCAACATTGGCTCCCGGGGCATTGGAGACGCTAATACCAGCGCTGTTGACAACAACTGTTTCAATTCCTTGAAAGCTGCATCTGCTTGCGTTGTCCAGACAAATGTGTCGGACTTTTTCATCAACTGATATAACGGCAAAGCTTTCTCTCCCAGCCGGCTTATGAAGCGGCTCAGGGATGCGAGGCACCCAGTGAACTTCTGTACTTCCCTCAAATCTGTCGGCGGCTTCATCCTTTCTATGGCACGAATCTTGCCGGGATTCACCTCAATACCCCGGCTGGAGACAAGGAAGCCGAGCAACTTGCCCGCCGGCACACCAAAGGTACATTTAGCCGGATTTAACTTCATCCGGAACCTCCTCAGGTTCCCAAAGGTTTCCCGGAGATCATCTATGAGAGTCCTGCTTTCCTTGGTTTTTATGACGATATCGTCGACATATACCTGCACATTTTTATCTATCTGATCGTGCAGACATTTCTGCATACACCTTTGGTAAGTTGCGCCGGCATTTCTTAAACCGAACGGCATAGTGAGATAGCAATAAGCCCCGTACGGGGTAATAAAGGATGTCTTTATTTGATCCGGCTCATACAAGGGGATCTGGTGGAAACCAGAATAGGCATCTACAAATGATAACAGTTCGCATCCGGCTGTGGAATCAATCACTTGATCGATCCGAGGGAGCGGGAATGGATCTTTAGGACATGCCTTATTCAAGTTGGTGTAATCAACACACATCCGCCATACTTTCACTATGGCGGGCTCATCTTTCTTCTTTTCCACTAAAACCGGATTAGACACCCAATCCGGATGAAGTACTTCCTTGATAAAGCCAGAGGCCAAGAGCCTGGCCACTTCGTCCCAAATGGCTTTCCTTCTGTCGCCGGCATTCCGCCGGAGCGGCTGCTTCACCGGCTTAGCATCCGGTCTCACATGCAATGCGTGCTCAGCCAGCTCCCTCGGCACACCTTGCAAGTCCGAAGTAGACCATGCAAAGATATCCCGATTCTCACGGAGGAAGCTGATGAGCTCGCTTTCCTATTTGGGATCCAAACTTGCCCCAACGAGGGCATGGCGCTCCGGGAAAGCTTCATCCAGAGGCACCTTTTTGACCTCCTTTCCCACTTGAAAAGAAGCACCGCCGCCGGGATTCGACATGCCCGGCATAGATTTGCCGGCCACGACCGTCTCAGCAATCTCTACTGCTCGCTTGAGCCTCTTCCTTTCCTCTGCAATGATCAGAGTCTCGGCCAGGTTAGACCCGGCTGTAGCGCATGCCATCGAACGCTTGTAATCACCAACAATGGTTATTGCCCCTCCGGGCCTCGGCATTTTCATCTTTAGGTACGCAACATGCGTAGAGGCCATGAACTTTGCCAATGCCGGCCTCCCCAGCAAAGCATGGTAGGGACTCTCCAGATCAACCACCTCGAACATGAGGTTTTCCACCCTGCAGTTATCCCGGCTGCCAAACATGACATCCATCCGGATCTTGCCCATCGGCGCACACGAAAGTCCCGGCACAATGCCGTGGAACGTGGTCTTGCTTGGTTCCAGCATATTTTCCTTGATTCCCAGCTTCTCCATCGTATCCCGATACATGATGTTGATGCTGCTGCCATTGTCAATGAGGACCTTGTTGAACGTCACGTTATTAGCCGGCCCGACAAATGTAGGATCCATCACAAGAGCATACCCGCCGGGGTTAGGCATGATCCTGGGATGATCTGCCCTGTCCCAGCCAATGGCCTGGTCAGACCAATGCATCAGTTTTGGAACGGCCGACATAACGGCGTTTACCTCCAAACACCGCCGGTACAAGCTCTGCTTGTCTGTTCTCTCGGTCTCAAAGACCATATAGCTCTGATCATACTCCTTGTACTCATTCCGGCCCGCTCCTGGGCCTCCGGCGTTATATTCCGGATTATAGCTCTGGTCAACTTGATTTACGCCGGCATTTCCGGCGTTGCTCTGATTCCCGAGATTAACCGGCCTAGGTGGGACTACAATCGTATTGGCACCTGTCAACGGCGATGGAGCTGCCGGGACAGAGGGTCTAGCCGGTCCCCAGGGACCTGCACGACCTGCTAATATGTCGTCCAGCCATGAACAGTTCCTTGTCAAATGATTTGCCGGTTTACCCGGCTGGAAGGTGTGAAACACACAAGGCTTGTCCATGGCAAGACCCACAGTATACTTCGGCCACTGCTTCTTCGGTCCGGCGGCTCCGCCGGCATTCTTGTTAACCCAGACATTCTTTTTCTGGAAGGGCTGCGCTTGCTGCTGCGGTTGTTGCTGCTGAGGCTGCTGATAGCCCTCATATCTCGGACGCTGGCTACTGCCGGCGCCCTCTTGCTCTTCCTCTACAGCCGCTACTTGTGCTGCCCCATACCGGTGATCCGGCCTTTCATCTCTTCTCTTGTTCCGGCTATCAGTGCGATAGTATTGCCCTGGTCTCCCGGCGCTGTTGTTGTTTCCCTGGGTCTGCCCCTGTCCTTGTGAATCGAGATTGGGCTGCATGGGATCTCCCAGAGCATAACTATCAGCGATCTTGATGGTTTCGGCCAACGTGGCCGGCATTTCCCTCTGAAGCTTTTGCCACAACATGGTGCCATGCCGGCACCCATGAGCGAACCACATGATGGCTTGCTGCTCCACAACTCCTTCGCGGGAATTGCGCAAGGTGCACCACCTGGTCAGATAGTCTCGGTCGGTCTCATTCGCTCCCTGCCGACAGTTAGCCAGCTGCTGAGGACGATTCGGCCTCTTATATGTGCTGGTGAAGTTTGACACAAACTGCTCTTCGAAATCAATCCAGCCGTTGATACTCCCGGCCGGCAAATTATTCAGCCATATCCTGGCTGGCCCTTCTAGCATTTGCGGTACATATCGCACCGCCCATCTGAGGTTTCCTCCGGCAATGTTCACTGCGGTGGAGTAATCCTCCAACCAATCTTCCGGCTTGGTACTGCCGTTATATGTTCTCACGCCACGCGCGAGCTGGAAGAAGTAAGGTACCGGTTCACCCATAATCCGGGGTCCGAAACACATAGGACCTGGAGCTCCTTGCCTCTCCACCAACTCTGATTGGTGAATCTTGTCCAGCTTGAAGCGCGCATCATTTGCTGCCAAGGACCGGGGTCCTAGCCGGGACGCGATTGGGCCCGCGATTCCTTTTTCCTGCTGCTGCTCCGGCTGATGCTGCTCACTATGCCGGCCTTGCTGGTGCTGCTGCTGATATCCCGCCCTGGCAAGGGCGGAATTGCCATCATCCTCTCGATGTCCCGGATGGCCTGCACCTTGCTGCTGCGCTGCACCTCCGGCGCCCTGCTGCTGACGCCGGGCTGCACTGTTACTCCGGCCACCACCGGCCGAGACTGCTCCTTGCCCGGCCGGCACATTCTGGCCAGCACCCTTGTGGCTGACATATTTGTCTACTTGGCCGGCGTTCTTCTGAACTACTGCCTGCTTTCCGGCGATTGCCGGATCATACACTTGGATCTGCTTGTCCCGGCGGCCAGAGGTCACACTTCCGGCACGCCGGGCACTTGGATGCGGGGACGAAGCTTGGCCCCTCGATCTTGCGCCGGCACCTCCTACCGACGCAATGTACTGGGATGCCCCGGCACCTGGGTTTGCCTTCTTAAAGGCCTCCTGCTGCTTGGTAGCTTCAGACAAAAGATGGTTAAGCCGGGCTTGCTGCTCACGCAGTGCTTCGCCGGATAAACTAGACAAGTCCTTAGCTACCTCTGCTGCTGCTCTAAGGTTCTTTACTGGCGAGCTATAAATTACCTTAGGCACAGTACTAGTTGCAGTATGACTCTTAGCCCTAGCATCTTTACCTAGCTCAGTGTTAAGATCTCTACCTCTAGTTCTAACCTCTTCTATCCGGCTAGGCCGGGTTACCACAGGAGTAAAACCATGAGCTGCTTCATACTCACGGAGTTGCCGGTTAAACCGTTCGCGCTCCTGGTTCATGGCCAGGGCCTCGTCGACGAGGGCCTGGTGAGATCCCTCCAGGACCTCCCTTGTTTGCTCCGGATCATCGCCGGATCGCACCGGCTCGAGAAGTCGCTCGATGACGGGAAGAAGCACCTCGCCCCTAGCCGGCACGCCGGAAGTGCCGGCCAGATTCTCCGCACGCTCCAACGGAGGACGCGCCGACCTCTTGACCTTCGGCGGCTCCGGGGGAGAAGCTCCGGCCGCTGCTGCTGCTTTGCCGGCATTTTCCGCCGGCGGTGCTGATGTGCCGGCCATCATCACCTCCGCCGACTCTACTGAGCGAGCGCTACGCCCAGCGTGAGCCAACCGATGTGACGGAGGATCCGACGCCACCAGCACCTTTTCCCTGCAAACTCTCTCAGTTCCCACGTACACCTCGTGGGAACCGAAAGACATGATCCGGCCATCCCTGGGGAACGGCCGGCCACCGAGGCATCCGGCGTTGTCACTGACGAAGCTGAGCGAGCCTAGCCTCTGGACGAGGCCATAGACCACGCGCACTCCTGAAGCTGCTATCACAGACCCCGTCCGAATAAACACTCCGCCCAGCATATCGATCTGCCCCACGGTGGGCGCCAAATGTCGTCGTGGTGAAACAACATATGCCATAGGATGGCTTAAATGGGGGCCGAACTAGATGCTGGAGGATTCGGGAGAGGGGAACGAGCTAAAGAGCACGACAGAAAGGAACACAGATCTACCCAGGTTCGGGGCTCTCGTGAGGAGATAACACCCCTACTCCTGCTCTAGTGGTTGTATATTTGGGTCGATGTAGCACACAACAATGGTGCTTCCAAGCTCTCTGCTAGAGAAGGAAGATGAACTGCTAAGTGTATCAACACCGAGTGACCAACCCTCTACCAGGGCTCCCTATGCCACCTTATATAGTGGTAGCCAGGGTTACAACGGTCATAAGAGACCACAAGACACGGGCTACACTCCAAATAGGACTTGCTGACGAAGGCACCGACCCTTGACTTCATCCCTGATTGCTCTCGATGGGACTTGGTATCCCTGTACCTTGTACCTCTTGAACTGTGACCTTACCTCTGTGAGGTAAGCTCTGTACTTGTGCACAGTGAGGGTTGGTAGACCACCACTGTGCACCCTGCCATCCCACTCTGCTACCATGCTTGGATGTTTTCTTCCTTGATTATAGGGATGTGACACCTTGGTTGACTTAAGTATCCCGGATATGACCGTTGGCCATACCCAGGACATATATGCCGGACCAACGACCTACGAGGGTCGGGTAATCCGGCCTCCCCTGCTCCTGCACAACACACCAAATGGTTAGGCCGGCATATCTAAGTATATGCCGGCACACTTTTATAAGTATTCCGGCTATGCCGGCATATCCGAGCATCAGCCGGGATAACCACATATGCCGGCCTGGCCGACGCCCTTATATTCCGGCCAGGCCCTTCCTTGATAACCTGGCATAAAGTCAATCATAGACCTTGTGTCTTTCTAGTCTCTTGACCCTACCGGGGGTCATCCCCCCGACAATTGCTTAATGTGCCTTTGAAAGAATCATGCATTGTTTTTATTATATGGGAGAATATTATTGTGGTTTCCTCCTTTGATGCTTTATTTGGGTTGACTTGGCGCATGCTTATGATGTCTACGCACTTCTATTCTTGTAGACACTTGTTGGGCCTCCAAGTGCAGAGGTTTGTAGAACAGCAGCAAGTTTCCCTTAAGTGGATCACCCAAGGTTTATCGAACTCAGGGAGGTTAGAGTTCAAAGCTATCCCTCTCAAGCAACCCTGCAATTACGATACAGAAAGTCTCTTGTGTCCCCAACACACCCAATACACTTGTCAGATGTATAGGTGCACTAGTTCGGCGAAGAGATAGTGAAATACAAGTGGTATAGATGATTATAAGTAGCAAACGTGATGTGAAATAAAAATCGCTGCGAGCAAACAAGTAACAAAATAGCAAGTAAACGGTGTGCAATGCTTGGAAACAAGGCCTAGGGATCATACTTTCACTAGTGGACACACTCCCAACAATATAACATGAATGAACAAATAAACAACTTCTCTCCACTATGGTACTCTGAATTACTCTCCTATTGAATAACACTAATCATTGTGTAGTGGCTACAGAAGCACCCCTTAAAGTTCATCAAGTACTTGACAAACACCACTCATAGAGACATCCAAATCAGATCACAATTCAAGATAGAAATCATTGCGACTTAGACCAAGTACTAACACGGTGCACACACTGTCAACTTTACACCATGAAAGGAGGAATAGATCACTCAATACTATCATAGTAATAATTACTCTCATAATCCACAAGAGATCACAATCATAGCCTAAACCAAGTACCACCACGATGCACGCACTGTCACCGTTACACCATGGCAGGAGGAATAGATTACTTTAATAACATCACTAGAGTACACTATAACAATTAAGCATAGGAGTAGCATTATATCTGAATAATAACATCTACTTGTTCAACATGATACAAAGCTCACGATCACATAAAGATCACATCATGGGAGAGAGAGGTGAACCACATAGCTACCGGTAGAGCCCTCCGCCCCGGGGATGAACTACTCCCTCCTCATCATAGGAGACAGCAAGGTTGATGGAGATGGCGGTGAGGTCGATGGAGACGGCGGAGACGGCGATGGAGACCGATGGAGATGGCTTCGGGGGCACTTCCCCGTCCCGGCAGGGTGCCGGAACAGAGACTTCTGTCCCCCGAAATTCGTCGATGGCGGCGGCGGAACTGCGGAACTCTTTCTGGAAAATTGCCCTATCCCCTAGGGTTTTCCGTCCCGAGGCTTCTTATAGGCGAAGGGGCGATGTCAGAGGAGGGCCAGGGCCTCCTCACACATGGCTGGCGCGGCCAGGGGCCTGGCCGCGCCACCTGTGTGTGTGGGGCCCCTGTGGCCCACCTCCTACTCCTCTTTGGATCTCTGGAAGCTTCCGGGTAAAATAAGACTTCAGGATGTGGTTTCGTCCAATTCCGAGAATATTTCCTGTGTATCACTCTGAAACACAAAAACAGCAGAAAATAGGGAACTGGCACTGTGGCAACTCCTTAATAGGTTAGTTCTGGAAAATGCATAAAAGTGCCACTAAGTGTAACGAAACAATAGGCAAATGGTGTAAAAACAAGCATTGAGCATCAAAAATTATAGATACGTTTGAGACGTATCAGTGTCCCCAAGCTTAACTCCTGCTCGTCCTCGAGTAGGTAAGTGATAACAAAAGAAATAATTTTTGAGGTGACATGCACCTACACAATCTTGATCATATATGTAAGCATTGTGAGCTGGGATCATAAGAACTTAAAACATGGGCATGAAGATATAATCTTGACAATAAGAACTTAGCAACCATGTTGTAAACATGCAAATGAACACAAACAAAAGATCATGAAAATGAAACAATGAAAGTCAAACGTGTGTTCAAATCATAAGGAAAAACATAACAAATGGTTTTCAGCTTGTCCTTAATGAGAGAGCAAAACATAAATGCATAGGACACCTTCAAGTTTAAGAGGGCGACTAGATACAAATAATTTAAGAACAAGTGAAACCATGATCATGAATCAATCAATGAAAACTTTGGGACAATGCACATTATACTCAGAATGACAACTATGCTCTCTTAATGGTGCATAAAGATAGAAGGTGGTGACTCAACATAAAAATAAAAGAAAGGCCCTTCGCGGAGGGAAGCAGTGATTAAACATGTGCTAGAGCTTTTCATTTGTAAAACAGAGAGATAAAAATTGGTTTTGAGAGGTGGTTGTCTTTGTCAACGACTGGCAATGGGGTTCTTACTATCTTCCATACAAAAATGAAGCAAGTTTTTGAGAGAGAGATTGGCTCTTTTGTGCTCTTTTTTATAAAGCTTGGCACTCCTCCCCACCTTTTTTACTTTCACAAACCATGGCTAACCGATTCCATCGGGTGCCCACCAACATTCACTTTCCATGGAGGAGTGCCTTTTTTCTTTCTTTTTTTTTATTTTTTTATTTTTGGAATAAGCAATATGGAAGATAGCAAATCCGACCACTACATCCCCATGAGCTGAAAACAGTGTCACAAAACGAGAAGTGTTTTGAAGGTTTTTGAAAGGTAGCACATGCAAATTTACTTGGAATGGCTTACAAATACCATGCATAGGAATTTATAGTGGACACGATGGCAAACTTGGTTTTTGGGAGTTGGATGCACGAGTAGAGCTCATACTCAGTACAAAGTGAGGGCTAGCAAAAGACTGGGAGCGACCAACTAAGAGAGCAATAACGGCCATAATCATGCATAGCGACAAAGCGACATTAAAAGAAGCATAAGATGGCATCAAAAGTCAAAAACTAAATGATCATAGAGGCTATAGGCGACTTATTTTGTAGTCAACATGGTGTAAGCATGTGCCAAGTCAACCCAAATAAAGCATCAAAGGAGAAAACCAAAATAATGCTTCCATATAATAAAAACAACGCATGATTTTTTCAAAGGCTCATTAAGCAATCTCAGTTATTTGAGACAAGTCATGCTACAGCAAAACCACTAAGCATACTATCAAAAAGACATCAAGCACGACATGCAAAAGCCTAAGCCGCAGTCTACAGAAGCTCCTTCTTGTACCACTTTTTTGCATAAAGCTTTTTCTCTTTTCCAACACCATTTGAAATTTTTATAAACACCTCTTTTTGATGAAAACCAATAAAGATCAGAGGCAAAAATACACCTTGATGAAAAGATATGACAAGGTCTGAATGCAAATCAAGGCGAAAACGAAAACCAAAAGCAGTAGCAGAAAAAGAAGAACACTCGATGAACGATAAGAGTGAAAAACATAGTGTTCTTGGCAAATGAAAAACGGAGTTCATCTCCCTCCAAAACAACATGATGTGATCAAACCATTTATTGCAGCAAACAAACAAACCTAACCAACTAAGAAAACTAAAACAACTGACGCTCCAAGAAAAACACATAGTGCATGAAGCAATAAAAATATAGTGTTTTGAAAGGTGACCTGATTTTTGCCGATGAAGAAGGGGTGCCTCGGGGGTATCCCCAAGCTTTGACGCTTGTACTTCTTGGATATTTCTTGGGGTGATGCATGGGCATCCCCAAGATTGAGCTTTTGTCCATTCTTCAACTCATCTCATCATTCTCCAATCCCTACACTTGAAAACTTCCTTCATACAAATCTAAACACAATTCTATTAGCAACATTAGTGTAAGCATAAAATATATTCAACCTCTTTTAGCTTCAGGTTTTAACTCAAAACCACCACATATATAGCAAATACTACTGTAGCAACTTCCCCAAAAGTTCCATGATAAAAAGAACTCAAAAGAAAGCGATAAAGTGGCAAACACAAATATTGGCAGAAATCTGTCAAAACTGAACAGCTGACAAAGGTCGAATTTTTGAGGGATTTTCTGTTGCTCAAATCAAAAAGTGTTCAACTAAGAAAAGTTTGGATATAACCTGGGGCATACGCACAAGAAATCGCAGGTCCAAAAGATAAACAGAGAATGTTCACGAATTTTTACGGTGCAGCACCGAAAACAGTTTCAGGACAGCAACATCCCCAAATCTTTACCTCACTCAAATTAGAGGCTTATCTTGGCACAAAAACGAAATAAACAAGATAAGGAGCAGTCATTACAGTAGTAATGACTTCCAAGACTCAAATAAAAGAAAAAGTACTGAAAATAAAACAATGGGTTATCTCCCAAGAGTGCTTTTCTTTAACGCCTTTGAGCTAGGCGCAGTAATTTGCAAAGATGCTCATGTGGCCGCCATATAAGAGCTTGAGGCAAAGGCACCATATAAGAACTTAAAGAAATGGAGAGCATCAAAAAGCAAGTATGGAACACATTTATATCTGAACCACTTCCTATGCATAGGAATCTTGTAAGAAAATAAATCAACGAGGCACATAGTAGCAAGCATGGATAGATAAAACAAGTGCCACTTCAAGATTTGCAACATAGAGAGGGGAAACTCAATATTGTTGAGATCCATTAAACCATGTTTCCCTCTCTCATAATAGCTTTCAGTAGCATCATGAATAGAACTAACAATATAACTATCACATAAAACATCTCTATCACGAGCCACATGCATAAAAGAATTAATACTCACCACAGGAACAATAGTAGTAGGAGCAGAATCAATAGAATAATTATTCTCATCACCATAATCATCAAAAACAGGAGGCATATTGCAATCATAACTAATTTTCTCCTCAAAAGTAGGTGAACTCAAAATATTATACCCATCATCACAAGCTAGAGAACTACTATGTCGCAAAGCATACTCATCAAACATATCATCATAAGAAGGAACATGGATAGCACTAATGGTACAACAATTATTAACCTTAGAATTGGTACCAAAAAGATTTTCAATATCAAAAGTAGAGTGCTTTTCCCAATCATGATCACTAACATAGGTAATAGGCATAGGAACATCATCCCAATCAGAATTATCATAATCTATAGCAGGATCATAACGCTTAGGGGAAGATACCGTGTCCTCTCGCCTTTTACTCCTCTTCTTCTTCTTCTTCTTACTCTTTTTACTCTCTCCTTTAGGAGGGAGAGACTTGAAGGGCATCTTCTCCACATATTCTTTAGGAGGAAAAGGCATCTTCTCTACATAATCTGGCTTGCTGACAGAAACAACAGAAGAAACTTTGGAGGATTCCTCCTCTCTATTAATAAGATAAAAACATCTATCAGTCCTGTCATAGCTTGGCAAAATATCAAGTTTTATAAGATTTTGAATGTGAGTATTTGCAAGGCAATCTTTAGCACAATAGAGGCGACAACCACGAAGGGTGCTATTAATATCAACATCATTCATATCTATCAAAGCAATCTTTCTAGATATCTCATCACACGCCAAGAACAAAGCAAGCTCATCATGCTGATTGGGAGTAATCTTGTCATCACAATACATACTTAAGGTACTAGAAGAGTAACTATTAAGGCTTGAGCATTGGAAATTAAAATGACCTATGTCATCGCAATGTTTACAAAGAAAAGGATAAAGCTCACAGACCTTTTTACCGATCTCACCTATATCCTTGTACCACATACTGGTTTCTTCATTTGCGTGGGTGATGCAATAATCTTCCTTGTTGTAACTCTGTTCACAAGGTCTATGTACTCCACAAAAATTAACATGCTTATAAGAAATAGTACTTTTAGAAGTTTGAGCATGTTTATTGCAATCATCAATAAAAATATCACTTTCTATGCAAGTGTCCTTAAAAGGTTCATGATACACGTCCCCATTTCCTTTAGGAACATTCATATGGGAAGCAAAGGCTTTAAAGCAATCAACCATAATTTGAGGATCAAGACCATATTTAGCACTAAGCTCTTGAAAATTAGCAGTTTCAGCAAAAGACTTAATGCAATCAAACTCGTAATTCATACCTGATCCCTTACCTTTGTCGCTATCCCAACCTTCAATATTGTTTTGAATTGTTTCAAGCAGATCCCACTTGGTGTCAACATCCTTGCTTGTGAAAGACCCATCAAAACATGCATCTAGATAGTCCTTGTAATATCCTGAAAGCCTTGCATAAAAATTATTAATAACAATATTACGGGGAAGATCATGAATAGGACATTTATGCATTAGTAACTTCAATCTTCCCCACGCTTGGGCAATGCTTTCTCCCTCGTGAGGCCAAAAATTATATATCTGATTACGATCTTTATGAATCTCACTTGGAGGATAGAATTTAGAATAAAAGAGAGGTACAATTTCCTCCCAGCCAATAGATGGACCATCTTCAAGCAGACGATACCATTCCTCAGCTCTGCCTTTCAGTGACAAAGAGAATAGCTTCTTCTTAACTTGGTTCATTGAAATACCTGCACACTGGAACAACTCGCATAATTCATGTATAAAGAGCAAATGATCACCAGGATGGACAGTTCCATCTCCTAAATAGCTATTATCCCTAATACGTTCAACAATCTTCATAGGTATTTTAAAAGGATGGGGAGCACAAGCATCATTAGAAACATCACATATGGGAGATAAAATATCATCAGAGCAAACTTTCTCCACTAAAGCTGGGGGACTAAAAATATCATACTCAACAAAACCAGCTTCCCCAAGCTTAGACTTTTCTATAGCATTAGCATTAATAGTATTCAAAGCATTCGTACTAATAACATTGCTATGCGAAATAAGCTCCAAAGGATTTTCAATTTTCTCTTCAAATCTAAAATCAGGAAAAAGACTAAAGAACTCTTTATTTTCCATTAAGCCTAACTAGTGAAAATAAAAACAAGAAACAAAAAGATATAATTGCAGAATCTAAAGGAAATAACTCCGAGCACTCACACAGGAGGATGCGAGTACCTTTTACCTTACCTCCCCGGCAATGGCGCCAGAAAAGAGCTTGATGTCTACGCACTTCTATTCTTGTAGACACTTGTTGGGCCTCCAAGTGCAGAGGTTTGTAGAACAGCAGCAAGTTTCCCTTA
This sequence comes from Dactylis glomerata, assembly GCA_007115705.1. Classification (NCBI taxonomy): domain Eukaryota; kingdom Viridiplantae; phylum Streptophyta; class Magnoliopsida; order Poales; family Poaceae; genus Dactylis; species Dactylis glomerata. The sequence goes on from QXEO01000236.1 coordinate 2,555,432, forward strand.
AGTGGATCACCCAAGGTTTATCGAACTCAGGGAGGTTAGAGGTCAAAGCTATCCCTCTCAAGCAACCCTGCAATTACGATACAGAAAGTCTCTTGTGTCCCCAACACACCCAATACACTTGTCAGATGTATAGGTGCACTAGTTCGGCGAAGAGATAGTGAAATACAAGTGGTATAGATGATTATAAGTAGCAAACGTGATGTGAAATAAAAATCGCTGCGAGCAAACAAGTAACAAAATAGCAAGTAAACGGTGTGCAATGCTTGGAAACAAGGCCTAGGGATCATACTTTCACTAGTGGACACACTCCCAACAATATAACATGAATGAACAAATAAACAACTTCTCTCCACTATGGTACTCTGAATTACTCTCCTATTGAATAACACTAATCATTGTGTAGTGGCTACAGAAGCACCCCTTAAAGTTCATCAAGTACTTGACAAACACCACTCATAGAGACATCCAAATCAGATCACAATTCAAGATAGAAATCATTGCGACTTAGACCAAGTACTAACACGGTGCACACACTGTCAACTTTACACCATGAAAGGAGGAATAGATCACTCAATACTATCATAGTAATAATTACTCTCATAATCCACAAGAGATCACAATCATAGCCTAAACCAAGTACCACCACGATGCACGCACTGTCACCGTTACACCATGGCAGGAGGAATAGATTACTTTAATAACATCACTAGAGTACACTATAACAATTAAGCATAGGAGTAGCATTATATCTGAATAATAACATCTACTTGTTCAACATGATACAAAGCTCACGATCACATAAAGATCACATCATGGGAGAGAGAGGTGAACCACATAGCTACCGGTAGAGCCCTCAGCCCCGGGGATGAACTACTCCCTCCTCATCATAGGAGACAGCAAGGTTGATGGAGATGGCGGTGAGGTCGATGGAGACGGCAGAGACGGCGATGGAGACCGATGGAGATGGCTTCGGGGGCACTTCCCCGTCCCGGCAGGGTGCCGGAACAGAGACTTCTGTCCCCCGAAATTCGTCGATGGCGGCGGCGGAACTGCGGAACTCTTTCTGGAAAATTGCCCTATCCCCTAGGGTTTTCCGTCCCGAGGCTTCTTATAGGCGAAGGGGCGATGTCAGAGGAGGGCCAGGGCCTCCTCACACATGGCTGGCACGGCCAGGGGCCTGGCCGCGCCACCTGTGTGTGTGGGGCCCCTGTGGCCCACCTCCTACTCCTCTTCGGATCTCTGGAAGCTTCCGGGTAAAATAAGACTTCAGGATGTGGTTTCGTCCAATTCCGAGAATATTTCCTGTGTATCACTCTGAAACACAAAAACAGCAGAAAATAGAGAACTGGCACTGTGGCAACTCGTTAATAGGTTAGTTCTGGAAAATGCATAAAAGTGCCACTAAGTGTAACGAAACAATAGGCAAATGGTGTAAAAACAAGCATGGAGCATCAAAAATTATAGATACGTTTGAGACGTATCAGCTTACAACATGTTTGAGTTTAACAAGTTGCCATAAGCCTCTATGATCATTTGGTTTTTGACTTGTGATACCACTTTATGCTCCAGTTAATGATATTTTGTCGCTATGCATGATTATGGCCGTTATTGCTATCTTAGTTGGTTGCTTCTAGTCTTTTGCTAGCCTTCATTTTGTACTGAGAGGGAATACTTCTCGTGCATCCAACTCCCAAAAACCAAAGTTTTCCAATGTGTCCACCATATCTACCTATTAGAAATTTGCTATTTCAAGTACATTCGTCTTGCTTTTATCTATCCTTCAAATTAAAATTTTTGTGTTATGTGAGAATTAGTCAGTAAAGCTCTCATGAACCTGATGGCACACTTTACTTTTCTTGCTTTTAATAAATTTGACCATTATGGCTATCTTATGTTGACGTTATGCTTGCAAGTTGTAAGTTGGAAGTTAGCCCAGCCATGCCGTCATGAGGCAAGCTTTCAACATTGCACTTTCTCTAATTTAGTTGATATCATGATCTTTTGTTTATGGATACCTGCGATGTGAAATAAGTTAAGAACTTGTGAGCTCATGGAGTTTGTATATGTGTTAGAGAAACGCCTGGGCCGCTAATCTAAGCCATGCATCATTCATGGTGGAAATTTACAGCATGTCCATAGTGAACATTAGACGACGCATCTCACAATAAAAAGCTATATCAATGATAAATAAAAGAGATGTCGAGGTGTCCATTATCTGTTTGCATGGTTGTCAGTATCCCGATACGTATCTTAGTATGTTACGATTTTACGATACTACCGTGGTAAAACGATACGTATCATGATGGTATCTTAATCTGGGTAGTATCATACTCGTATCCCGATACATATCATGGTATCTTTAGTATTCCGATACAAAAACGATACCATACGATTCCACACCTATAGTAAAAAATAAGGACACGAAGTTGTGGCAAGCTCAAGATTAAAATTGGTTTTATAATCTCAAGGCTAACTAAGTATATAAACAATACAACGTCCATTAGTTTGATTGATATGGATTTAAAAAAGGAGTTCGTACATGCAAGAAAGAAGTCAACTAGAGAGTTGTGTGTATTCATTTTCTTAAACTCGGTCTTTTATTATGTGGGTTCCTAATTAACTATGTTTGTATTATGTATCATATGGGTGGGCCCATATTTATATTATAAATGCATCATTTTACATAATCAAACTCTATGAAATACATAAAATATCCTTAAAATTCAAATAAAAATTAAATTTAGATATATATTTTTAGGTATATTACTAATGTATACATATATTTTATTAAAAATAAAAATCTCATAGTATCGTGATACTACGATACGATTCTATGATACGATACCGCTGACAAGAAAACGATACTACCTAGTATCCCGATACTGAAAACCTTGTCTGTTTGTCTTATCATTTTGATGTGGGCTTGTTCCATGTCATCGGGTAAGAGGTACCCCGTTGGCATTCTCGATGATACATGTATGCTTACAATGACAAGAACTTGCTTAAGACCTAAGTCGAGTAGTATGAGGTTTGGGTATTCGTACTTCACGGGATATGAGATTTTCAACTTATGATTTGTTAAGCATATTCTTCGTAATTGTACTCGCATTAACCTTAACCACTCAAGATGCCTATGATGGGGGCAATGAGAGCTCAAAGCTAGTAAGTATCATAATTTTTGGAGGTTTATAAAACTTGCAATCATGGCTTCCCTCTCCGAAGGGCCTTTATTTTACTTTTATGTTGAGTCACCACCTTCTACCTTTATGCACCGTCTAAGTGAGCATAGTTGTCATTCTGAGTTTAATGAGCATAGTCCCAAAATTTATTATTGATTGATTCATGATTATGGTTTTGCTTGTTCTTAAATTATTTGTATCTAGTCGCCCTCTTAAACTTAAAGGTGTCCTATGCATTTATGTTTTGCAACTCCATGAAGGACAAGCTGAAAACCACTTTGCTATATTTTCTATATGCTCGAAACACACACTTGACTTTCAATGCATCATTACTCATGATCTTTTGTTTGTGTTACTTTTCATGTTATAACATGGTTACTAAGTTTTATTGTCAAGATTATGTCTTTTATGCCCATGTTTAGAGTACTTTGATCTCAGCACTCAATGCTTTATATCATTTGATCAAGATTGTGTTGGTGCATGTCACCTCAAAAATTATTGTTTTGTTATCACTTACCTACTCGAGGACAAGCAAGAGTTAAGCTTGGGGATACTTGATACATCTCAAACGTATCTATAATTTTTGATGCTCCATGCTTGTTTATGCACCATTTGATTTGTGTTTTGTTACACTTCATGGCATTTTTATGCATTTTCCGGAACTAACCTATTAACGAGATGCCACAGTACCAGTTCCCTGTTTTCTACTATTTTTGTGTTTCAGAAAAGCTACACAGGAAATATTCTCGGAATTGGACGAAACAAAAGCCAAAGTTCCTATTTTTCCCGACACGAGATGGAGGGGAGCCAGGGGCCAGCCACACCATAGGGTGGCGCGGCCAGCCCCTGGCCCACGCCATTAGATGGTGGGGCCACCTGGCCCACCTCCTGACATCGCCCTTCCGCCCATATATTCCCCTCGGCGAGGAAAACCTAAAGACCCGATCAATTTTTCATGAAACATACTGCAAGCCGCTGCCATCGTCAACGCGAGATCGGGAGGGTCCAGAAGCTCTTCCCGAGACCCTGCCGGAGAGGGGAATCACCACCGAAGGCCTTCTTCATCACCATGCCTACCTCCGGAGTGATGCGTGAGTAGTCTTCCTTGGACTACGGGTCCATAGCAGTAGCTAGATGGATGTCTTCTCCTCCATGTGCTTCATGTTTAGATCTTGTGAGCTGCCTATCATGATCAAGATCATCGTTGTGTAATTCTACATGTTGTGTTTGTTGGGATCCGATGAATATTGGTACTTTGTCAAGTTAATTTATTGATTTATCATCTCTATGTTGTCTCTATGTTGTTTATGATCTTGCATGATCTCCGTTGCTAGTAGATATCTTGGCCGAGTAGATGCTAGTGACTCCAAGAGGGAGTATTTATGCTCGATAGTGGGTTCATTCCTCTGGTAACTTGGGGGAGTGACAATAACCTCTAAAGTTGTAGATGTGCTGTTGCTACTAGGGAGAAAACAACAATCTTGTGTTCAAGGACATTTGTAGTGTTTACATTACACACTTTGCTTAAGGCGATAATCTGTTTCTTGCAACTTAATACCTAATGATTGCTCGAATGACATTCGGCGGGTGGATTATTAGTCATAGATGCTGTTGAATTACGGTCTATGTATTATGTTGTAATGCCCAAGTGAATCTCATAGTGATCCTCATGACATATCCTCACGCTTCCTTTTCTTTTGAAGCTTCCCTGGTCTCACATCCTTGACCTTCTCAAGTTGTTGCTGTAGCTCTTCTTTAGTGAACTCCACTGGCTTCTCGCGGGTTTCAGTTTCTCCATTGAATTCTTTGATTCTCCGCCAACGATCGTTTGGAGGAAGAAAACGGCGGTGCCCGATAAAGCAGATCTTGTTTTGGATTCTCTTTGAGCAAGGGTCTTTGTCACAACGCACACACGCCTGATAACCGGCTATGATCCTCCCCGACAAAGTGTGCAGTGCCGAGAAATCATGGATGCACCATATGGTTGCAGCACGTAGAGCAAACTTTACGGGGCTCAGGGCATCATACGTAAGCACACCTTTCCAGAGCAGTAGCAGTTCTTCTATGAGGGGCTCCATAAAGACATCGAAATCCTTTCCCGGAGATTTTGGACCCGGGATCAGTAGAGCCATCATGAAGTTGGACTGATCCATACAAGCCCATGGTGGCAGGTTGTAGGGCACCACAAATACATGCCACATGTTGTATGATGTGCTCATGTTGCCAAAGGGATTAAAACCATCTGTTGCAATGCCAAGTCTTATGTTCCTTGTATCAGCGGCAAAACTTTTATGTTTGTCATCAAAGTCCTTCTATGCTTTTCCGTCCACTGGATGGCTGAGTTCATTATCCACTGGTTGCCGCTTGACCTTGTGCCACTGTACCTCCGCTGATGACTTCTTGGAAAGGAACATTCTTTGCAGCCTTGGAATCAAGGGAAAATGCCACAACACCTTCTCCGGTATCTTCCTTTTCCCATCTGCATCCTTCCAACGAGAGGCATCACATTTCGGGCACTTGTCATGCTTGGCTAACTGCTTGCAAAACATGACACAATTATTTGGGCAGACATGGATCGAAACATACCCAAGCCCCAATTTCCGGATTATACTCAACGCTTCATCATAATGCTTGGGAACAGAGCTATTGGGGAATTGCAAGTTCAGAAGGTGGAGTATGGCATTGAATGCAGCATTGCTGATCTGGTAGTAAGACTTGACATGGAGCAACTTCACGGTGAATGTAAACCTTGAGAATTTACCTCCTTCATGGGTTGTGCGCTTTGCCTCCTCTAACACCTCAGCAAACATTGACTTTTGTCCATCAACACGGTCTTCAGCGTCATACAGATCCTTGAATAGGTCAGGAATCCTGTCATCTTCATAGCCATCCTCCTCCTCTAACCCAGCATTCTCTTGCAGAACATTTTCTACAAAATCCATGGTATCATCATTATCACCGTGTGCCCCTGCATCTGGTTCAGCATGTGAAGGATTAGCATCTAAAGTTTCTCCATGGTGGATCCATCTATCATATGTGCTGGCCATTCCTCTAAAGAGCAGATGATCTTCTACTGTTCCTTGAGGTAGTTGATAACGGTTCAGGCATTCGCAGCATGGGCAAAGAATGGCAACATCCTTGGCAAAAACTGTGTGGACATGTTGCATAAATTCTTCCACTCCCTTCAAATGTTGAGTGGAAAGCCTTCTAGCTCCACTAGTAATCCATCTTCTGTCAGCCATCCGCCAAATAACATGAAATGATGCAACTTGGTTAGCTAAAGATTATTTTAGGAATGTAAAGCAATTATGGTTCATCTAGCAAAATAGATGTATGCTGCAGGAATGAAGTTACTCATATTAAATAAATGGTCAGGTGCATGTGTATTACAATCATCTTAAATAACAAGAAATTATAGCAGTGCACAATATACCATAGGTTAATTTTTTTGCAAAATTGGATGCATTGGTTTTCAGTGTTTCATGTTGGTGGTTGTCTACTTTTCAGGATCCATACCATGGTCCTGGTAAGGCCATGGGATTGTCATTTTACAGAAAATTGGATGCAAAAACTAATTAACATGCAAGAAATACACTAGCAAGTGGATGCACATCCATATATTCAAACTGGTGTGCATCTCGGTCCCTGCAGAGATGCTGCAGGGAAGGCATAATTAACCACAAGACTAACACAATGCAAGCTATTCATCAAGCATATCTTGGAGGTCTCTACCCAAGCTTCCTGACTAATCAGATGTGACAGAAGGTATAGAGTTTAATTACACACAACAACAAGAATATAAAAAATTGCAAGTGGCAACAAGAGCCCCATTGTGAATCACTCTCAACCATCAAAACTAAATCGAACCACTGTGAATCACTTCCAACAATGCAAGAAAAAGGCATAAATTTAGTCAATTTGCTCATAATTTTTACAGAAAAGGGATAAAGGGGAGAGAGAGAGGAGAGGGGTGCAGATCGGGAGCAGGGGATCATGGTGGAGGGGGGATCATCGTCGATGGGGGCTTGTCGTCAAGGGGGGGTCGTCGTGGAGGGGCGCTCCAGTAGCAGATCCACTGCCCACTGCTCCAACAGATCCGCCGAGAGAGGGCCGACACGCTCCAGTAGATCCACCGCCCGCCGCCGGACCAACCTCCACCGCTGGGGATGGGGCACCAGCACCGACCGCCTCCGCCACAGGCCTCCGCCTTGCCTCCGACCGCCGGAGGCCGCCTTCGCCAGACTAAACACAAGTGGCTTCGAATTTTTGCTAAGTCACGGGCTCCGCTCGGCTGCTCTGTTAATCTAGATACCCTAATGTATTTACTATATACAATACATACCTATACTATATCACAAGTAGTTCTGTAGCTCATTGGCAAGGTGGCTCGATGGGGGTGCGCTCGGTCGAGGGTTCGACTCCCCTCGCGCACATGCTTTTTGCCAATGGCGGGCGGTCGAGGGTTGCGAGCGGGCCGGGGAGGTTGGGCCGTGGAGCTTGCGAGTGGGGGACGCGCTGAGATTGGGCCAAGAATGGGACAGCAGCAGCCCAATATGAGGTTGGCCCTATAGCTTGCAAGTGGACCAGGTCCCACATGTCAGATTAGGTCAATAGGTCAACATCTGTTCACTGTTAGTGGGTCCTATCTGTCAGTGAGTCTAAACTGAGTGTTGAAGGTGACATGTAACTAGAATGTGACACCTAGGAAAGACACATAAGCAAAATCGATGACCTGTCCTCCTGTAATATTCTTTTAAAATTATCATAATCGTTATGACGACCTATTTTCGTAGTAAGCGGCTCCGGATAAGGTCTGAAACTGCATGAGTTTGGTTATGACGATTTTATGCCCACTGGGTTATGACGTTTCTGGTTCAAATCATCGTAATTTTTAGGGCTGGTGGCCTCCCCAAATAGCCCATGACGATCTAGTACATAATCGTCACTACTTTATGACACTTTTCTCTAGGGTCATGATGAAAACGTCACTAGTCAACACATTTCTTGTAGTGTCATGATATTTGTATGCTTGCTTTATTCTATCAATTGCCCAACTGTAATTTGTTTACCCAGCATGTTATTTATCTTATAGAGAGACACCTCTAGTGAACTATGGACCCCAGTCCATTCTTTTACATTGTTATTACTATTTACTATTTACTCGCATTATTTACATTCTCGCAAACTACTATATTTTACCACACGATATGTTTAATCCTTTGTTTACAGCAAACCAGTGAGATTGACAACCTCACTGTAAGTTGGGGCAAAGTACTTGGTTGTATTGTGTGCAGGTTCCACGTTGCTGCTGGTGCAAAGCTACGCCCCAGACGAGGCGCCATATATAAATTGTATGGAGCTGTCGCGAAGCTAGCGAGCATCAACCTTTGGAAGTTGGTTCTTTCTCCTACTGGTTCGATAAACCTTGGTTTTATACTGAGGGAAGACTTGCTGCTGTGCTCATCATACCTTCCTCTTGGGGTTCCCAACTGGGCGGTCATCTACACGCCATCACCCGTTCATTCCCATCTCCACCAAAGCCCACCAAGAGAAAGGATTGAGCTCAAAGACTGCAGACTAGAAGCAGGCGGCGCTTATTGACCGAGCCTATCTCGAAACCCTTCTCCACATTCTTCCTCCACAGAAGCACATCAGAGAAGGTCGACATCGATCATCTGGTGCCACGCCGATTCACTAGGCCACGGAAGCTCAACACCACACCCTTATTGCCAGAGATCCCTGAGGTCCACTCCTCCGCCGACGGTCGTGCTCGCGCCCAACGCATTGCAAAGAAGAGGAACACTCTCAGGCCACACCCTCAGGAAGATTTCGTGCTTTACTCCCATACGCCATACAAGACAACAGAACTAGAACTGGACCTACCCTGCACACTACTGGCGCCTCGCCTCAGCCCTTCCCCGGAGACATCACCACCAAGAAGAGCCTCGGTCCGGCCGGGAAAGAAAAGAGAGTTCCCGAGCTATTGTAACAAAGAGAGAAATGAAACACCTGTTTAATGATGGAAGTTTAGATAATGCCAATTCAAAAGAGAAATGTGAAGGCAGTGGAGTACTCCCTATTGCTACCTAATATACATTGACCATGGTTATAAAACATGAAAGGAAGATGAACTATCTAAATTTGATTTACCCAGTAAACCCTAGAAGCCATTGCGGACTCTTGGAGAAAACACACAAAAAACAAAATATTGAAAACCATGAATTTTGTCCCAAGATCACTAGGCTAGGCACGCTTGTAAGAGCAACTAAGGCAAGGATATTCTATGGCTTCTCGACCATGGCCCATGGACCAGAGTGGTGCCAAAAATGTCATAAGAAAATGAAGGATTGAAAGAGGACTGATCACCCTTCTTATTTGTGATCTGTTAATAGAAATAAAAAGCCATATTGTGACCCACATTTCATCGGATCTCATTGTTTTTGTATGTTTTGTGGGTTATATAACATAACATATTAGCTCATGTTTTACGTTTTTGTTAAGAGTCTTTTCTTTCATAAGGATAGCATTTTTATTAATTTTAACCAATTACAAGTATGCATGCCTCTCTGGAATTTAGGCCAAATAAAAGGATGTACACCCTTTTTATGTCCACATACAAAATTTTCTCCCATTAAGAGGAAGTCATTCTTCCTAATTCAATCGATTTTGTGCCTTTTGTCTCATAGTTTTCTGTCTCCAGGGAGTTTCTTTTGCCCGGAGAGAGTTTATACTTAGACATCATCTTAGTTTTTCCCAAACTCGTGCTGGTCGGCAAATGTGTGTTTGAAGTCCAATCGGACTACTCGCTCCAATCGGACTACCGATATTCCTGCCCGGGATACTCTTTACTCTCCAACCATGAATTAAGGTCAGCCGTAGCTAGTTATTACCCGGGATATTCCAGACCCAAATTTAGCAGGCATACATGCATGCAGTCATGGCGAGCATAAGATCAAGTCCAACGCGATCCCCCTTTCACTCTGCACTCAAGGCCTATAAAACACCACACGGAGTATCCTCTTTACTGCAATAGAAAGTAGCCAGAGCAAAGAGATACATTTGAAGCCTCTTCTCAACTGTTTGCAGCCATGGATGCGAGGAAGGCTTACCTGTGTCTTTTCTTGCTGGTTGTACTATCTTCGAACCCTACATCTGCAGGTTCCTTGCTCCTCCCATCCCCATGTTGTTTCCCTCTCTTTCTTTGTCTCATTTTGTGTTCAAACATATTTCACGGCCGTTGATGCCTGGAGATCTGATTTGCAATGTGACGAACTGTTTTCGCCTTTTTTTTCAGAGCACGTCTGCTTCGAATTGACCCACAAGAAAGCTCCACTCTGTTTTGATGTCATGTGCAACGCACTGTGCAAGCTTGACGTCAATTACACGTACAGGAAGGTTCCGGGCATCACTCTCACGGGTTACCACTGTGATGGAAAAGTTGGAAGCGTGTTGCAATGTCTGCGCAGATCTTTGATGGTCAGCTTCCCAGATAGAATTTCCCGTTTCTCTAGTTGGTGTCACCTCAAAAGTGATTCAATAATTTAGGATGGACGAGCTAGTTAGGCCCTATATATGTTAGGATTTGATTAGTAATAATAAGGTTTTAGATCAGTTATTGTTCTAGGCTCTGTACTTCCTGCTTAAATGATATCAGTAATGATATATCAGTGTTAGTTTGTCTCTTATTATTATATCTGGCTTATCCTACGGTGCAGAGAGATCATTGTGTGGTCTCATATTAAGGACAAACAAACAAGCGTTTATCTGTCAGCAACTACGGATCAACAGATCCACTAATTATCGTTCCCTGTTCTTCCTTTTTTTCGTGTGGTTGGGACATGCATTTGTCAATTCCTAAATCTGAACTTTGTCCATCTATGTATTCAGAGTTTCACACAAAGGCTTAGCTGATTTACCAAAAGAATGAACAGAAACTGAATATTTAGAGTAACTGCACTGAGAGAGCACTGAATTATTCAGTAACTTGAGATATCGTTACAATAACTGAATTGACATGACAATGAATTATGAATGTACCACCATGTCCTCAGAAGAACTGGAACATACTAAACGCAAAGCACAAAAGATAGCTTGTCCAAACCAAAAGAGTTTTGTTGATTGCTTGGTGTCAGGGAGCGACAACCACTACTGTATCCATCAATGTATTCATACATGCCCTGCTTACTCCGCGTCATCATCGTCGTCGTCCTGGAACCGGAGATGCTTCCCCTCCCGCACCGGCAGGCCCCTCAGCAGCGCGCCGTGCTCGGCCGCCGCATTCTCCACCTCCTTCCTCTCCACGATCTCGTCGTCGCTGTTGTAGAGGAACCGAGTGTGCCTGCCCTCGAACGCCGGCAGCCCGGCCTTCTTCCTCTTCTCCTCCTCCCCATCAAACACCGACATCTTGCTCATCCCCTCGCACAGTTCCTCGAAGCACTCGTCGTCATCTTCTTCTTCCCAGTCCTCCTCCTCCGTATAGTACTGTTCTTCCAGCTCCTCTTCTGTATAGTACTCTTCTTCCAGCTCTCCCACGGTGTCAAGACCCAGCTCCTCTTCGTCCTTCTCGGAGCTGGCGTTCACCTGCATGGACCACACCGAAGAGCTGTCGTCTTCCGCTGATGATCTGTCGCCGCTGCTGCTTCCATGGAATGTGAGGGATGACGAGGCGACCGATCCAACAGTGGTATGGTCTGACTTCTCAGGGGAGTCGTCGAACACCAGTGCACGATTTGCCGGTGGATCAGCAATGACCTGCACGACAAGAGGAGCAGCTCAAGACCAGGTGCAAAGCATCACTGTTCTGTGCATCACACATTCACAACATGCCAGATATGATCGGTGCACAAAATAATCTTGCATCAAAACGCTGATCATATAGGAGTGTCAGCAGCTGAAATACTACAATCGATGCAGATAAACAGATGACAGTACACATCAAGTGCACCATCAGGGTATGCGAGTGGGGAATCATATATGGGACTAACTAGAATATAATATGTAGATCAACACACTTGTACTTAATCAAATATAGCTGCCATATCATTCATTCATTCACAGCCAGAACTTGGAACTGAAGATCGATCATGTGACATCTTGCGTCTACTCGAGAGTCAAAACACAAGGAACTAACTAGAATAGGTATCAGGCTATGCTACATTGCCCAAGAAGCAATCAAACACATGGCTAATCTGAAAGAATTGCTATATCACCCAACTCAACTAGCAATCGAACACATGGTTAACCTGAAAGAATTGACTCAACTTGTAGTCAAACACATGGGTAATAATCTGAAAGAATTGCTATATCACCCAAATCAACTAGCAACCAAACACATATGTTTATCTGACAGAATTGCCAACGCGACACCAAACTCAACAAATTAATCGAAACTGTATGAGTAACCAGAAATCGAAAAAGAGTCCACGGAGACAAGACGGAAATCAGTACCTGCAGCCTAGGGATGAGCTCCTCCTCCTCGAGGACGGAGGGCATGGCGGCGCGGCCATCGGGCAGCAGGGAGGCGGCGGGGCCGGCCCAGAGCTGCGGCGTGTTGGCCGGTGTGGGCGCGAGGAGCTGGGCGGGCGACCTGGTGACGCCGAGGATCGCGTGGATGCGGAACGGCCTGACGGCGGCGGCGGCGCCCTCCTCGTCGACCTTCTGCAGGAGCGTCTTGACCTGGCCGCGGAGCAGCGCCTCGCCCGACCCGGGCGTGCAGCGTGGCCTGGCCCGGCTCTTGGCGCCCGCGGCGGAGGCCTGCGGCGTCCCGAGGCCGCCCGCGGCGAGGCCCACGATCGGGGAGTCGTTGGTGATGTCGTGCAGCGCGGCGCGCGGGGGCGCGTCCCCGGCGGCGGCGGCCTTCTTGGATCTGCTGGAGACGTCGGCGGCGCTCTTCTCTGCAGGGAGAGAATTGAGTCGAGGAACGGTGGTCAGAACATGGATCAAGAAGCAATCTTTGCGCAGGAGAACTGCAAAAGATTAAAGGGGGAGGGAGCGGGTTGAATCGAGAGAGGCAGAACTCACGGGCGGACGCGGTGGCGGCGGCGAGCGCGCGGGTGATCCTCCGGCTGGAAAGCGGCGTCTCCATCGCTGCTGCCTGGCTGCTGGTGCTTCTTGCGCGCGGAGATGACAAGAGAGACGTTGCGGAAGGGAGCGCGAGGAGGGGAAGGATTCCGGAGGCGGCAGCAATCGGAGGTGGGGGAGGAGAGAGAGGCGAGGCGGCTATAAAGGGTTCGAGGAGGAGGAGAGTACAACGGTAATATGACCGTTGTCTCACGCGGCGGACGACGGAGGGACGGCGACTGGAGTAGCCGTTGGTTGGTTGCCGTGGAGGAAAATCGCACGCGCCGTTACGTGGGCCTGGCCTTGTACACGAGCCCGGTTCGCTAATGGGCAAACAGCACGTCTACGGCCGGGTTTGTTCCTTTGCTTGATTGGCAGTCCACGTTCGACCAAAGGACCTGGGTAACCTGTCAGACGCAGGACGCTCTGATTTGTTTTTGACCTTCCGAGGAATTTTTGGCACATTAAAAAAAAACATGGCACAAAATTGTCATTTTCATTAACAAATAAGAAGGTTTTAGAACAATTTTCTAGGACAACTCCTAGGACTTTAACAAAAAAGCTTACTCTCCCGGTGTTACACTACTCAGGAACTTTGCACCAGCCAAGCTCTAAGCTCTTGCCTCATTTTTAACCTTCCCGATGAAGAGTATTGATTTCCAAATATCCAATGAGATATGCATGATCATAAGTGTCATAGCTTTCTTTTCTTTACCTCTTTCTAAGGCGGTCTTTTTTTTACTAAGGCGGTCTTTGTCCACCAGACATCAAAGGATGGTTCATTTACCCAAGACTTATATATAAGATACTTGTCGATTCTTAAACTTTGTTGCATAGGGGGGTAATTTCCATAATTTTGGCACCCCCTTCTTTTAAGTCTATCCGCCGTTCAAATCCTATATTGCATAACAAACCAAGCAATAAATTTGAAGTTCCTCCAGCTAACAGCCAACATTACAGGGTAAAAGCTAATCACCATCGGTAAACAACAACGCATGATGGGAAAGAGAAGAAAATGAAATAAACGTTTTCTTATGTAATAGGATCTCCGCCCACAACTTACAACTTTGACATGTTGCTGAACACAGGAAGTCAAGAGAAAAAAAAAAGTAATTCCATTTTCTCCCAAATAATAACTGACGTTATACAGCTCTGAGGAAATGCTGATTGCTGAAGTTTACATCAATCTGCAAATACCTAAGAGTTCATTGTAAAATACACTAGTCTTCATAGAAAACATTGTATACGTGGCAACGGCAATATAGTTAAAGTGTACTCCATAAACTGCACAGGAAATTTGAGAGACGATAAAATCCTGGAACGATAACAAAATATCCCTCAAGCTTGACATTCAATTTACATATCACCTTGTATACTATTAATTTTTGCATTATTACCACAGAGAACTAATGGCGTGGACGCGTGGATGGCCTTCCTTCAATACTAGGATAAAAACTTACTGTACAAGAAATAAGCACATCAGAGGCTTTCTTTAGAGATTCTATCCAAATTTGAATACTTTCAGATGCCACATTCAGCAAGCTTTAATTTAGATACTGATACATGTAAGACATTCATTCCGGAATCTGGTTGATGCCTTCTTTCTTCGAAGTTCTTTTTTGATAATCCTGGCCTTCTCTCTTCTGAAAAGTGTGGATCAAACGTAGCTCTGATTTCACTGGAGGAACTTCATGGTTTGCTACTAAGTATGACCTCAATTTTCTGTATGATCCTCAAAAGCTTGACATCAGTGCAGAGTTCAGACGTGTCATTGCATCTTTATGCAACCACCAAAACAGATATGTGTGGTACCGAACACTCGGTAAGTATAGTTTTCTGTTGCAATCTACTTGTATGTTGAGTATAGTAAATATAATCCTGTGCAAATTATGGTATGAATCACAGTCTCCCCATATCAGTAATCAATGCTGCAGCTTATGATTGTAGTCCAGACTGAAAAAAACAATCTCAAGTATTACTTCTCTGAGCCTAATGAAAAATTACACATTCTCTACCTAAATTAATATATCTCATGTAAGAATTGCAGGAAATTAATTACCAACCTTCCATTGCAAGTTTGATAAGAACAGCAGAAATGTTGTGCTCCCAATATGATTTGTAACTTCTGCCCAAATTGCCTATGCAACCCTCGTGTGTTTCATATATCTCAAAGCTGAACGCAACATTGCTCTAGCTTTTCGATCAGGGGCACATCCAGATGTAATCATTTCTTCGTAGATAACTGGAACCTGTTACAGTATTAACAAACCACAAGGTCCACAACTTCAGGTCATGGTTCTGTGCATCCAGGGCTTGAAGGTAATATGAAATAAAATAACTAGCTTTGCAACTTTATATGACGCAGCAAGATACTTATCTACTTCTCCAAGATGTTAGAAAAACATATCAAACAAAATCTGTAATAGCATCTGTAAGTATTCAAGTATGAGCAGATATCATTTCGATCCGAGTTATCTCTTTCAGCAGTGCAGTAAAAACAGCATGCAAGAAGTTTGTGTTTACCTTGTCAAACTGCTCAACACGGATTAGAGCTTTCATCAGTGTAGTGTATGTTATAACGTCAGGCCTAAAATCCTGTAATATGACCGGCAAAAGAAAGAGACTTTTCATGAGATATGGATGAATTGTGTAGATGACGATATAACAGAGAAATAATATGATGCAGGTCAATCTAACAAAACAAGGGCAAGTCATCGCTTACATTTTCCTTCATGAACTGAAGCACAGAGAATGCTTCAACAACCCTTCTATCCTCACCGAAAGCGTTCATCAACGAGTTCAGCACTACCGTGCTAGTCTCTAGGCCATCCGCTTTCATCGCCTTGACCACATTTAACGCATGGTCTGCTAAACCCTGGAGACGATTCACACGTGAATTATAAGAACCAAAATATTAATTCGAATCTTGTAAATCCACACAGATATATTGACGTTGCAACACTTCCGACCATAAAAATGCAGAACATATATTCCCTCTGTCCCAAATTAATTGACTCACTTTTGTCTAGATACACACTAAAACATGTCTAGATACATACATATCTAGACAAAGTTAAGTCAATTAAGGACGGAGGATCAAAATGTATTACTAGGATATGCAGGTTCTTAGTAGAAAAGTACTGGATATCATGAAAAAACTGACTACCAAAGCTAGTTATCTAGGATGGAGACAAGTACAGTGTGATAACAAACGGCAGTTTTGCATCAACGATGTCAGAGCTAGTTAGCTAGGGAACTAAGCAAATTAGCAAAGAACATTCATGGGCAATCATAAGCTATAATAAAAGATCTACACTATAAAAGCTCCTTACCCGTTGGGCATACGCATTAACAAGGGCATGATACATCGTGTGTGATGGCTTGAGCCCATCGGCCTTCATCGCCTCAATGCAATCAATTGCCTCATTGTACCTACCAGATCTCCCATACACATCCACAAGTGTAGTGTAGGTGATAATGTTGGGAACCAAGCCCTGTTCCTTCATCTCTGACATCATTGTTTCCACCCCCGACCACCGCTCTTGTTCACCAAGCAAATTGATCATGATGTTATATGTGGTCGTGCCTGGTGGGCAATCGCTTTCACGCATCTCCTTGAACAGCTCCATGGCACGATCATGCCGCCCTCCCTTACAATGTCCATCGATAAGTGTGTTCCATGTGACAACATCTGGTTCAATCCCTTCTTCTCGCATCCGGTTAAACGCATCCATGGCGTGCCCAAGGCAATTGTACTTCCCAAATGTATCTATCATGACATTGTAGAAATGCCGATCTGGCTGTACGCCGCTCGCCTGCATCTCACGGAGTACAGCAAATGACTTCTGCCATTCCCCCCTATCACGGAATCCTGCAAGGATTCGGCTGAATACATAAGAGCTCGGTTTGACTCCATCAGCTTCCATCTCCTTGAGCAGTATCCTTGCGCTCTCCCAACGCCCAGCCCTCGTGTACGCATCCACAAGCAAGCTGTAAGTGGCCTCATCCGGCGCGACTCCACACTCGGACATTTCGTCGAGCACGTGTTCGGCGTTCTTGAGCGACCCGATTTTCACATACCCTTTGAGCAGCGCGTTGTAGGCGCGTGTCCTCGGCTTGATTTCTCCGGCAAGGAAGAATTCCAGAAACAGTGCTTCAGCCTCGGGCACGCGCCCCGCGACACCGAGCGCGGAGATGAGCGCGGTGACGGCATTGGAGCGTGGCGTGAGCCCGATGGCCTGCGCGGAGGCGAGGAGCTCGAGCGCTGCGTCCGGGAGCGCGGCGCGCGCGAAGGCGGAGATGAGGTCGGAGAAGAGCGGGGCGTCCGGCTCGAGGCGCGACTCCCTGAGGTCAGCGAGGAGCCGCTCGAGGATGGCGGCGTCGGGCGGGTCCCGCGTGTTGAGCAGCGAGGCGATGAGGTGCGAGTAGGAGGCGAGGTCCGGGAGGAAGTTGTTCTCGCGGATGAGCGCGAGGAGCCGCAGCGCGATGGCGGGGCGGGAGGCCGCGGCGGAGGCGGCGAGGAGGGAGTTGAGCAGCAGCGGCGAGGGCGGGTCGGAGAGGGACGGAGGGAAGGAGAGCAGCAGCGAGTGCGGGAGCAGGCGGCCGGAGACGGAGAGGGAGTGGATGAGCGAGGAGAGGAGCAGGTCGAGCGGGAAGCAGAGGCGGTGGCGCTGGAGGAAGGGGAGCAGCGCGAAGGCGAGCGGCAGGGACGCGTCGCTGGCGGCGAGGCCCCGTAGCAGAGCGTGCCACTCGTGCGACGGAACGGCGGAGTAGGAGGCGGCGAGGCTGCGCTCGGGGGCGGGCACGGAGGGCGGAGGGGACGGCGACGTGAGGGAGGCGACGGTGGAGGGCTCGGAGAGGTAGGCGAGCAGCGGCTCGAAGTCGTAGCGGCTCGCGGAGCTGGCGGTGGAAGTGGAGACTGAGGAGGAGGGGGAGCAGCTGGCAAGAGGTAAACGGAGGCGGTGGCGGTGGCGGTGGCGGTGGTGGGGGAGGAAGGTCGGGGGGAGGAGCGAGGCGGGCATGACGATGGTGGTGGAGAAGGAGATTGGGGAGAGCGAGCGGTGGAGACGCGGGCGCGGGAGAGGGATGGTTTATCTCGGTTTTGCGATTTTTCTTACGATTTTGAGTACGACCCCCTAAACACAGGGCAATTTGTTATTTTGCCCTCATTTACATAGGGACTCTCTCCGTTTTCATAATTCTTATATGTAATGGAGGGAGTACTTGACATTTTGCTCTATTACATTGAGTTTATTCTTTTTACCACACATTACTTCGGTAAAAACTAAAAATACCACCTAGGGTTTAGATTTTTCTTTGGCTTTTGTTGGCGATGCATCTCGCAGCGCCTCTTCTTCTTCTACCTCTCACTCTCTCAATCTCTCTCACAAGAACAACACACGCACACACACTTCACCAAGAGAATACTGGCTTTGCCTTTGCTCCCGGTGAGAACACAAGTGCTACATCTTTCCTCTCTTCTCATTCCTCAGATAATCTGATTTACAAGTCTTTAAATAGACCCAACCTGGTAGCACACCTGCCCACTAACACCACTAGCCATGCGCACGTCCTCCACTTCCTGGAATCACTCCATCATGCTGCTAATCCATCTATACTAGTACTCAGCCATGCACACATGCATAGACCGGCTACTACTGACTCAACGTGCAGACATGCATGTGTACAAAATGTCAAGATTAATGCTAACAATGCCCCTCCTAATCTTGACATGCTAAATCGTAACCAATCTTTCATGCGGCACCTGCGATAAACATTACTTGGACAATGCCTTCGCGGCACCAAACTCAACGCCACCATGCCACCCACGGTGACTTGATCTTGCCATGGACGACGCCATCGCAGCGTCGGTACCGCGCCATCTTGCCATGGATGACGCCCTCACAGCGCCTTTACCACGACATCTTGTCGCGGCATCACACTGCAGCTTTTTTTTGGCTTCACACCAACTCTTCTTGATGACGATGACTTCGCACCACCGCCTTCGGCACCCGGCGACATCACACCACCGCCGCCTCGTGACGGCATCACACCGTCGGCTTCTCATGACGGCATCACACCATCATCTTCTCGTGGCAGCATCACACCGCCGCCTCCTCCTTGCGGCTTCACACCGTAACCGGGTGCTAGCGGCATCGCGCCACAAGCAGCCTCCTCCTTGCGCCGCCGGCCTCCATATCGCACGAAGTCCACCGAGCTGCTGCCACCGCCTAGGATCTTCGGGCTCTGATACCAATTGTTGGCGCTGCATCTCGCAGCGCCTCTTCTTCTTCTACCTCTCACTCTCTCAATCTCTCTCACAAGAACAACACACGCACACACACTTCACCAAGAGAATACTGGCTTTGCCTTTGCTCCCGGTGAGAACACAAGTGCTACATCTTTCTTCTCTTCTCATTCCTCAGATAATCTGATTTACAAGTCTTTAAATAGACCCAACCTGGTAGCACACCTGCCCACTAACACCACTAGCCATGCGCACGTCCTCCACTTCCTGGAATCACTCCATCATGCTGCTAATCCATCTATACTAGTACTCAGCCATGCACACATGCATAGACCGGCTACTACTGACTCAACGTGCAGACATGCATGTGTACAAAATGTCAAGATTAATGCTAACAGCTTTTCTCCTAAAACGAAATAATGACCAGGGACACCTCAGACGAAGGGGGATTCCTTAACCCTGGAATGTAGCCTGTGTAGTGAAATTGAAACTGTTAAGCATCTGTTCTTTGAGTGTACTATCTCTAATTACTTTGGTATGATGTTGCAAGAAAATTTAATGTAGTTCGTAATGACTTCTACAGTTTAGCTTCGAAATGGTTACGCAAAAGGAAATATTTAGAACTCAATGTCGTCTCCTATGCTGTTTTGTGGGACATTTGGAACAACTGGAACGATATTATGTTTAACATAAAATTTTGGTTGAATATGAAACAGGTGTGGCAGCTTATACTGTGTCCCTTTTGAAGATTAGGATTGGCCCCTTTTGGATCAGTTCGCAAATCTCCTACTCAAAAAATTCAACCGCCTCTGGTGCTGATGTCGAGCTGACCTGTAAACCTTTTGGATGGATCGCTACATGGAAGACTAATGTGATACTCGTCGCATGGTGGACATGATATCTTCAGGAGCATCCTGAAGACATTGATGCGGTCCATGTGGTGATGGTGAGGATGTTTCTTAGCATCGTCCTGGCGTCTTGTGGCTTCTGCTTGTTATAGTGGTATTGTTGTGTGTTCCTTGTCTAAAATCTTGTCGGATCACTAGTCTCAGAAACTTGTGGTAGTTTACTTGAGGTCGGTTTTGTTGTTTGTCAGACCATCATCGGTTGGTTTCGTTAGATGTGGGGCAGTCTATCGATGGCTCCTTGACTTTTATTCCTTTTTACTACCTTCATTTGATGTGCCCTTCTGGCCTAAAAATCTTTGTGACACTATGGTTTCCTTTCAATGAAAGGGGGCCGCGGAGCAATCCCTGTTATTCTTAAAAAATACTTCGGTAACTTGATGATTTGCCCTTTTAAATTACTTCCTTTTCTTATGTGTATTTAAGAAACAGAAGTATAGAACTAGCTTGCTTTTTTTGAAACAACGGGCCTCCCCATTGATATCCATTAAAGAAACCGCTAGAAGCTTACAAGAGTTTGAAATTTTAAAACCAAATGAAAGTAAAAGAAGGTAAAGGAGAGAGATCACTCTCCTCCAAGACCTACAGGTTTGTCCAGCCACACGGCGTACTGATACGTCTCAAACATATCTATAATTTTTGATGCTCCATGCTTGTTCTTACACTATTTGCTTAGTGTTTTGTTACACTTTGTGGCATTTTTATGCATTTTCCGGGACTAACCTATTAACAAGATGCCACAGTGTCAGTTCCCTGTTTTCTGCTGTTTTTGTGTTTCAGAAAAGTTACACAGGAAATATTCTCGGAATTGGACAAAACAAAAGCCGAACATCCCAATATTTAACGAAGCTTCCAGAAGACCAAAGAGGAGACGGAGAGGGGCCAGCCTCACCACCAGGGGGCGCGGCCCAGCCCCTGGCCGCGCTGCCCTGTGGTGAGGGCCCCCTGCTCCACCTCTGACGCTGCCCCTTTGCCTATAAAGACCCCCCAACGGGAAAAACCTAAAGACCCGATCAATTTTTCAGAAACACATCGCGATCCGCCGCTGTCGTCGACCCGAGATCGGGAGGATCCACAGGGCAGCCTCACCACCAGGGGGCGCGGCCTGCCCCTGGCTCGCACCGCCCTGTGGTGAGGGCACCCTGGCCCACCTCTGGCGCCGCCCCTTCGCCTATAAAGACCCCCCGACGGGAAAAACCTAAATACCCAATCAATTTTCCAGAAACACATCGCGATCTGCCGCCGTCGTCGACCCAAGATCGGGACGGTCCAGAAGCTCTTCCCGGCACCCTGCCGGAGAGGGGAATCGCCATCGGAGGTCTTCTTCATCGCCATGCTTGCCTCCGGCGCGATGAGTGAGTAGTCTACCTTGGACTATGGGTCCATAGCAGTAGCTAGATGGTTGTCTTCTCCACCATGTGCTTCATGTTTAGATCTCGTGAGCTGCCTTACATGATCGAGATCACCTTTGTGTAATTCTACATGTTGTGTTTATTGGGATCAGATGAATATTGGTGTTATGTTAAGTTGATGTGCTGAATATTATCTTATGTTATCTCTATGTTGTTTATGATCTTGCATGCTCTCCGTTGTTAGTAGCTATCTTGGCCAAGCAGATACTAGTGACTCCAAGAGGGGGTATTTATGCTCGATAGTTGGGTTCATGCCTCTATTTAATCTGGGGGAGTGATAGAAACCTCTAAGGTTGAAGATGTGTTGATGCCACTAGGGAGAAAACAACATTCTTGTTTCCAAGGACATTCGTTTTGTTTACATTAAACACTTTGCTTAATGCAGTTATCTGTTGTTCGCAACTTAATACTCGTGGGGTGTTCGGACGATATCCCCGTGGGTGGATTATTAGTCATAGATGCAGTTGGATGGCGGTCTATGTATTTCGTTGTAATTCCCAGAGTGAATCTCATAGTGATCCTCGTGACATATGCACGTTATCTTTATTCTATCAATTGCCCAACTGTAATTTGTTTACCCAGCATGTTGTTATTTATCTTATGGAGAGACACCACTAGTGAACTGTTGAAAGATCATATCGAGCCCCATGTGTGGTTTTGGTAATTAATGACAATCCCTATGGACTAATGGTTGCATTGAGTTATATGTGTAGGACTTGTCCATACACAATGCTTGAACTATTTGTTGGATTCAAGGTTGTAAGAAGAATTGGCTCAAGGATTGATCAAGTCAAAGTTGGATTCAAGGTTGTAAGAAGAATTGGCTCAAGGATTGATCAAGTCAAAGCGCAAGTTCAAGATGAGCAACTAGAAGAGAACATATGCTTGAAGCTTGCCATCTATATTGTGATTATGGATATGTGAAGATATTCTTAAAGAGAGTCTCTTCCATAGTAGAGTATGGGGGGAGCAACCCGCAAGACTTCACCAAGCAAGCTCAATCAAGAAAGGTGGTCCAACTTGAGAAGATCAAGATCATCTTTATCCACCTCAAGTGGAATGCTCAAGGCAAAGGTATGATAGTGTTAGGGTTTCTTTCTTACCGGTCTCATGGTGTTAGTTGTGAGTCCGGGTTATAGGATCGGTAGCCGTACTATCAAGAGGGGCTCTCGAGTGAGTAACTTAATTGTATCGTTCGGAGAGAGCTCAAACCTTTGCATACTTGGCATCATCTTTCTTGGCTCTTATTTAGTTTTATCCATGTGAGGTTTTAGAGCTTGTGGTTATTTCCATGACAAGCTCTAGCTCATCAAAAAGGATTTTGCATGAAACTCTTATTGCGTTTTTGATGTTTGGAGGTTTTACCGATTTGCCTTCGAAGAGAGGTCAAACCTTTCACCATTTGGTTTTATCCTCCTTGGTTGGACTATGATGTTTCTATGGATGAAGTTGTAGAGCTCGTTGGGGTGATTCCAACGAGCCCAAGATCATCGAAAACGGAGTCCGGATGAAAAAGTTATCACCGTTTTCGTATTGCAATTTCTTCAAGCTCGAATTTCTGCTAAGGACTTAGCTCGGCGTCACCCAGATAGGGGGCCGGATTATTTGGCCGGATATTTCATCCAGGGCCGGATAATCCGCCCCCTCGGGAATTCGACGAAAACGGCTAAGGACTCAGCTCGGCGTCAATCAGATGGGGGGGCGGATATTTCGTCCAGGGCCGGATTATTCGTGGGGGCGGATATTTTGGCAGATATTTTGTCCCAAGGCCGGATAATCCAGCCTAAAATCCTGCAACAGTCATTTTTTGAAGGAGGGGTATAAATACCCCTTCTTCCTCCTTGGGCTGAGCACGTTTTGGGATTCTCTCTCCTCCATTGTTGACCTTGAATAGCTTGCCCTTCCTCCTCCATTCCTCCCATGATTCTTGCATATTTTTGAGGGAAAAGAGAGAGGAGATCTAGATCTATACTTCCACCAATCCATCTCTCCTCTAAGTGAGGAGAACATAGTGAATCTAGATCTTGGAGTTCTTTGTGGATTTCCTTTGTTCTTCCTCTCATATCTCTTCATAGCATAAGTTGCTTTGGTAGGATTTGAGTGAGAAGGATTTGAGCACTTTGTGTGCTCTTGCCATTGCATTTGGTGCATTGGTTTGAGTTCTCCTCAGAGATCGTGGAAGTGAAAGTTTGTGAGCTTATTACTCTTGGGTTCTTGGAACCCTAGATGGCTTTGTGGTTTGTGGTGCCTTTGTGGCTATTCTTGGGAGCCTCCAGTTAAGTTGTGGATGCGTGGCCCAAGTTTTGTGTAAAGGCTCGGTTCCGCCTTGAGGAACCCCTTAGTGGAAGAGTGAGCTAGGCCTTTGTGGCGCAAGCTCACACCGGAGAATAGGGTAAGGCCTTTGTGGCATTGGTTAGGCCTTTGTGGCGATACCACACCCCTCCAACGAGACGTACTCCCTTTCAAGGGGGAACTCGGGAATACATCATCGTCTTCGCGTGCCTCGGTTATTTCTATACCCGAGCTCTTTACTTATGCACTTTACATTGTGATAGCCTTCGTGCTTGAAGTCATATATCTTGCTATCACCTTGTTACTTGTATTGCTTAGCATAAGTTGTTGTTGCACATAGGTGAGCCTAGTTTATTTAGGTTTTGTGTGCTTGACAAAATAAACGCTAGTTTAATTCCGCTTTTGTTCAAGCCATTCGTAAAATTTGATATCGCCTATTCACCCCCCCCCTCTAGGCGACATCTGTGTCCTTTCAACTGTGGACCCCGGTCCAATTTCCTTTATATTGCTATCACCATTTTACTTTTACTCTCACTGTTTACTTTCTCACATATTACTATTGATTTCCACTCGATACGCTCATTCCTTTGTTTATAGCAAACTGGTGAGATTGACAACCTCATCGTAAGTTGGGAGCAAAGTTATTGGTTGTGTTGTGTGCAGGTTCCACGTTGTTGCTGGTGCAAAGCAAAGCACTGGATGAGGCGCCTTATAAATTGTCCGGAGCTGTCGCGAAGCTAGCAGACATCACCTTCTGAAGTATTGGCTTTTTCCTACTGGTTCGATAAACCTTGGTTTCTTACTGAGGGAAAACTTACTGTTGTGCTCATCATACCTTCCTCTTGGGGTTCCTAACTGGGCGGTCATCTACATCAACACCGCACCGCAATCACGTACACCTCCAGAAATGAGCCTACTGAAATAATTACAAAGGAAAATCCACAAATACATCTATAGTTTGTTTCAAGACTAAAGGTCACAGTCGAGGCTCAACATCAAGCATAAGTGATCTGAAGCACAACAGGAGACCATTCATGCGATCTTGCATATTCTTCCTTATTCACCTTCTTCAGCTGATTCACTCCATCATCAAGTTCTCTCTATCTTGGTTTCTCTACAAAACAGCCTAGTCGGTGAGCATATTGCAAAGCATGTAGATAATATTTGTAGGATTATTTGGCCAAATTTTGTTAAAATAGGCATCATTTCTGGTTTTCTAGAGCATCCAACATACTACTGCCACCCCACAGAGGACAAGTTTCCTCTGATTTTTGGAGCAGGAATGTATCTACCCTCCAAACAGATCAGGCACACTTAGGTGGCTTGTCAAGATGAAGTGCACAAAACGCAATCTGCCAGACCAGCTTGGCCAGTCCATGTAATATACTCTCTTTTTTTACTATAGAAGTGACAGTGCTCATTTCTAATCCAACCCTTTTAAGGAGATTATGCTTGGTCAGAATGCTATTTTTAAGGATCAACCAAAGGAAAATTTCTTACTTTCATGAGTATTCTAGTCTTCTAAAGGATTTTTTATAGAAATATCCTTTCCTCTCTTAGTTGTATGTAAAGATCTTTAACCCTGATATTTTCTAGTTGTACCAATTTTCCATTTAACCCTGTCTACCTCATCACTCATCTGAACTGAATCTACCATCTCCTTCAAGCTATTCCACTGTTGCGAAGTCTATCCATATAGGGCTCTTCTAAACCTAATCAAACCCCAGCGTTCCTGTTTAATTCTCCTCACTATTATCCCTTTCTGACATGTTAGGTGACAAAGTCTGGGGAATTGCACGGCTAAAGGTGAATCATTCACCCACTTGTCTCCCCAAAGCAAAGTTTTCTCCCCATTATGCATCACCCTCTCACTTTATTGCTGGACAATTGCATTAACAGACATAAGGCTCTGCCAGAAGTGAGAACATCATTCTCCTACTTCTGCTTGAGCAATAACCTAAGTGTTCATGTATTTCCTTGTCTGTATCTGCTGCCTGGTCCCTTTTGTATTTAACAACTTCCATGGCCATTTACATAGCAATATTTTATTTATGCTAGTGAGATCCAACACCCCTAAACCTCCATAGTCCTTAGGTAGGCAAACAATGTGCCAGTTCACCAAATGATATCTTTTCTTATCATCAGTTTCTTGCCATACCATCCACTTTCCATGCAGACTAGCTTTCCTGATGAAACCTTTAGGTGTTTCCAGGAAGGACAACATATACGGTGAAATGCTACTCAAGCAAGCATTCGCCAATGTCACCCTATCCCCAATGGAAAGCAAATTTCCTTTACAGCCAACTATCTTTTTTGCAAATTTCTCCTCAACATGGTCCCACTGTGACACAACTAGTTTCTTTTCATCAAAGGGCATCCCAAGGTATTTCGTGGGGAGCTCAGTAGTGGAACACGTGGATATTTCACTATACTATTGAGATCTCTCCACTGCAGCCACTAGAAAGTAAATCTCATTCTTGTGGAAGTTGATTTTCAGCCCTGATATCTCTTCAAAAATACACACAGTGTCCTTGAAATTTCTAGCATTCGTGTGGTTATCCTCTAGTAATAGGATAGTGTCATCTGCATATTGCATAATTGTCACACCTCCGTCCACTAGGTGATGCACCAATCCTGCAACAATGCCATCTTCTTGAGCCTTTTTCATCAACGTGGCAAGGCCATCTCCTACTATGTCAAACAGGAGTGGAGATAACGGATACCCTTGCCTTACCACATCATAAGTGGGGAAATATGGGCACACTGTATCATTCACCTTGATAGCTACTTTACCTCCTCTGACCAACTAAATTACCCAATCAAAGAATTGGTCACCCAATCCTTTTGCTTGCATCATTTGATAGAGGAAAGCCTAGTTGAATTTGTCATAAGCCTTTTCAAAATAAATTTTGAAAAGGACTCCAAACATTAATTGTATGGATTTCATCGATAGTCTCATGCAATATAACTATTGACGTGGTGTCACCACGTCAATGTCCATGGATGATGGACTAAGTGAAAGGACACGGATGTCGCCTAGAGGGGGGGTGAATAGGCGATTAAAACTTTTACGAAAGGCTTGTACAAATGCGGAAATAAACTAACGTTTAATTTGACAAGCTTACAAAACCTAATAAACTAGGCTCACCTATGTGTACCAACAACTTATGCTAAGCAAGACAAGTAGCAAGGTGATAGCAAGATATATAACTTCAAGCACGATGGCTATCACAAATGTAAAGTGCATAAGTAGTGGAGCTCGGATAAGAGTTACCGAGGCACGAAGGAGACGAAGATGTATCCCGAAGTTCACTTCCAAAGGAAGCTAGTCTCCGTTGGAGAGGTGTGGCGGCTTAATGCACTCCGAACGCCACAAAGGCCTCACCTTGAGATGTGGTAGCACAATGCTCACCAAATGCCACAAAGGCTCACCTCAAGATGCGGAGGCACGCTACACACCAAACGCCACAAAGGCTCACCTTATTCTCCTCGCGCCCTCGCACAAAGCAAGATGCCACGATCCACTATGGGACACTTGAGGGCGGTCACCGAACCCATACAAGCTTGGGGCAATCTCCACAACTTAATTGGAGGCTCCCAAGAATCGCCACAAAGGCACCACAAAGGTTGGGGAATCTCCACAACTTAATTGGAGGCCCCAAGTATATGCCACAAAGGCCACTAAGCCGTCTAGGGTTCCAAGAACCCAAGAGTAATAAGCTCACAACTTCCACTTACCCGAATCTCCGAGGAGAACTCAAACCGATGCACCAAATGCAATGGCAAGAGCACACAAAGTGCTCAAATCCTTCTCTCCCAAATTCTACCAAAGCAACAAAAGCTATGGAGGAATATGAGAGGAAGAACAAAGGAAATCCACAAAGAACTCCAAGATCTAGATCCAATAGGTTCCCCTCACTTAGAGGAGATTTTGATTGGTGGAAAGATAGATCTAGATCTCCTCTCTCTTTTCCCTCAAGAAGATGCAAGAATCATTGGAGGGATTGAGAGATAGAGAAAAGCTTCAAGATCAACAATGGAGGAGAGAGAGAAGGAAGCCAGCACAGCCCAAGGAGGAAGAAGGGGGCCTTTTATAGGTCCCCCACGAAAACTAGCCGTTGCTGGGCACTTACCCCGGAGTCTCCGGCCTTTGGAGGGCGGAGACTCCGGGCAGGGGCTAAAAAGCCTCCGCCCCCATCTCTGCGCTGAGCGACACCTCGAGTTTTTGAGGTCCGGAGACTTGGGCCGGAGTCTCCGGTCCCTAGGGGCCGGAGTCTTTGGCCTGGAAAAGTACCCGGAGGTTCCGGGCCAAATCTCCGAACGAAAAACAGCGAAAACACATTTTGGGCCGGAGTCTCCGGCCCTACGAGGCCGGAGTCTCCGCCCCTGGAAAAGGCAGAAACAGCTGAAACCAAAACGACCATAACTTGAGCGTCCGGACTCCGTTTTTGATGATCTTGAGCTCGTTGGAATCACAACAACGAGCTCTATAAGAATATGCATAGAAACATCATAGTCCAACAAGTGAGGATAAAACCAAATGATGAGAGGTTTGACCTCTCTTCAAAGACGAACCGGTAAAACCTCCAAACACCAAAAACGCAATAAGAGTTCTATACGAAATCCGTTTTTGATGAGCTAGAGCTTGTCATGGAAATAACCACAGGCTCTAGGACCTCACATGGATAAAACCCAAATAAGAACCAAGAAGGATAATGCCAAGTATGCAAAGGTTTGAGCTCTCTCCGAACGATATGAATAAGCTACTCACTCGAGAGCCCCTCTTGATAGTACGACTACCGATCCTAAAACCCGGTCTCCCAAACACTATGAGACCGGAAAGAAAGAAACCCTATCAAGATCATACCTTTGCCTTGCGTAGTCCACTTGACCTAGATAAAGACGATCTTGATCTTCTCAACTTGCACCACCTTTCTTGAATGCGCTTGCTCGGTGAAGTCTTGCGGATTGCTCCCCCATACTCCACTATGGGAGAGACTCTCTTTAAGCATATCTTCACTTATCCATGATCACACACAATATGTATGTCAAGCTTCAAGCATATGAACTCTTCTAGATTCCATCTTGAACTTGCGCTTCGGCTTGAACAATTCTCGAACCACTTCTTCATTTTCCACAATGGTGATGTCTTGAAGATTCACATGAGGGCATACTCAATCTTATTCTTCAAGACACACTTGATATAGGCTCAACTCCCTTATGACCAATCTTCAGATCACTCCTTGAATAACACCTTGGTCATCACTTCAAGTTCTTCATTTGATCCTTCTTACAACCTTGAAGCCAACATATGGTTCAAGCATTGTCTATGGACATGTCCTACAAATATAACTCAATACAAACATTAGTCCATAGAGATTGTCATTAATTACCAAAACCACACATGGGGGCTCCATGCTCTTTCAATCTCCCCCATTTTGGTAATTGATGACAATCTCTTTGAGAGGGTTTATATAATGAATTTAAGGAACCAAAATGGTTGCACTAACATCAAATACTACAAAAGTATGTGATGTTAGTAAAACCACCATATATAGAGCAAACTCCCCCATAATCTATGCACGTGTGAATGATCTTGATTTCATTGCATATCTTGCCAACCAAGGTTGTTGGTGGAGTTTCCTCTATATACTCAACCATGCAAAGCATGAAAGGCAAATGCTTAAGAACAAAACCAAAGCATAAAACCCAATTCCCTTTAAACCCTTGAAACTTCTCCCCCATTGGCACCAATTGCCGAAATGGGCGGAAAAACTTAGAAGGCCAATATAGTGAGAGTTCCTCCATAATGTGTGCATAAACCAAAAGTATAATTGAAAATATATGCACATATCCAAATATGAAAACTCGGAGGAAATCAACCTATATTGAGGATCAAAGATTGCAAATAAAATAAGATCACATGGTGGATAAACTTCAACAAATGAAGAGAGCAATCAATTGATCCAAAGAACAAATTGAATAAAGATATTATGATAAGACCAAAAGGGTGCTCTAAATAATATGAAGAAGCTCCCCAAGGTTTGTGCACAAAATATTCTATTTTAATTAAAGTATAAGGTGCACAAACATGGAATCATCACTCCCTCAATATTATTCAAAACAAAATGATACCAAGTGAAGTCAAATACTATGATAACCGCAAAATGGTGCTTTAAATGAAATGAGGAAGCTCCCCAAGGTACGTGCAAAAAAAATGGAATGTTTGCATTTGAATACAATTTGCACAACATGGAATCCTCACTCCCTTAATAACATTTAAAACGCAACCATTTGCAAGAGATCATAGAGAAGAAATTAAGCTTAACACTTGCATCAAACAAATGGTTGAGCAACAAGCAAGGGACAACATATTAAAAGGCTCAACCAAAGGAATGTGAGAAATGAATGACAAAGCATATTATAAGACTAATACAAGGATAAGCATAGAGCATCCACATAGTCTTCAATGAAGAAATTGCTTAGCATTCAATCCCAACACATAAGGTTCAAATAAGATATCAAATAAGGAGATATCATCTCTCATGTGTATAAGTTTCTAAGTAGACAACATCACAAAGATAATTATCACAAAGAAACATGTACACACAAAATAGATACTAAGAATAGAACATGATATCCAAAATGAAGTCATTAAAAATACCAATGAGAATTTTTGCTTTTAAAGCACGGCCAAAGGCTCAAATTTTCTTATTGTATATTAAAGAACTTCAACCACAAACAAGTCAAAGACATCACAAATATCAACAAGGGAAAGAAGATAGTTGGGATGCTTTGAGAAAAGCAACAAGTATCACAAAGATGGATACCAAAAGAAAGTACTAAATATACACTTTCAACCATATTGCACATGTGAGAGACTTGAGGAATTGATATGCAATAAAATTGCTAAATTGACATATATGGGATAGGAGAATCATGAGCATGATTTTATATGTTCCCAATAATATGCACTCATCTCAAATTACTCACAATTGCAATAAAGAGGTTTCATTAAGACCTTTGCAAGAAGCACAACATTTGCAAATAAAGATATTCCATGCCATGAAACAACCTACACAAGGTTGGATACTAGAAAAGTATGCATGAAGAAGATACTTGTTACCGAGATATCAATGGTAGGATCTAGTAGATAGGAGTCCTTCAATAATCCTAGCTTGCCTCAAATTATCATTTAGTCACCACTTCATCCTTATTATTGAGACAAGCACCAATATATCTCCATGTACCTAAAACAAAGTTCAAGTACAAGATGGTCCCCAAACTCATTGGGTCCAAAGTAGTTAGGAACTACAACATATAGGACAAACTCCACATAAATATGTGCATATGTAAATAAAATTGAATTTCATGCACATCTTAGCCGATTTAGGATTTGATGGAGCTTCTCCTATATATTAGATCAAAGAAAGCAAAAGTATGCCATACAATATACATTTAGTAAATATGCATGCACAAGACTTTCAAGAGCCAAAGGAGATACAATTTGGACAAAACACCAAGAAGGACAAGCGAGCACACGAAATTGTGAAGCTACAAAAGGTTGTCCCAATTATATCAAAGAATCAAATCAACACAAGATTGACTCCAAAGTTCAACTAGTGAACTAAGCAAAAGCCAATGAGCATAAAGGATAACTAAAACACACATGCTCAAAGACATATCTCATTTTAAGAGTGAAAAACAAATTACAAGGAATGAGATAAGCAACTCCCAAAGAGAGCAAGGTTCCAACAACAAACCAAACTCTCCACACTTTTTATGATGGCACACTAAGTACCAAAAAGAAAAGATTTGACTTCCAACAATAATCAAAACCAATCGAAATAAGCACAAGAGTGTGTTATAACAAATATAGGAGAGCTCCCCCAAGATTAGTGCATTATTTATGATTTTGCATTTGAATACAAAATGCACACAAATGGGATCATCACATCTACCTACATAGAAATAACACAAAATAAGTTCAACAAAATCAAATGGAATCACAAGAGTCAAGAAAGACAATGGGAGTTAAAGCAAATACATTTCTTGGCGAGAGATAAGGCAATTAAAAGCAATAGCCAAAGTGAAGATGATCAATATAAAAATACCACATGATAGATTACCAATTTTCCAAGGAGAAGAGGTATGGAGTTATTTCCGGTGGTAGTTTACACATAAATCCAAGATCATCTTCACAACAAATGAGCATATGAAAAGGATAAGAATTAAGCACCATGCCAAACAAAGATATTCTTGATAGACTCAAATAGTTAAACAATCACGCAAAGCAATGATTAGGATAGCTTGAAGCAAATGGTTTTCCAACTTTGATGTAGTATTCCACATATTAGGAAAACCCTATCAAGAAAGTATCTCACAAACAAGATCCAAAACAAGAGCAATAAACAATTTGGCAAATTGGAACTTGTTCGAGAAAACATGCCACATAGAAGCAAGATAATTTACAATATCAACACTATGTGACACAACCTCAAATATACACATTTCATGGATTTGTAATATGCACAAAGCACAATACTCCCCCATAATGTGATAAAACCAATTTTCAAATAAGTTGTTAAAGTCAATTTCCATAGGGCTCGGAAATTCCGAGGGGGACCGGAGTCTCCGGGGTTGAACCACCGGAGTCTCCGGAGTAGAACCACCGGAGTCTCCGGGGTAGAACCAATGGAGTCTCCAAACCTAGAAAATTAAACTTTACCAATAAGAGGCAAATAGAATCCAACAAGATGATTAATGGACATTATAGAATTTGAATTTCTCATGAAAATGACATACCACATAGAGACTAGATAATCTTTAAATATCAACACTAAGTGGTATTCCTCATGTACACACATTTTTAGGATTGTGAAGTGCCAAAGCATATCACTCCCCCAAAATGGGATGGTCCATTAATCACTCCCAAGAGCCAAGAAGATAGATCAAGATGCAATAGGCTCAACAGTAACAACCGTACATGGTGTGCAACCAACATGCACATAATTGATTACTCAAAATAAAGCAAGTAGGGAGCACAACATATACAAACACATGCAAGATACAAAACCAAATACATGCAAAGGGGCGAGTAACTTTCAATGTAGATAAGTTGAATACATGTTACCGCAAGGAGGAACAATGGATATATGATAGAAATAAGATAATCCAATTGACTTGACTTGAGACAATATAATTAATGAAGATCCCTTAATTCTTCATGATATAGCCAAGTCTCCAATGCCCTCCATTAGACACCTATTGATCAAGTTTTGGCTTGTTGGTCCCCAACCAAGTTGGGTCCTAAGAGGTTAGTCACAATAGGTTTGGCAACCCAAATGGTTCTTTTCTTGACACCACTTTGAGTACCAACAAATTTGGCAAACACATTTCCAACCTTATCCTTACAGAGTGAATAAGCATCATCGATTATGATAGGGTTGGATGAGTTACCAATAGAGCATGTAGAAGAAAGATGACCCTTCTCACGGCATATGTAGCAAGATCTTATCTTTCCTTTCTTCTCATTTGATTTCTCCACAATGGGAGCATTGGGTTGATTCTTCTTAGGAGGTAGCTTTTCTTCATCTTGAGGAAGAACTTGAGTTTGAGCTTGAGGCCGCTTCCCTTTTTGCTTCTCACTTAGATGCTTCTTCTTCAATGGGCAAGACCTAACATGATGCCCTTCAATTTTGCACTTGAAGCAAACAATCTTGGCCGGATCCTTGACTTGCTCTTGGCCCTTCTTCTTCTTGAAGAGTTTGGACTTCTTCTTATTGTTGGAGATAAATCCAAGTCCACTCTTGTCATTGGGGGATTTTTGTGCACTCAACATCTTGTCAAGTTTGGACTTCCCTTCATGACTTTTTACCAAGTCTTTCTTCAACAAAGTGACTTGGGCCTCGAGCTCTTTAATTTCCTCTACATGGTTAGTTACAACACAAGTACTAGAGGAAGTAGAAGCTATATTGTTAGAGCAACAAGGCAAGGAGAGTAATTCATCACAAGATATAGCAATAGTATGAGTGGATGAATTACGAGGACTAGCACATGGCAAT
Organism: Dactylis glomerata; assembly: GCA_007115705.1. NCBI lineage: Eukaryota > Viridiplantae > Streptophyta > Magnoliopsida > Poales > Poaceae > Dactylis > Dactylis glomerata. The sequence continues at coordinate 2,589,590 of QXEO01000236.1, forward strand.
ATAGCATTTTGGGAAGTAGTGCTAGTGACCACATGAGGTTCACAAGATATTACCTTTGTAGACATATCCTCATAAGCTAACTTTAGGCGAGCATGGGGCACTAGAAGATCCTTATTAGAGCTAGATAGCTTTTCATGACTTTCTTCCAATATCCCATACTTGCTAGTTAGCAACTCAAGTTGAGCCCTTAGCTCAACATTCTCCTTCAAGATAGATGCCTCACAAGAAGTAGAGTTAGTAGCACAAGCATCATGATTAACCGAAAGAGGAGAAGGCAACTTGGAACACTCTTTTAAATAAGAAGCTTTTAGTTGCTCATGTGACTCGGTGAGTTTGGTGAGCACACTCTCAATGTCCCTAGAGCCATTTTTGAGGTGCTCAACATCCTCAAGAAGTTTAGCATTAACAAAAACAAGCTTATCATTTTTTAATTTTAAATCATTTGCCACCTCAAGAGCTCTATCATGGGTTTCCTTTACTCTAGACAGTTCTAGAGCAAAATTCTCCTCAAGAGCTTCGTTGGTGCTTTGTTCTTTTAAAAGAGTCTTTTTAAAATCATTGGCAAGACTATGAAGATTCTCAATAGTTTCTTCTTGCTCTTCGTCATGAGATTGAAGCTCATCAATAATTTTCTGGCTCTCAATAGCAGCAACCAAAATATCAACAAAGTTAGAGCAAGCAATTTTGTTCTTCTTACCAATAGCAAGAAAGACTATTTCTCCCTTCTTTTTTAAAGAGGCAACATAATCATCCTCTTCTTCATGATCACTAGATATAGTGGGTTCCAAAGAAGGAGTTACCTTTGAATCCCTAGCCATAAGACATATGTGGGAACCGAGAGCTGATGATGAATTACTTGAAGCTCCATTAAGGTCCATGTCTTGTCCCAACAAAAGTTGGGATTCCTCTACATTGTTAGCCACAAAAGTACTAGAGGAAATGGGAGCATTCTTATCATGATATCTAGTATAGACACTACTCCAAGACATGCAAGGAATATCAACATTAGCATGTAAGTCATTTGGTGTGCTAGAAGAGTTGAAGTCCAAAGATAGAACATTGCCATGAGATAGAGATGAATGATCATCAAAACTAAGCTCACTTTTAACATTGCAATTTCCATCACCACTCACCATGTCATTACCTTGTGTCTTGTCACACATTGGTGAAGTGGAAGAAAGTTCATCACGGCCGGAAGTGGAAGGAATACACTCATCCTCAATAAACTTGGACACATCATATTTTTCTTGAAGCTTTGTCCATAACTCATGAGCATTCCGAAAAGGCATAATGGACATCACAACTACAATGCTCACAACATTGGATAAGACATTAATAGCTTGAGCATTGAGATAAGAGTTCTTCTCATCCTCTAAAGATAGATTTGTGGGATCCTTAGGAGGAGAAAAACCCATATCTACAATTCGCTCTATATTTGGGTCCATGACCCGAAAATGATTAAGCATGCGAATTCTCCAAGTATCATAATTTGTGCCATCGAATATAAAAGTGTCATTGTGCACTAATCCCCTAGCAGACATCTTTGCTCTCAAGGCGGTGAAACCTAAAATAAGAGACCTTGCTCTGATACCAATTGAAAGGACACGGATGTCGCCTAGAGGGGGGGGGGGTGAATAGGCGATTAAAACTTTTACGAAAGGCTTGTACAAATGCGGAAATAAACTAACGTTTAATTTGACAAGCTTACAAAACCTAATAAACTAGGCTCACCTATGTGTACCAACAACTTATGCTAAGCAAGACAAGTAGCAAGGTGATAGCAAGATATATAACTTCAAGCACGATGGCTATCACAAATGTAAAGTGCATAAGTAGTGGAGCTCGGATAAGAGTTACCGAGGCACGAAGGAGACGAAGATGTATCCCGAAGTTCACTTCCAAAGGAAGCTAGTCTCCGTTGGAGAGGTGTGGCGGCTTAATGCACTCTGAACGCCACAAAGGCCTCACCTTGAGATGTGGTAGCACAATGCTCACCAAATGCCACAAAGGCTCACCTCAAGATGCGGAGGCACGCTACACACCAAACGCCACAAAGGCTCACCTTATTCTCCTCGCGCCCTCGCACAAAGCAAGATGCCACGATCCACTATGGGACACTTGAGGGCGGTCACCGAACCCATACAAGCTTGGGGCAATCTCCACAACTTAATTGGAGGCTCCCAAGAATCGCCACAAAGGCACCACAAAGGTTGGGGAATCTCCACAACTTAATTGGAGGCCCCAAGTATATGCCACAAAGGCCACTAAGCCGTCTAGGGTTCCAAGAACCCAAGAGTAATAAGCTCACAACTTCCACTTACCCGAATCTCCGAGGAGAACTCAAACCGATGCACCAAATGCAATGGCAAGAGCACACAAAGTGCTCAAATCCTTCTCTCCCAAATTCTACCAAAGCAACAAAAGCTATGGAGGAATATGAGAGGAAGAACAAAGGAAATCCACAAAGAACTCCAAGATCTAGATCCAATAGGTTCCCCTCACTTAGAGGAGATTTTGATTGGTGGAAAGATAGATCTAGATCTCCTCTCTCTTTTCCCTCAAGAAGATGCAAGAATCATTGGAGGGATTGAGAGATAGAGAAAAGCTTCAAGATCAACAATGGAGGAGAGAGAGAAGGAAGCCAGCACAGCCCAAGGAGGAAGAAGGGGGCCTTTTATAGGTCCCCCACGAAAACTAGCCGTTGCTGGGCACTTACCCCGGAGTCTCCGGCCTTTGGAGGGCGGAGACTCCGGGCAGGGGCTAAAAAGCCTCCGCCCCCATCTCTGCGCTGAGCGACACCTCGAGTTTTTGAGGTCCGGAGACTTGGGCCGGAGTCTCCGGTCCCTAGGGGCCGGAGTCTTTGGCCTGGAAAAGTACCCGGAGGTTCCGGGCCAAATCTCCGAACGAAAAACAGCGAAAACACATTTTGGGCCGGAGTCTCCGGCCCTACGAGGCCGGAGTCTCCGCCCCTGGAAAAGGCAGAAACAGCTGAAACCAAAACGACCATAACTTGAGCGTCCGGACTCCGTTTTTGATGATCTTGAGCTCGTTGGAATCACAACAATGAGCTCTATAAGAATATGCATAGAAACATCATAGTCCAACAAGTGAGGATAAAACCAAATGATGAGAGGTTTGACCTCTCTTCAAAGATGAACCGGTAAAACCTCCAAACACCAAAAACGCAATAAGAGTTCTATACGAAATCCGTTTTTGATGAGCTAGAGCTTGTCATGGAAATAACCACAGGCTCTAGGACCTCACATGGATAAAACCCAAATAAGAACCAAGAAGGATAATGCCAAGTATGCAAAGGTTTGAGCTCTCTCCGAACGATATGAATAAGCTACTCACTCGAGAGCCCCTCTTGATAGTACGACTACCGATCCTAAAACCCGGTCTCCCAAACACTATGAGACCGGAAAGAAAGAAACCCTATCAAGATCATACCTTTGCCTTGCGTAATCCACTTGACCTAGATAAAGACGATCTTGATCTTCTCAACTTGCACCACCTTTCTTGAATGCGCTTGCTCGGTGAAGTCTTGCGGATTGCTCCCCCATACTCCACTATGGGAGAGACTCTCTTTAAGCATATCTTCACTTATCCATGATCACACACAATATGTATGTCAAGCTTCAAGCATATGAACTCTTCTAGATTCCATCTTGAACTTGCGCTTCGGCTTGAACAATTCTCGAACCACTTCTTCATTTTCCACAATGGTGATGTCTTGAAGATTCACATGAGGGCATACTCAATCTTATTCTTCAAGACACACTTGATATAGGCTCAACTCCCTTATGACCAATCTTCAGATCACTCCTTGAATAACACCTTGGTCATCACTTCAAGTTCTTCATTTGATCCTTCTTACAACCTTGAAGCCAACATATGGTTCAAGCATTGTCTATGGACATGTCCTACAAATATAACTCAATACAAACATTAGTCCATAGAGATTGTCATTAATTACCAAAACCACACATGGGGGCTCCATGCTCTTTCACTAAGGTTTCGGGGGAAATACGCGTTGGTGAAATCATTGGCTGACAAACACAGAAGAAGACATGGTTTACCCAGGTTCAGCCCCTTCGTAGGAGGTAAAAACCTACTCCTGCTGATCTTGATTGATGATGGAGTTTACAAATCACTTTGATGGCTATGGTGGTGTATATGCAATCTGGCATAGGGCTGATTGTATCATGGTTGTGAGAGAGAGCCTCCCCGTTGGCCCCTCCTGGCCTTTATATAGGAGGCCAGGTCTCGGGTACCATATCTAGGGAGTTTACATAGTAAGCAAAGACCTAATCGAAGACTAGCCTTGCATGCCAAGTTATTTGGTCTTCGTGGACCCGCTCCTCCATCGGCTTCATGCTGGCAGTACCTTTTGCATGGGCTTCCTTGTTGGCCCGCACCCTATATGCCAATAGCAGGTACCCGATGGGTTGTACCCACAACAACTATCCCTTCCATGATAAATCTATCATTAATAAAAGCAGTTTGAGTATTTGATATAATCTTGTGAATGATCAAGCCAAGCCTTTTTGCCATCAGCTTTGTTAGTATTTTATAACTGACACTCGGCGGGCAGACTAGCCTAAACTTCTGTACTATGACTACTTCGGGTACCTTAGGAATGAGTGAGCTAACACCATGATTCAATCTCTCACATCTAGCTACCCTCTATGGAATTTATCCAACATTTCTTTCAAATCTCCTCTGATTATTTCTAGGAATTTTTTAATAGAATTCACCTAGGAATCCATCAGGTCCAGGAGCAGCCTTATTATGTTTAAGATCAATAACCACATGTTTTATTTCCTCCATATCAAAAGGTTTGATCAGCTCCAATTTATCTTCTTTAGTAATTTGGGCACACTCTATCTCATCCAATATCAGGGAAGAGATAGGTGATGGTCCAAAAAAATCCAGTAAAAGTCAGCCACATGTGCAATGAGTTCTGATTCTCCTAAGATATCCTCTTGATTGTTCTGAGAACTGAAATCTGATTCTTCCTTTCTTCGTTGTTCTTCCAGTGGCCTTTAAATGAAAATATTTGGTAATACCATCTCCTTCTGTCGGGTCCTTCTCTTTGGCGCTTTGTTTCCATTTTATCTTCTCATCTCTCAACAACTTTTTTTAACCTGCCATGCATTGACACTTGTTGCTCTTTATCTTGTGTATTCAGGGTAACAGTTTCCCCTTTTTATCCACATATCCATCCTTTCTAGCAACATCTTCTTCTCCTTCTTGTACTCTCCTTCAATATTTATGTCCCAACCCTTGATATTTCTTCTCAATCTCCTCATTTTTCCTGGCACTTATCTATATCATGTACATGAAAAGCTCTGACCCTCCAACTTTCCTTCACTAAGTCTAAAAGGCCATCCCTCTCTCTCTATCCAGCAATTCTCATATCTAATGAGTTATAGTGTGGTGGAGGAGCTCCATTTTTTAGCAATTGTGGCACATGATCAGAGATATCTCTATCCATTCATGTCACTACAGCTAAAGGGAAAGCTTGAAACCACTGTGAAGAAACTAGTACTATGTCTAGTTTTTCATATATGGGATCAGGTAAATTGTGTGCCAAAGTGTATTATCTACCAATATGCTTAATTTTTTTAATCCATTAAGTTCAATCTTGGTAGTATATTGGTTTATTCTTGGTAGTATACAAGGCTTATTCTTCTCACTAGTTTTCCTGATGATATTGAAATCATCACTAATGACAGTAGGCCATTTACATTTATCACACAGTTGTACAAATTATGCAAGGAAACTATCTTTGTCCTCAATCTGAAATGGTCCATAAACAATAGCAAGGTTCCACCTCATCTTGGACTTCTTGTCCAAGAGCAACATCTAGACAAAGTGTTCATCAGTCTCAGATTATAGGACGTCATGTAAATCCATATTCACACCCAATAAATCCCTCCAGACCTCCATTTTGGTGGAATATGTTGATAGGGAAAATTCTATTTCCAGCATTTTTTATATGAGCTGTTAGTGTAGCTGCTTTTTATGGTCTCACCGGGACCAATGAAGCAAGCTCCTTCCTCTCTAATTGTCTCGCTTAGGAACCTTTGTTTATTAGAGTATTCCACTCCCCTAATAGTCACAAAGTACCTTATCATTTAATCTTTGGAGGTCTACTCTTTTTTTGCTAGCTCAACCCTGAAAACAAGGAGCATAGCTTCACAATTTTATTAAAGATGATTTGCTTAAGTAGCTCTACTAGGACTAGTATGAATAGGACTAGCATGGTTACACACCCGATTCAAATCAAATAGACTTTCCACCGGAGATTTGAATTCGAACGGGCGAGCTCGTGCCAAAGTTAAAGAGGATGATTTGCCGGAGTGATTATGTCGTGATTCGTGCTAACCATGAGTTGCAACAAAGGTTGCGGCTGACATATTTGTAGGTGCAATATGCAACGGAAATTTTAGTACTCGCACATTGTTGCAACGGAGAAAAATGCTCTAGAACATTGGGTTTCTGCGTGATCCATGTCAGTTATGAGTGGATCATTTGATAACTTCACCTGAGTGAGAATTAAGTCGCTCCCATTTTTTTCATATAACATGTACATGTAAAATCCTCTGTTTACATATTTATATTCGATACATGCACAACAACCTTTATCGAAAAAAAACTACTATCTTGATGCGACGCATCGAACGACTCGACTCGCTCAATCAGAATCCATGACCTACTGCATCCTAGAAGAGTACAGCAACGGCGACGCCGACCGGCGGCGCGTCTTCTTGGACTCCCCCCATTCGTGGAACAAGGAGCCGCCGTCGGCGAGATCGTCGCACTCGGGGAATACGGTAGTCTTGTAGCGCACCCTGTCGCGGCACGCCGTGTAGGTCAGGTACTTCTCTCGGAACCCCCTCATGGCGGCGCGCTTGGCCGGGGCCATGACAGCGACGTCGTGCGTGAGCAGGTCGACCTGGCACTCCTCGGCGCCGTCGATGCCGCTGGCGTCGCAGCCGCTCAGCACGAGGTCGGAGAACTCGGCGGCAAAGGGCGCGTAGGCGTAGTCGACCTTGTACTTGCCGCCGTCGGTGGCCCAGTTGGAGCCGTCCCAGATGGTGGCGTAGACGGACATGGGCTTGGCGGGGAAGTCGCCGCCCATGGAAGGGACGCGGACCACCTCGCGGATGGGGACGCCGTCGAGGTAGAAGACGACGTTGTTGGGTGTCCAGGCGATGGCGTAGCGGTGGGCGGCGGCGACGGTAGGGTCGACGGGCAGGAGGTAGCGCTCCTCGCGGCCGCGGGAGGTGCTGCCGTTGCCGTACATATTGGTCTGGACGCGCCAGCCGTGGCCGCGCCGGTTGCCCAGCAGCTCGAAGTCCAGCTCGTCGTGGTTCTTGGGGTGCTCGTCCCAGTTCGACAGCTGCACCCATGAACAAGTCAGATCAGTTGTCTCAGAACAGTATTACTAGTACATCACGAATAATTGTCGTCCGGATAAAACTTACCGACCGGAAGAAAATGAACTTTGAATCAATCAAACAATTATCAACAATTAATCATGTCAATAATGTGCATGCATGAATACCTTAAAATAGCGGGATATTGCATTTAGCCGCGATGATTTCAAAAGCTATGAAAGGCTATAGCCGGGCTATAGCGTAGCTATGATCATATAGCGGTTTTGCTAAATAATTATAAAAGAAGCTTATATTTGTATATAAACATCAATAATTTTACATATACATAACATATAAGTTGTCATATAAGATATATGAAGGAGTTCTAGGCATAATTCTATGCACATATTACAGAGAGAGGAGGGGAGTGGGGATTTTAGGTTAAGGTTAAAAAGGCGTTCATCTTTAGCTGTTAAATTGGACTACACTGAAAAATTTTAGTCCAAAATTTTTGGACCCATGTGCAGGAAGATAGCCGGCTAAGAGGCTAAACTGAGGCTAAATCAACTTAGTCGGGCTATTAGCGGCTATTCTCGTTATAGCCTATAAAAGCCTTAGCCTTAGCCGCGTGCCTCTCAAAAGGCTATAGTCAGGCTATAGCCGGTCTATAGCCGGCTATTTAAAACTTTGATGAATACACATCAACTTTTGTCAATTAAGGAGTATGTTTGCTCTCTTCATTTCTTTCATAAACTCTGAAAGACGAAAGACAATCCATATCATCATAACTAGTACATTATGATTTATGAATGAGTGCTCCATGCATGGGTTGCCTCTTGCTTGGGCTAGTAAGGGTGATGAGGTTTATCCCCGGCAATGCCCATGTCGAAGGACTTTCGATCTAGGAAGCGTATTGGGGACCTGGCGAACTCGACGGCGATCAGACGAAAGCAAAGGAACACGGGAATTTACCCAGGTTCGGCCCCCTTGGAAGGTAAAAGGCCTACGTCCTGCTTGTCTGACTTTGTATTGATGGGGTGGCTTAGATGATGGTGTTACAATGGTGGCGTAGATTGGATCTAGCCTAACCAGAGAGCTCTAAGTCGTCGAGCGCTCAGGCGTGAGGTGGGTGGAAAAGTGTCTAAGGTTTCGAGATCTCCCTCCCAGCCTTTTATATGGGAAAGCTGGGTCTCAGGATTGTCTCTCAAGCCAAGTACAGATTGGATCGGTCCTTCAACAAACGAAGACTAATCTAACTTGAACTCTTCGGGTCCTTGCTTGCACGCCAAATTTAGCTCCTGGGCCACGCTAGACCGCTGCCTTGATGGGCCTCAAGAGCCTTTCGAGGGAGACTCTTCCTGGACCGAAAACCAGGTAGGCGAATATCGGGGGCCCGTTTGTCATTCCTTCGTCAGTAGCCCCCGAGTGCCTGGGATAGCCGAAGACTATGGCAGGGACTCCACCCGAAAGTCTTCCTAGCCGCTCCCGATATGCGCGCCTGGCCTGTGGAACCGCAAAAGTATAGAGAATATTCGAGCAATGCACTTGTTATGTATGAAATTTTCGAGCTACACTCATTCAGAGCCTCAAAAATGCTAAGTCGGGTTTGCAGAGGGATGCGCATAACCGGCCTGAGACTCACGCCAGGTCTCAGTTAATTGCATAGCCGCAAAAACATTCGGTTAGCTTACTCAGATTCGAGTCCCCCGACTCGAACCCGCGTGGGCTGGCGCTACCCCGACCCGAGCCGCGTTGGACTTACCAGGTCGGAGCCCAGTTAATTGTGAGGCACCCGATGCGTCCATCGGTGCAAACTTCATACCGTAGGTATGAAAAATTTCCGGCAGAGCGCGTTTGATACGAACACCGGGCCATCGGGTGTTGCAAACCGTGGACTTACCTTCGTATTTGACATACGGCATCCGAACTGGTATATTGCCACCAAGATTCGGGCATGTTGAGCGAGGAGCGTTGATAGCCCGAAAGAGAGGTTCGACTGGGCATCATCCCGTATTCGAACAACACCGGCGATCGAAAGATGCGTTTTGAGGGTTCGGGCATCCACACCCGAATAGTGTAGAGGCTCTGTCGTCCCGAAGAAAGCAATTCGAGGAACCGAAGCCTGAACTTAAATAGCTCGAAGGTACCGCTGGCCCAGAAAATTTTGGGGGAACGAAGCCCATGCCCGAACCATCAGGAAGCACTGCTGGCTCGAAGAGAAGGTTTCGAGGGACCGAAGCCCACACTCGAGTAATTCAGAGGCACTGCTGGCCTGAAGAAGGTGATTTGAGGGACCGAAGCCCGCACTCGAGTAGTTCGGAGGCGCTGCTGGCTCGAAAGTAATGATTTGAGGGACCGGAGCCCGCACTCGAATAATATGGAGGCACTGTTGGTGACGAGGATTAACTCGGCAAATGTCCTAGAAGAAGAACTTAGGATGGGGGGAAGAGGGCGTCGGATAAACTCGAAGGTAAAGGTTAGTCGAAATAAGTGTATATCGAAAGTAAATGTGGGTGTTCAACCTGGCTTGCTTTCAATCTGCCCTACACCGTCCCCTCCTGGCCCCTATATATAGGTGGCCAGGTCTCGAGGATCGGGTAGGGTCCAATACAGATTACAATATCGACATACGGTAAGAACTCGTATTCGACTATCATTACAATTGGGCCTAGCTTAACGGGCCTCAGGGGTACTCAACTAACGAGATCTATTAACTATACCCTTGTCAGTTGGCCTAAAGAAAGAGTTTCGAAGTCATTTCGATCAAGAATCAGAAAACTCGCTCGAATGAGCAGGCATTCCATGCTCGAAGAACCCAATTCGAAGCGTCAAGCGAAAGACAAAGTCGTCGAAAAAACCTTGCGCGTGCTTGGGTGGCACAGAAGAGAGGAGCACTAAACCTCGAAGAAAACTCAGTACGGAAAAATATTCTGATTGCGAGGGGTGCATACCTTTGATTTTAAAAAAGAACCCTTATTAACCCCGCCCTTTGGGTCGAAAAGAATCAACTTTTCCAGGAAACCACGTCAGTGCTGACGACATGCTTCCTCGAGTTGTCACGCCATCCTCTACAGGGATGGCCAGATTCTGACAGGACTAGACATATGGTGGGCCCAGCGGCCGCACGTCCCGGCTGTTGACAACGTTTGACCGCACGTCCCGCGCGTGGGTGAAAAATAACCGGCACGGTCTCCTTGATTACCGTGCGTAGTGGACGCCGCGGCTCCTACGGTACTGACACGTGGACGGCTGGATCTGCTCGGCCGTTTCCACTTCGCATTGGACGGCTAAGATCCGACGTTGATTTCCAGAGGAGAAATAAATAACAGCGGCAGGGTAAACAGTCCATCTCACCCCGCCGCCACCGTCTTCCTCCTTGCGCCCCACAGCAGTTGCTTCCTCCGCCTGCGCCCATTTCCATAGCTTTTGCTGCGCACCAAGCCCATGGGCAAGAGGACTTCCTCCTCCGCCGGCGCCGCCGCCAAGAAGGCCAAGACTAGGGATGCCGACGCCTCCGTCGTCGGCCGCTGGGTCCAGTCCAAGGCCGAGGACAAGGAACTGTCCCAGGCTGAGAAGATGGGCCTTTTGAAGAACACGCCGGCGGAGTCGCTCGCCGCCGGCCCTGAGATCGTTCCCCGGCCTCCTCCTGGGTTCCGGGTAATCTTCATTGCCTTCCTTCTGCGGGGTCTGTCTCTTCCCCCACATCCTTTCCTTCGCGGCCTTCTTTTTGCTTACGGGATTCAGCTCCATGATCTGAATCCCAACACAATTCTTCACATTGCGTGCTTCATCACGCTCTGTGAATGTTTCTTGGGGATTGAACCCCACTGGGCGTTGTGGCGCCGAATTTTTTTCATTCGGCGTCCTCTGCAATTCCAGACCGGTGGCTTCAGCTGCCAGGTGCGCCCAGATGTCCCCTACTTCTCCCTCCAGACGCCCGAAAACAATCCCGGCTGGAGGACGAAGTGGTTTTACGCCAAGGACAAGTTCTCCGACGGCGAAACCTTCGGGCTCGAAGAATTCCAGAACACCACCCTACTTCGCTCTTGCGTATCCTGGAGGCATGATCTTTCGGATGAGGAGATGAAGATCACGGAGCCGTTGATGGAGAAAATCGAGCAACTTCGATCTACTCCGCAGAAGGAGCTTTCGGGACTCCAACTCATTCGAACCTCATCGAGCGCCGGGTCCAACCCCTCGCTGCTCGAGCCCACTGTATGTGGGATTACAGCGATCGCCGGGATTCGACCCGAATCTCCTCGGACGAGCTGCGCGAGGCTGAAATTGACGAGTGCGTGTGCGCCGTCACGAACATCAAGAAGAAGTCGCCTGTGCCGAAAGTCTTCAGAGCGGTGGCCTTCAGCAAGGCCTTCCCCCGCAACGAGGTATGCTTTTTGTCCTGGTCGAATACTATTTTTGCTCCGCAACTGTGTTGATTAGTATTGAACGCAATTGCCATCCTTGTATAGGTAATCGAGGTAGCTCGATGCTATCCGCCCCAGCCCGAAATGGGTGAGTATCCAGGGCGCGAGTTTACCGAAGTGCCGGAGGGATCGACCTCTGCCGCTCCCTCGCCGCCAAGGGCCCCGAAGAAACAACTGGTCGCGGACGTCGTCGAGGATTCAGAAGATCTCGATGATGCCCACCTCTCCTCAGGCGACGATGACGACAGCATGATTCCCGCGATGCCTTTGAGAAGCCGTCCTCCTCCTCGAGCAGGGAAGAGGACTATTTCGAAATTCGGAATTGATGCATCGTAAGTTTCCTTCGCGTCATATAACTTTGCTTTGGAATAGCTGTGATGTATTGACTTCGATGGTTGCTTCAGGTCATCCACCATGTGAAGCCGTGAAAGCAAGCGACCGATGTTGACACCACCCACCATGTGAACCGAAGGTGCTCCACCAGTGCACCAATTCCTTTATTTGAACAAAAAGAGATTGTGCTAACAAACCATCATCCCCTCTCACTACCGTTGCTTGGGCTTAGTAGGGCAATAAAACCAGGCACAATTTTCAGGCCACAAAAGCTAGCTAGCTCGCCGTCGATGTCGACATATCCACCGGTGCAAGCACCAAGATCAATCGAGTTAGCTAGATAGGTTACCCATACCGCAGGGCAGTTGGTCGATTCCAACGGCACACGACGCACGCAAGATGATGATGGCGATGATGGACGTCCATTTCTACACTTGATAACTTTATGCATATATTACACATATATACATATTCTTCCTCCTTTCGGTTGATGACGGATGGGTGTTTCGTGTACGTCTACCCGGCTGGCTACGGCGTTAGTAGGACGGTGCTAAAGCCTAAAGCGGCAGCGATCGATGCTGACCGGTCTGCACCGCACCGCGCCACGCCCACACGAGAGGGGAAAAGTAGATGGGATTTCTCCTCCTTGCTTCCTGCCGCGTCGTCGTGGCTGCGCTCGCCCAGTCATGCCTCACCCGAAATTTCGTGGACGAACCGGGATGAATAGAACTTTGCAAAATTCTAGCCGATATGTCAATTTCACTGAGAGATTATGTGCTGTACGTACGATGCGGACTGAATCCATAATTTGAGGCAATCAAGTTACGTAGCTAGCAATTCATAATCATGCGTGATGAACTGAACCTGGACTAGACTATAGTTGATTTCTAGACTCGATCATATCAAGATTATTAAACTGACAAAACAAAACAGAGGCCATGAAAAGAAGCAATCGATCAGAGTAAGGATTAGTGAAGGAGGGAGCTAGGCTGGGACGCTTACGTAGAAGGCGACGACGACGCCGGCGGTGTAGTCGCCGGGCAGCTTGATGGAAGCGCTGAAGAACCCATGGCGGTACGCCGCCTTGGACACGAAACCAGACCCTGCATCATCGATCATCATGCATCCATCAGTCAGCTACTGAATTTGCAATTGCTTGGCTCTCAATCGATCGAGCAATTAATCAAATAACTAGCAAAGCCAAACGAAATCGATTCGATCGCCATCGGGTTTTGGAAGTACTGTTCCATTGGCTAATCGCTTACCGGTGTAGCGGTCGAGCTTGAGCGTGACGCCCCGGCCGTCCGGCGACCGCACGAGGTTGTCGCCGCCGAAGAGCGCCGCGTACCCGGCGTCGAACGGCACCGGCGACGTGTCCAGCGCCGTGGCCGCCACCGCGGCGACGAACGCGGCGAGAGCCGTCAGGAGACGAGCGCTAGCTGCCATGGCAGCTCCTAGCTAGTCCGATACTCCGATCGATGAAGCTCGTGCTCGTAGGAAGGAGCTAGCAGCTGCAGCTTTTCTGTCGCCAGTGCCTGTGCTGCGCGCGTCAAGTATATATGCATGTCATCCATATTGATCTCCATGTTTCCTTTTTCGAGGCGATACGATTGGTTTAGTTCCTTTAGGGCCGAGCCGTCAGCTGGGCTAGTTAGACCCCACCGACTTGTGGGCCCTGAGATTTATTATATTACACTAGTGGAAAACGGGCCTTTGGCCTAGACCCTTTAGTCCCGGCCGCAATGTGGGTCGGGACTAAAGGCCCGGCCACGTCGCCCCAAAATTGCCTAGCCGCTCGGGAGGCTTTGGTCCCGGCCCGTAATGAGCCTTTAGTCTCGGTTTGAGACACAAACCGGGACTAAAGGGCTATGCGCTGAGCGGCCCGCATGTGCGCCCCCTTTAGTTCCGGTTTGTGTCTCAAACCGGGACTAAAGTCCTCTGCCTATATATATGGCCGCAACCCCTCTCTCCCCTCTTCCTTGTAATTTTCTTGGATGGAAGAGTGTGGGTGTGTGCTAGCTCTCCATTTTTCTTGGATGCACTAGAGGTGTTTGTTGAAATGTGTGTTAGAGCGATGCCACTTTAGTTCACCGAACACAACTACGATATGAGATGCCCGAGCCACGCTTAAACCTCTTCCTCTTTATTTCTACTTATTCTAAAAGGTTAGCAACTATATTTCCTCGTTTAGACTATGCGGTACTAATTTTTAGGATCGTGATTGTGTTTGATATACTGTCGTATGACGCAGATGAGCCATCCATGAATGTACGGTGATCGATGCACAACCGCTTACAGAGAAGGCGTGTATTCTTTTCGAGATGCGGCCGATGCGAACAAGCATGGTGGTGGCTATATGTTTTGTCCATGTGTTGAATGTCGGAATGAGAAGGATTACACTTCCTCAAGAGTCATTCAGAGCCACCTGCTTCGGTCCGGTTTTATGTCGGGCAATAATGTTTGGACCAAACACGGAGAAAGAGGGGTTATGATGGAAGACAACGATGAAGAAGAAGAGAACAATGATGACAACTACCGATCTATGTTCCCTGAGTATGCTGATACTGCAATGGAAGACAATAAAGAAGAAGAGCAGGGTGAAGAACGGGAACCAGATGAGCCCGCTGATGATCTTGGCCGGGTCATTTCTAATGCACGGCGAGGCTGCGACACAGAAAAGGAGAGGTTGCAGTTCGAGCAGATGTTACAGGACCACAACAAATTGTTGTACCCAACTTGTGAAGATGGTCAGAAGAAGCTGAGTAGCACACTGGAATTGCTGAAGTGGAAGGCAGAGACCGGTGTGACTGACTCGTCATTCAAAAAGTTGCTGGTACTGATAAAGAAGATGCTTCCAAGAAAGAACGAATTGTCCGCCAGCACGTACGAAGCAAAGAAGCTTGTCTGCCCTCTAGGATTAGACGTGCAGAAGATACATGCATGCCCTAATGACTGCATCCTCTACCGCGGTGAGAAGTACGAGAATATGGATAAATGCCCGGTATGCACTGCATTGCGGTATAAGATCAGAAAAGATGACCCTGGTGATATTGAGGGCGAGCCACCCAGGAAGAGGGTTCCTGCCAAGGTAATGTGGTATGCTCCTATAATACCACGGTTGAAACGTCTGTTCAGAAATAAAGATCATGCGAAGTTGTTGCGATGGCACATGGAAGATCGTATGAAAGACGACAAGTTGAGGCACCCCGCTGATGGTTGGCAGTGGAGAAAAATAGAGAGAGAGAGTTCCCGAGATTTGCAGGTGACGCAAGGAACTTATGGTTTGGTCTAAGTACAGATGGCATGAATCCTTTTGGGGAGCAGAGTTGCAGTCACAGCACCTGGCCCGTTACTCTATGTATCTACAACCTTCCTCCTTGGTTGTGCATGAAGCGGAAGTTCATTAAGATGTCAGTGCTTATCCAAGGTCCAAAGCAACCCGGCAACGACATTGATGTGTACCTAAGGCCATTAGTTGATGAACTTTTACAGCTGTGGGCCGAACCAGGTGTACGTGTGTGGGACGAGCACAAACAAGAGGAATTTGACCTTCGAGCATTGCTTTTCGTAACTATCAATGATTGGCCTGCTCTTAGTAACATTTCAGGACAGTCAAACAAGGGATACAATGCATGCACGCACTGTTTGGATCAGATAGAAAGTATATATCTGGACAAATGTAGGAAGAATGTGTACCCGTACAATCGTCATTTTCTTCCGCCCAAGCATCCCTTAAAGAAAAAAGGCAAGAATTTCAATGGCAAGGCAGAACCCCGGGGGAAGCCTGCCACCCGTACTGGTGCTGAAGTATTTGATATGGTCAAAGATTTAAAAGTAATCTTTGGAAAGGGTCCTAGCAGCCAACCTGTTCCTAACGGCCCTGATAAGCGCGCACCCATGTGGAAGAAGAAATCTATATTTTGGGAGCTACCCTATTGGGAAGTCCATGAGGTCCGCTCCGCAATCGACGTGATGCACCTGACGAAGAATCTCTGCGTGAATATTCTAGGCTTCCTAGGCTTGTATGGGAAGTCAAAAGATACACCGAAAGCACGGGAGGACCAGGAACGTCATAAAGGAAGAGATGGCATGCATCCAGGGCAGTTTCAAGGGCGTGCCAGCTACGCTCTTACCAAGGAAGAGAAGGAAATCTTCTTTGAAGTCCTTTTCAGTATCAAGGTCCCGACTGGCTTCTCGTCGAATATAAAGGGAATCGTAAATATGAAAGACAAAAAATTCCAAAACCTAAAGTCTCATGACTGCCACGTGCTTATGACGCAATTGCTTCCGGTTGCATTGAGGGGAATTCTACCGGAAAATGTTCGCCTGGCAATTGTGAAGGTATGTGCATTCCTCAATGCAATTTCTCAGAAGGTAATTGATCGAGAAAGTCTATCAGGGTTACAGATTGATGTGGTCCAATGTCTGGTCAGCTTCGAGTTGTTGTTCCCGCCATCCTTCTTCAATATAATGACACACCTTCTAGTTCACCTAGCCGAAGAGATTAGAATTCTCGGTCCTGTGTTTCTACACAATATGTTCCCCTTCGAGAGGTTCATGGGAGTCTTAAAGAAATATGTTCGTAACCGTTCTAGGCCAGAAGGAAGCATCTCCAAGGGCTATGGAACAGAGGAGGTCATTAAATTTTGTGTGGACTTTCTTCCTGACCTTAAGCCGATTGGTGTTCCTGAATCTCGGTATGAGGGTAGGCTGACAGGAAAAGGCACACTAGGAAGGAAAGCAAAAGTATGTATGGACGGGCATTCTTTCTCTCAAGCACACTACACAGTTCTACACAATTCCACCATGGTGGCTCCGTATATCGTGAGACACAAGAATATTCTACGTCCAAAAACCCGGGGAAGGCTGACTCTTGGATTAAAGGGGAACACGAGAAGACTTTCGGCAGTTGGTTGCAGACACATCTCATGAATGACGACACCGTTGGAGATCAGCTGTACTGTTTGGCCAGGCCACCATCTTCGACTATATGTACTTTCCAAGGGTACGAGATAAATGGGAATACATGGGTAACCTTTAGTCCCGGCTGGTGGGTGCAACCGAGACTAAAGCTGTCGGTAGGATAAGGATACATGGGTGGATGCACTGCTCGATGAGATAAAGCATGTAGCACACGACGCCCCTGTCGGAGGAACAAGACAAAAGTAGAAGCGGTGCCGTGCCTATAAAAGGAGCATCGATACGCCATGGCAAGCACAGCTCAAAGGCAGGCAGAGTTTCATCCCCATGGATGGAGGAAAGGGTTGGGAAATCTCCCGTGGCAGAGCTTCTCGAGGATGTCGTTGGTGCTCACGCCCTACGGCATCTTCGGAAGCTCTGCCTCGGAAAAATTTCCCTGCAAGCCCGTGAAAGACTCCATCTCCTCTAACAGTTATGGAGGAAAGGGTTGGGAAATCTCCCGTGGCGGAGCTTCTCGAAGATGTCGTTGGTGCTCACACCCTACGGCATCTTCGGAAGCTCCGCCTCGGAAAAAATTCCCTGCAAGCCCATGAAAGACTCCATCTCCTCTAACAGTTATGGAGGAAAGGGTTGGGAAATCTCCCGTGGCGGAGCTTCTCGAAGATGTCGTTGGTGCTCACGCCCTACGGCATCTTCGGAAGCTCCGCCTCGGAAAAATTTCCCTGCAAGCCCGTGAAAGACTCCATCTCCTCTAACAGTGTTGCGTAAAGGGTTGGGAAACCTCCCGTGGCAGAGCTTCTCGAAGATGTCGTTGGTGCTCACGCCCTACGGCATCTTCGGAAGCTCCGCCTCGGAAAAATTTCCCTGCAAGCCCGTGAAAGACTCCATCTCCTCTAACAGTGTTGCGTAAAGTATTGAATTAGTTATTCAATTTCAAACACTTTTCATATTAATAGTTTTGTCAAATTCTAAAATATACAAAAAGAATATTAATCAATATAGTTTTAATTGAAAATGGCAAAATAGTTAATAGTTTGGATAGTTAAAATAATTAATTTTGAAAATAGAAAATAGTTTTGAATTAGTTATTCAATTTCAAACACTTTTCATATTCATAGTTTTATCAGATTCTAAAATATACATAAAGAATATTAATCAATATAGTTTTAATTGAAAATGGCAAACTAGTTAATAGTTTGGATAGTTAAAATAATTAATTTTGAAAATAGAAAATAGTTTTGAATTAGTTATTCAATTTCAAACACTTTTCATATTAATAGTTTTGTCAAATTCTAAAATATACAAAAAGAATATTAATCAATATAGTTTTAATTGAAAATGGCAAAATAGTTAATAGTTTGGATAGTTAAAATAATTAATTTTGAAAATAGAAAATAGTTTTGAATTAGTTATTCAATTTCAAACACTTTTCATATTCATAGTTTTATCAGATTCTAAAATATACATAAAGAATATTAATCAATATAGTTTTAATTGAAAATGGCAAACTAGTTAATAGTTTGGATAGTTAAAATAATTAATTTTGAAAATAGAAAATAGTTTTGAATTAGTTATTCAATTTCAAACACTTTTCATATTAATAGTTTTGTCAAATTCTAAAATATACAAAAAGAATATTAATCAATATAGTTTTAATTGAAAATGGCAAACTAGTTAATAGTTTGGATAGTTAAAATAATTAATTTTGAAAATATAAAATAGTTTTGAATTAGTTATTCAATTACAAACACTTTTCATATTCATAGTTTTATCAGATTCTAAAATATACATTAGTTATTCAATTAAAAATTAAAAATTGATATTTGAAATGAAAATCTGAAAAAATTTAAGCTTTGGCGCACATTTATTGCCCCTTTAGTCCCGGCTGGAGCCACCAGCCGGGACTAAAGGGGGGGGGGGCTCGGGCGCGAACCGCCCACCACCCTTTAGTCCCGGTTGGGGGCTCAAACCGGGACTAAAGACCCCCTTTAGTCCCGGTTTGAGCCCCCAGCCGGGACTAAAGGGGGGGTATATAAGCACGGACGCCGCCCCCGGCCAACACTTAGCCATTTCCAGAGGATCGACGCGCGCGTAGGAGCTCCCCGCCGATTGTTGCGGCTGCCGGAAAACTCGCCGGCGCGCCGCCCTCCCGCGCCGCCATCGAGCCCCGCCGCGCCGCCCGCCACCCAGCCCCGCCGCGCCACCGATCCCCGCCGCGCCACCGCCCTCCCGCCGTGCCACTGAGCTGCCGCGCCACCGAGCCCCGCGCCACCCGCTCCTCTCGGTGAGCCCGCCCGCCGCGCCGCCCCTTATTTTTTTTTGTTAACTGTTAATTTGTTAGGTTAGGTTAGGTTAAATTTTGTTAGGTTAGGTTTTTTTTAAATTTTGTTATTTGTTAGATAAAATTGTTAGGAAGTTTTAGATAGAATTGTTAGGTTAGGTTATTTTTAGAATTTTTAGATAGAATTGTTAGGTTAATTAGGTTAATTATTTGTAGAATTGTTAGATAGAATTGTTAGGTTAGGTTAGGTTAAATTTTGTTAGGTTAGGTTTTTTTAAAATTTTGTTATTTGTTAGATAGAATTGTTAGGAATTTTTAGATAGAATTGTTAGGTTAGGTTTTTTTAGAATTTATTATTTGTTAGTGTGTAATTTGTTAGATAAAATTGTTAGGAATTTTATTTGTTACATAGAATTGTGAAATAGAAATAGTAAATAGAGTTAGAAAAAATAGAATAGAAATAGCAAATAGAAATAAGTTAGAAAAAATAGAATAGAAATAGAGTTAGAAAAAATAGAATTAGTTAGGGTTAGTAGTTAGAAAATTGTTAGGGTTAGTACTTAATTTGTTTTGTTATTAGTTAGGGTTAGTAGTTAGAAAATAAGTAAGGTTATTTTGTTAGTTATTATTCCATATAGCGTCCATAATTGAAATATAAATGTCGGTTTTTTGCAGAAACTATGGATCCACATAGCAGAAACCTCGAAGAGGAAGAACTTCTCGAAGATATAATCAAAGACGTCCCCGATGTTGAACCAGCTGAATCTCCGTCGTCGTATCTGAACCCCTCCGGAGATGGAATGGAGGTCGACCGACACGAAGATGAAGCCGACGGGGCAGGAGATAGCTCCAATGATGGAGAAGGGGATAGCTCCACTGATGGAGAAGCCGGTGGAGAAATAACAAAGTCCGGCGAGGTATACATATGAAGTTCGGCAATCACTTGTAATATGTGAAAAATATTGGAGATAGCTCTATATTGTATACATATACATTAATTTGACAAATGTTTCTCCCTCTTAGCACAAAGATTACATATACGACGTAAGCAATAAACATTCACACCTCTATTTTTACCCGTCATTCTTTGTTATCATGATTGACATTCATATTCATCTCCTCTTCTTATATAGTACATGGCCATACAGGAGAAGTACCTACCAGAGCAACGCGCGATTGCTGTTGCAGAGGAGCTAGCGACCTTTCTGAGGATAGAAGCTATAGACGACAAAGGACGATTTAGTGTAGCTAGGGGCCATTACTGATGCTGGTCCATGTAATCGAATAGACGGGCTCTAGTCCCGATAATTCTGATCTCCATATAATTGTATATATATGCTCCCTTGTAAGATAAGTTAATCTTATATATATACATAAACTAATTCCCGAACACCAAACAAGGCACCAAACGAGGCATCACGTTAATCCCCCGAACAGCTAAACCCTACTAAAACGATAAAACAAAAAACAAGATCTGCAGAAAATCTTTAGTCCCGGTCTGTGTTACGACCCGGGACTAAAGGGTCTGCCCCTGAGGGCGCTTCCAGGCGCCCACGTGGAGCTCCTTTGGTCCCGGCTTGGAACAGAACCGGGACTAAAGGTTAGGCCTTTAGTCCCGCTTGTTTGGTCCCGGTCCCCACTAGTGTTATACTAAGTATGTAAAATGCACCATTTCTCATACGTGCCACATGTGTATCATTCCTGTCCCTTGATTTCATTTACATTCTAGAAGAGAAGAGTCTCAGTCTAGAGAATAATAATGAATAATCGATCAGTATTCAAACGTTTACGTACACAAGGAAAACATTATGGTAAGTTTGACAGCTGAATGATAGATCATGCAACACAATTTGAAACATTAAGCATAGGAAAAGATCACGTAAGGCTATGTGCACCCGGTTGATGTAGAGGCCGGGGCTCCCTTTTCAAAAAAAGAAGGAAAAGATCAAGGTTTTACTGAGCGAGAGAAAATTTCGAGTTGTATGGCATAAAGCAATGGTGCAAACAAATCTATCTATGTTATAATAGAGCTTTGAAAAAAATCATTTAAGGAAATAATAGTAGTTGCTAACCAATACTAGTAAGGGAGTCCAAATAAGTAACGGTTTTGCTTTAGCTTGTGCGGAATCAGTCTATTCTTTTAATTTGCTGCGTAGTAACACATTCAATCTAAATCGTTTTACATTTCTAAATTATGCAACTACTGTATTTTCTAATCATCGGGCTCATTAGGTTCTATGCGCGGCGATTTCTACAGATTTTCCAAGTCATGTATATCACCGGCACCAGCAGGTGCTACATAGGGAGACTCGGTGGGGGCGCCAAGTCATGCATGCTGCTGGCAGGTGCTACACATAGTGGATCCTTTGGAGGGCGTTGTTGCTGCTGGGTCGAAGGTGATGTGACAGTCACGGGAGGCGAGACGGTATGGGGCTTCTTTGTCTTTCGGCATCTCCAGTGATATCCATCTTTCAAGGTGTTGGGAGTCGGACAAGAGATGATAGAAGAGGTGAATTCATCAACGAGTATGCGTACTCCGGTGGAAACAAAAGACCTCATATCAATCTATGTGGAAACATAACCTATGGTTGGACTCATCACCATCAGCACACGTGTAGTGTTTCCTTCTTGAAGCCTTAGCTTAGAAGATGTGTATCTTCATTTGTTTTTTTCCTTTATCATAGGATTGTTGGTTGTCTGCTGGAGTTACTGTCGCGAGGCATATAACCTTTGGTTTTCTTTCCGGGTTAAAATATGTTGGGCTGCTAGATTTCGCATTATTCTGAACAAAAAATTTGTGTGCATCCTGATGGAGGTGAGAACTCTGTCCCCCCCCCCCCCCCCCCCCCCAAAATCTGTATTATCTAATGCACGATTGTGTAGATTTCATTCTTTACTTTCATGTTATTATTATTTGTGATATGAGTCACTTTTTTGGTTAAAAAGTTTGTACAGTTGCACTTTAAATCTAGACAAGTTGCACTTTTAGGAAGATACAACTATTCTTTTTCTCGCGTGCAACTATATTCATTTAAATTTCAATTGTACATATACCTGGCTGATTTTATTTTAGATTTAGGACGAATGATTTGCTTGCTAAATTTTAGTCGATCGATCGATCAGTTGACGAACTCTTGGTAGTGTGTAAGATTATTTGTCCACTAACCCAAATACCCAAGACACTGGCATCGAATGATGTGACTTGCATGAGATCCTAAAGTACGAGCTGGGCTCTTCTCTGCCAGCTGCCTGCACCACTTGGATTTTCTCGAACACACCTGCCTGCACCACCTGAAAGTCTGAAACTTTAGCACTAGCATTTGCATCCCGTGCTTAGAAAATTTAGCCACCGATTTAGTGCTGATCGTCAAAGCCATGCGTGGTGTCATAGCACGAGCACTAGCAGCCTCGACAGTGACAGGAACACTATAAGCAACGGATTATTTGTCTAGCTAGGAAACTAAAGCAACGGCCGCCGATGGCTAGACGTGATGATGGAGGACGGACGTGAACAGGCCACCAACCAAAGTCACCAAACCTCTGTTCGGCCATGTCCGTTCTCTCGCACTGCGTGGATTCCGGGCGGCCTGCAAAAATCCATTTTCGTACCGGCCTGCAGACCAGAACGAATGAAGATCGAGACGGAAGAGATCAAGAAACATATGTGCATCCATCGATAAGAATGTGAGCTGTATTGCCTGGTGTCTCCTTCCTCCTGCTGTCCTACGCGCCTTAACTGCCGATCGATCCTCTTCGCGTATTTGTCCAGCTCCGTTGATATAAACCGGCTGTGGTCACCGATCCACACGAGTAGTGGGTGAATGAACGACCTCGGCTCGTATGTATCATCGTCATCCGCTTTGGCGCCACTGCCGTGCGTATGTGGCATCCCCGGCATATGTGGATATATGGATATGCTCGCTTCTTGCTTGTGCCATCCAGACGGTTCCGCGTGAAAATGGTACGGGTCGCGGAGCTTGACAAAAAAAACTTCATGGGCACCAAACACAAAATACGAAAATTTTTGGGCAAAATAAATATGTATTTAAATCCTTTCCAAAGCTAAAATTCTTTAAACCTGGTGCCCATGAAGTTTAAATATGTATTTAAACCTGGTGTGGCAGCAGCCCACGGTCTTGTGCGCGCTCCCGCGAGGTCGCGTGTTCGAGCCCCCGGCTCCGCGACTTTGCGCCTAGAGCTCCTCCTTCTTAATACAATACCGCAGGGTTCCTCCCCTGCTGGTCTCGTTTTTTTTTTTTTATAACATTGGCCCAAAGTCCCCCCCCCCACCCCACCCCCGGTATTCACGCAATAATTTCGTTGCTTCCTTCCTTCTAGTTCCATGTAACTATCGTGTGGTCTTTAGATGATGATTTCAGAGCAGTTCGAGAACAAATTTCATCAAACTAGGTAGAAAAGTGCGGATTGCCGTGCACTTGCCTGTAAAATGGCGAACGATGAAGGAAGCTTCAACGTGAAGGACGTGTCAAAATGAAGGATGGGTCATTTGTTTGAACCAACATAAATATAATACAGTGTGTGCAAAAACCATCATGATACTATACATAGTGCTAATTATGCATCTCAAACAACAGAATATAGCAACAGAGCATAGTGGAATTGAGTGTACACATAGGCTAAACAAAGTTTTTCTAAGTACATAGGTAGATATAAAGTTTGACAGTATAACCAGAGTGCAAATAAGGAGGTACATGCATTGGTTCAAACATAAATTCTTTAAATATTGGTCTAAAGTTGTGTAAGTGGGGGTGGGGGTGGGTATGGGGGTGGGGTGAGGGGCCAGTGCCACCCTCCCCTTCCGTCTTGTACTAAAC
The DNA here is from genome assembly GCA_007115705.1 of Dactylis glomerata. Lineage (NCBI taxonomy): Eukaryota > Viridiplantae > Streptophyta > Magnoliopsida > Poales > Poaceae > Dactylis > Dactylis glomerata. The sequence goes on from QXEO01000236.1 coordinate 2,613,768, forward strand.
TCTGCCACTTTTTGTCTTGGTGTGGGTCATAATTTTTTGTCTTTGTATAGATTTTGGTGATCTATCTTCGCGAAACAATTTCAGTGCTTCCCCTCCTCATTCTATGTGACCATCGTGTGGTCTCTCGATGATGATCTGAGCGCAGTTCTGGCATAAATGTCAATACTAGACGCTATAATTTGATATGTCTCTTGCAATGTCACACTACTCAGTTGCAATGTGTCAAATCAACAAGTTTGTAGCATGAAATTCTTGCTATATTCCCATAAAGAAATTTCACCAAATCATTCTTTCTCAGTGATGATGCTCCATTGGACATGTGACTCTTGCTGGCTTAATTGAGACTTTGAGCAATTGCCAACATCACGTTGACTGTCAATGGGATGCTATCTGGCTCCCGAGCACCTTGATTATCAATTCATCTAGAGAAAGTTAGGATATATATAAATAATAATAAATGATTCAAAGACATAAATAGGGACCCCATCACATCGAGTGAATGATGTTACTGATATGTTGTACATATCTTTAAGTTGCAAGTGTTGGCTAGTCTTATTTTCCCAAAGTCCAAATGTCTAGCAAAGCTTGTACTCAAGTTTATAGATTTGGAAACCGGTCAAAATAGACTTCTTAGAGATGGACGAACAAGCATGCTCTACCTTAGCCTAGTAAGATGACACATAAACAAAAGTCTGTAGCTGATCCAATGTGAAACTCGGTAGCATGATTATTGCAATGATGATTTTTCCTACTCGTCCCTAGAGGAGTTTATAGGAAGTAGTAGAGTTTAAAAAAAACATTGAAGGAAGTGAAACATAAAATACGAGAGTGGGGGGGGCAAAATTCTAAAATAAAGTATGTAAACCCTTCAAAAAAAATCTCTAGTAATTGGTCCAAAGTTGTCGTAATGCGGTGTTGCATCGTCTATCTATCTAGTGCTATACATGTACTAAGGGCATATTATGATAGATAATAAAGATAAAAATAGAAACTATCGCAAAAACAATGTGAAAGGATCGTATGAGCGACTAGAGGGAGGGGGTGAATAGGAGCTACCCAAATTTTTACTTCTTTTCAAGTTAAGGCTAGACAAGAAGGTAAATTCTCTAGATGTGCTACTAAGTGAATTTACCTAGAGTGACAAGCAAGCTAGCAATAACAATATAAGTAAAGGTACGAGTAAAGGATAGAGGTAACCGCAATGGAGACACGAAGACACAAGGATGTATTCCCGTAGTTCCTTCCTTGTTACGGGAAGTACGTCTGCGTTGGAGAGGTGTGGTGCCACAAAGGACACCAACGCCACAAAGGCTCACCCTATTCTCCGGTGAACAAGCCACAAAGGCTAGTTCACGCTCCACTAAGCGATGCCCTTGAAGGCGGCACGACACCTTTACACAAAGTATTGGGGCAAGCTCCACAACTCAATTGGAGGCTCCCAATAGGCCCACCAAGCTCTTACACACAAAGTAAGCTTGGAGGACGGCTTCTTCCGGCTAGGAATCCGATGAATCACACAAGTTACAAGCCCCTCAACAAGGCAAGGGGGAAATCAAATCGCCTTGGTGGAAGTGTAGATCTAGGTCTTCTCCCTCAAATCCCAAAAGGGCTTTGAGTTCTATTGGCTAGGGAGAGAGATCTAGTGCTTTTAAGCTTAGCAACAATGGATGAGAGAGAGTGGAAGCCGCAGCCTCTTCTTGAGGTAGAAGAAGGCTTTATATAGTCCTCCACGAAATGTAGCCGTTGCTGGATGACTAGGGCCGGAGTCTCCGGCCAGGAGGGCCGGAGTCTCCGCCCTAAGTGACTCCAGGGCCGGAGTCTCCGGCCAGAGACAGAAGTCTCCGGCCCAACTCCGGCCTGGTCACTGAACCGTCCGAGCCTTTAGCAAACCCCAGCCCAGCCAGATAGACCGGAGTCTTCGGCCCCTGGGGACCGGAGTCTCCGGCCTCAGCATGCTAGCCCGGAGTCTCCGGCCAGAGACAGAAAGTCTCCGGCCCAACTCCGGACAGGCATCTGAAGCGTCCAACTCTGGGGATTGCCTGGGCGAGTCCCCTAGGCCGGACTCTCCGGCCACCAGGGCCGGAGTCTCCGCCCTAGAAGAAGCAACAGCAGCAGTTCGTGGATCCCCTCTCCACCATTTCCACCTTCGCGAAGCACCCTACAAGACAACTAAGCCCTAACTCCACTACAGGACTACGGGCTCCGATCTTTTCTACCTTTTTGGGGTGCACCTCCGCGAGATCCTGAAATAACCTAGAAAATCTGCAGAACTTTAATAGCATGGTTAAATCACCAAATGTTGTTAACAAACACCAAAATACATTTATTAGGGAAATGCTCTTTCAATCTCCCCCTTTTTGGTGTTTGATGACAACATACGGATTTGCAAGATATAAGCACAATAAAATAAAATATATAGCCAAAGCTCCCCCTACTTGTGTGCACAACACAATTTGCATTTGAACTTGAGCCACACAAGTAAGGATCATCACTCCCCCTATATATTTCACAATTATACCAAGAGCAAGTAATAATACATGAGACTAACCATAAGCATATAAATAAGACTAACAAGATAGCACACATTAATAATAGTCTTACTTAGCAATAGAGGAACTTAAGTCTCACAAACATAACGTACCACACACACGATAGTTCAACATTAAGATAGATGAGACACAACATGAAAGTCCATGAAGTTGTGTCTCGACCAAAGCAAAGGCAAATCCAAATCCAAATAAACCAACCCAAGGCAAATCCCAACGAAGACATCCTAATAGAGCTACTTCTCCCCCTTTGGCATCGAGACACCAAAAAGGGAAAAGAGCGATGCTACACGCCCATGAAATCACTCATCGTCTTCATCCTCGGGCTCGTCCTCGGAACCGGCATCGAAGTCCTCATCTCCTTCTTCAATATCATCAGAAGCCATGGGCTTCTTGCCATGACGCACATTGGAGGTTCCAGAGGTGACCTTCTCAAAGGCTTGCCAGTCAGTCAGACCCTTGCTCCACTTGCCATAGGAGTGAGTGCCGGATGAAGAGGAGGAAGGTGGAGATTCCACATAGCCCGGTTGAGACTTCTGAAAATCCTTGTGAAGAACTTGTTGATTGTCATTTATGTGCTTTTGAGCAATGTAGCTCTCATATTGCTTGTGACGGATGTCCACATTCATGCAAAGCACATTCCTTTGGAACCAATTGAGCTTCTTATATTCTTGACCAAACTCATTGTTGGAGCTAGAGCCGGCATTGCTAGCATTCTTCATCCTTGGGCCCCTCCTAGTTGAAACTCCTTCGGCAAAGGCATCATCATCTTCACCTCTCACCGGAGCAAATGGTTCCTTGGAGTGACCGGTGGGTTCTTGCTAGTGCCAAGTTGACGTGGGAGCAGACAGTCCTTGTGCGTGGTGAATGACCAGCCCGTTGGGAACCCCAAGAGGAAGGTATGATGAGTGTAGCGGCTAGTTTTCCCTCAGTTAAGATACCAAGGTTTATCGATCAGGAGAGGAGAGACGGCGACGACTGAAGGTGATGCTTGCTAGTTTGCGACAGCTGCGGACAATTTATATATGGCGCCTCGTCCAAGCTTTGCTTGCTAGTTGCAACGTGGAACCTGCACACACACAACCAAGTACTTTGTTCCCAACTTGCGATGAGGTTGTCAATCTCACCGGTTTGCTTGAAACAAAGATTATGAGCGTATCGAGTGGAAAACAATATAGTATGTGAGTAAAGTAAACAGTACGAGTAAAGTAAACAGGTGATAGCAATATGATGGAAATAGGACCGGGGTCCACAGTTCACTAGTGGTGTCTCTCCATAGATAAAACATGCTGGGTAAACAAATTACAGTTGGGCAATTGATAGAATAAAGATAACGTGATATGTCAAGAAGATCACTATGAGATTTACTCTGGGCATTACAACAAAATACATAGACCGCCATCCAACTGCATCTATGACTAATAATCCACTCCCGGGGATATCAATCCGAACACCCCAGTAGTATTAAGTTGCGAACAACAGATAATTGCATTAAGCAAAGTGTGTAATGTAAACAAAGCATATGCCCTTGAGCATATGAATGTTGTTTTCTCCCTAGTAGCAACAGCACATCTACCACCTTAGAGGTTTCTGTCACTCCCCCAGGTGAAATAGAGACATGAACCCACTATCGAGCATAAATACCCCCTCTTGGAGTCACTAGCAACTACTCGGCCAAGATAGCTACTAACAACGGAGAGCATGCAAGATCATAAACAACATAGAGATAACAAAAGATATAATTCAGTACAGCAACTTAATCATAAACACCAATATTCATCGGATCCCAACAAACCAACATCATAGAATTACATAACGGTGATCTCAATCATGTAGGTCAGCTCATGAGATCTAAACATGAAGCACATGGTGGAGAAGACAACCATCTAGCTACTGCTATGGACCCATAGTCCAAGGTAGACTACTCACTCATCGCTCCGGAGGCAAGCATGGCGATGAAGAAGACCTCCGGTGGCGATTCCCCTCTCCGGCAGGGTGCCGGGAAGAGCTTCTGGACCCTCCCGATCTTCGGGTCGACGGCGGCGGCGGATCGCGATGTGTTCTAGAAATCTGATCGGGTACTTAGGTTTTTTCCGTCGGTGGGTCTTTATAGGCGAAGGGACGATGTCAGAGGAGGGGCCAGGTGCCCTCACGTGGGCCCGGCGCGGCCAGGGGGCTGGCCGCGCCACCCACGCGTGTGGGGCCCTGGTGGCCCCCCTCCGACACTTCTTCAGATCTCTGGAAGCTTCCGGGTAAAATAAGACTTCAGGAACTTGTTTCGTCCAATTCCGAGAATATTTCCTGTGTATCACTTCTGAAACACAAAAACAGCAGAAAACAGGAAACTGGCACTGTGGCGCTTGTTAATAGGTTAGTTCCGGAAAATGCATAAAAGTGCCACTAAGTGTAACGAAACAATAGGCAAATGGTGTAAAAACAAGCATGGAGCATCAAAAATTATAGATACGTTTGAGACGTATCAAGCATCCCCAAGCTTAACTCCTGCTCGTCCTCGAGTAGGTAAGTGATAACAAAAGAAATAATTTTTGAGGTGACATGCACCTACACAATCTTGATCATATATGTAAGCATTGTGAGCTGGGATCATAAGAACTTAAAACATGGGCATGAAGATATAATCATGACAATAAGAACTTAGCAACCATGTTGTAAACATGCAAATGAACACAAACAAAAGATCATGATAATGAAACAATGAAAGTCAAACGTGTGTTCAAATCATAAGGAAAAACATACAAATGGTTTTCAGCTTGTCCTTCAAAGAGAGCAAAACATAAATGCATAGGACACCTTCAAGTTTAAGAGGGCGACTAGATACAAATAATTTAAGAACAAGTGAAACCAATCATCATGAATCAATCAATGAACTTTGGGACAATGCATATCACACTAAGAATGACAACTATGCTCTCTTAATGGTGCATAAAGAAAGAATGTGGTGACTCAACATAAAAGTAAAAGAAAGGCCCTTCGCAGAGGGAAGCCGTGATTGCAAGTTTTATAACCTTCAAAAATTATGGTACTTACCGGCTTTGAGCTCTCATTGCCCCCATCATAAGCATCTTGAATGGTTAAAGTTAATGCGAGAACAATTATGATGCATATGCTTGACAAATCATAAGTTGAAGACCTCGTGCCCCGTGAATACGAGTACCCAAACCTCATGCTACTTTACTTAGAGTCCCAAGCAAGGCTCTTGTCATTGTAAGTATATGCATATCATTGAGAACCGCCAATGGGGTACCTCCGTGCCCGATGACATGGAACAAGCCCACACCAAAATGACAGGACAAGCAGACAATGAACACCTCGACATCTCTTTTATTTGCCTTTTGTTTAGCTTTTTATTGTGAGATGCGTCGTCGAATGTTCACCATGGGTATGCTGCAAATTTCCACCATGAATTATGCATGGCTTAGATTGGCGGCCCGGCGTTTCCCTAACACATATACAAACTCCATGATCCCCACAAGATTCCCAATTCATTTCACACCGCGGGCATCCATAAACAAAAGATCACGATATCAACTCAAATAAGAAGTGCAATGTTGAAAGCTTGCCCATGACAGCATGGCTGGGCTAGAATACAACTTACAACTTGCAAGCATAACAACTCAACATAAGAGACCACAATGTCAAATTTTTAGAACAGGAAAAAGTAAAGTGTGCCTTCCGGTTCGTGAGAGCTTTACTGACCGAATTTCGCATAACACTGGTAAGAGTTTAATTTGAAGAGAAAATAAAAGCAAGTCAAATTTACTTGGAATAGCAAATTGCTAGTAGGTATGTATGGTGGACACTTTGGAAAACTTTGGCTTTTAGGAGTTGGATGCACGAGTAGAGCTCATACTCGGTACAAGGCGAGGGCTAGCAAAAGACTGGGAGCGACCAACTAAGAGAGCAATAATGGCCATAATCATGCAAAGCGACAAAGCGACATTAAAAGAAGCATAAGATGGCATCAAAAGTCAAAAACTAAATGATCATGAAGGCTATTGGCGACTTTGTAAGAGTCTAACATGTGTGAGCATGCGCCAAGTCAACCCAAATAAAGCATCAAGGAGAAAACCAAAATAATGCTTCCATACAATAAAAACAACGCATGATTTTTTTCAAAGGCTCATTAAGCAATCTCAGTTATTTGAGACAAGTCATGCTACAGCAAAACCACTAAGCATACTATCAAAAAGACATCAAGCATGACATGAAAAAGCCTAAGCCGCAGTCTACACAAGCTCCTTCTTGTACCACTATTTTGCACAAAGCTTTTTCTCTTTTCCAACACCATTTGAAATTTTTATAAACACCTCTTTTGATGAAAACCAATAAAGATCAGAGGCAAAAATACACCTTGATGAAAAGATATGACAAGATCTGAACGCAAATCAAGGCAAAAACGAAAACCAAAAGCAGCAGCAGAAAAAGTAGAACGCTCGATGAACGATAAGAGTGAAAACTAGAGCGTTCTTTGCAAATGAAAACGAGTACATCTCCTCCAAAGGAAATTTGTTGGGGTCCAACCATTTATTGCAGCAAACAAACAAACTAAACCAACTAAGAAAACTAAAACAACTGACGCTCCAAGAAAAACACATAGTGCATGAAGCAATAAAAATATAGTTTTTTGAAAGGTGACCTGATTTTTGCCGATGAAGAAGGGGTGCCTCGGGGGCATCCCCAAGCTTTGACGCTTGTACTTCTTGGATATTTCTTGGGGTGATGCATGGGCATCCCCAAGCTTGAGCTTTTGTCCATTCTTCAACTCATCTCATCATTCTCCAATCCCTACACTTGAAAACTTCCTTCATACAAAACTAAACACAATTCTATTAGCAACATTAGTGTAAGCATAAAATATATTCAACCTCTTATTTGCTTCAGGTTTCAACTCAAAACCACCACATATATAGCAAATACTACTGTAGCAACTTCCCAAAAAGTTCCATGATCAAAAGAACTCAAAAGAAAGCGATAAAGTGGCAAACACAAATATTGGCAGAAATCTGTCAAAACTGAACAGCTGACAAAGGTCGAATTTTTGAGGGATTTTCTGTTGCTCAAATCAAAAAGTGTTCAACTAACAAAAGTTTGGATATAACCTGGGGCATATGCACAAGAAATCGCAGGTCCAAAAGATAAACAGAGAATTTATACGATTTTTTACAGTGCAGCACCGAAAACAGTTTCAGGACAGCAACATCCCCAAATCTTTACCTCACTCAAATTAGAGGCTTCTCTTGGCACAAAAACGAAATAAACAAGATAAGGAGCGGTCATTACAGTAGTAATGACTTCCAAGACTCAAATAAAAGAAAAATTACTGAAAATAAAATATTGGGTTATCTCCCAAGAGTGCTTTTCTTTAACGCCTTTGAGCTAGACGCAGAAAATTGCGAATCAAGTAATATCAATAGATGAAGCATTAAGCTCAGCGCGTGCCTTACGTCTTGCTTTCTTACCTTTGCTCTTGACTCTAGGAAAGACATGGTTATTGCAAGGTGGAGAGGTAAATGTTATATTGCCTTTTCCCACATCGATGACGTCGCCTAGGAGCTTCAAGAGGGATCTTCCAAGTGTAATTTGTCCTTTCCCTACACATTCAATAACAAGATAATCAGTAGATATCATTCTTCCTAGGACTTTTGTGAAGACTCCTTCAGCTATTCCAAGGGGAAATATAGTGGCATTGTTAGTAAGAGAAATTTCTTCTCCTCCCTCAGAAAGCTTCCAAAGGCTCAAAGATTCATAAACATCCTTTGGCATAAGACAAAATTCAGACATAATATCACAACGAGCATGAAAAGTTTCACCACTAATGGTGATTTTTATCGTAGGATACCAACTCGAGGGTTTAGAATTTATAGGCACATAATCAAAATGCTGGCGCAAAGTATTGTAACAAGAATTCAAACTAGCAGTGTGAGTCTCAAGAGTATTTAGTTTATTAAAAATGCACACAAGAGAGGAATCAAAATAGGTTGGCATGCTATAAATTGTAATCAACTTTTTTATAATATTGAAGGCTTGATCTCCATCACAATGAAGGAAATCTCCTTCTGCAGTAGCATCCAAAGCATATCTATAACGAAGAGAAAGTCCAAAGTAAAAGCCACTAAGGAGCAAACTCAAAGTCATTTTAGGTTCAGTTTTTTCATGCCAACCATAAATTCTAGACCAAGCTTCTTTAAAGCTTTCCTCATCTTTCTGCTTAAAAGTGAAAATCATGTCCTCGGGAGACATAGTAGTAGCAACGGAACTAGATATAGTAAACTAAAGTAAACAAGTAAAAACAACTACCAAGGATTCTAATTTTTTTGGGTTTTTGATATAAAGCAATGCAGGTAAAATAAAATAAAGTAAAGCAAAACAATAACAAAGTAAAGGATGTGTGTGCGAAAAACTCCCCTCGCAGAAGTCTTCTCTTCCTCCCCGGCAACGGCGCCAGAAAAGTAGCTGCTAGTGCCAAGTTGACGTGGGAGCAGACAGTCCTTGTGCGTGGTGAATGACCAGCCCATTGGGAACCCCAAGAGGAAGGTATGATGAGTGTAGCGGCTAGTTTTCCCTTAGTTAAGATACCAAGGTTTATTGATCAGGAGAGGAGAGACGGCGACGACTGAAGGTGATGCTTGCTAGTTTGCGACAGCTGCGGACAATTTATATATGGCGCCTCGTCCAAGCTTTGCTTGCTAGTTGCAACGTGGAACCTGCACACACACAACCAAGTACTTTGTTCCCAACTTGCGATGAGGTTGTCAATCTCACCGGTTTGCTTGAAACAAAGATTATGAGCGTATCGAGTGGAAAACAATATAGTATGTGAGTAAAGTAAACAATACGAGTAAAGTAAACAGGTGATAGCAATATGATGGAAATAGGACCGGGGTCCACAGTTCACTAGTGGTGTCTCTCCATAGATAAAACATGCTGGGTAAACAAATTACAGTTGGGCAATTGATAGAATAAAGATAACGTGATATGTCAAGAAGATCACTATGAGATTTACTCTGGGCATTACAACAAAATACATAGACCGCCATCCAACTGCATCTATGACTAATAATCCACTCCCGGGGATATCAATCCGAACACCCCAGTAGTATTAAGTTGCGAACAACAGATAATTGCATTAAGCAAAGTGTGTAATGTAAACAAAGCATATGCCCTTGAGCATATGAATGTTGTTTTCTCCCTAGTAGCAACAGCACATCTACCACCTTAGAGGTTTCTGTCACTCCCCCAGGTGAAATAGAGACATGAACCCACTATCGAGCATAAATACCCCCTCTTGGAGTCACTAGCAACTACTCGGCCAAGATAGCTACTAACAACGGAGAGCATGCAAGATCATAAACAACATAGAGATAACAAAAGATATAATTCAGTACAGCAACTTAATCATAAACACCAATATTCATCGGATCCCAACAAACCAACATCATAGAATTACATAACGGTGATCTCAATCATGTAGGGCAGCTCATGAGATCTAAACATGAAGCACATGGTGGAGAAGACAACCATCTAGCTACTGCTATGGACCCATAGTCCAAGGTAGACTACTCACTCATCGCTCCGGAGGCAAGCATGGCGATGAAGAAGACCTCCGGTGGCGATTCCCCTCTCCGGCAGGGTGCCGGGAAGAGCTTCTGGACCCTCCCGATCTTCGGGTCGACGGCGGCGGCGGATCGCGATGTGTTCTGGAAATCTGATCGGGTACTTAGGTTTTTTCCGTCGGGGGGTCTTTATAGGCGAAGGGACGATGTCAGAGGAGGGGCCAGGTGCCCTCACGTGGGCCCGGCGCGGCCAGGGGGTTGGCCACGCCACCCACGCGTGTGGGGCCCTGGTGGCCCCCCTCCGACACTTCTTTGGATCTCTGTAAGCTTCCGGGTAAAATAAGACTTCAGGAACTTGTTTCGTCCAATTCCGAGAATATTTCCTGTGTATCACTTCTGAAACACAAAAAACAGCAGAAAACAGGAAACTGGCACTATGGCGCTTGTTAATAGGTTAGTTCCGGAAAATGCATAAAAGTGCCACTAAGTGTAACGAAACAATAGGCAAATGGTGTAAAAACAAGCATGGAGCATCAAAAATTATAGATACATTTGAGACGTATCAGTTCTTTGCGTTGAAGCTTCACAACCTTGTGATTCACAAGGTTTGCCGTGAGAAGAGGAAGGTTGAGTTGTTGAGCATGAATGAGCTTCATGATAAATGGGGCATAAAGAGGAGTCTTCTTGTTGAGAATGCAATCATTGATCTCCTTGTGAATGAAATCCATCACATCAAGTAGCTCAACGGGTGCGGTCTCCCCTTTGCAATAGACTTCATGAGAGTAGGCCAAGAGATTCACTAAGGCCCCACGAATAGCATCAAAGTTACCGGCTTGAGGGGCAATGGAGGCCCGGAATATGCGGAGCAAGATGTTGGACCGTTTGGATAGCCCAAGGGTGCCCCCAATGACAATCTTCTTGTCATCCCCGGTGTAGGGAGGAGCAAGCTTCTTCTTCTTATAGTATTCACCATCCACATGCATCCTCATGCCACTAGGAGTAGTAGCACCACGAAACTCATACCCAAGGAGAGCAGCAAAGTCCATGAAGTTGGAGTGACAAACCTCTTCTCCGGTCATCCAAGTCATGGGGATCTCCTCACCATCCCCAAGTACCAAGGTAGCAAAGAACTGATGGATCAAAGTGATGTTATAGGGCTCTTGAATCTTCATGAGTGGATGGAGCCCAAGCTTGCGAGTGATCCACACAGCCTCTCCGAAATATGCACTGTACTTGGCAAAATGAGAGAAGTCCATGACCGTCTGAGGGCAAACCGGATACTTCTTGAGAGAAGCATAGAATTCCTTCATGATCAGCTCTTGCTCTTTGCGGACAAAGCAACGGTCACGAGAGTTCCGCGGGAGAGTGTACATGTCCCTCTTCCTCATCTCAACAAATTCAGAAGACGACAGCCCTTCCAAGGTCACAAGGCTATCGAACTTGACCTTCTTAGCTGCCTCAGCTCGTTCCTCCTCAGCCATCCTTGTCTTGAGCTTCTTAGCATCCCTTGCTTGCTGCGCAATGACTGACCTCTGAGTAAGAGCCCCTGTGGCGGGATTGACAACCAACTTGTCCTTGCTATGAGCGGCCGGTTTCCGAGAACCACCTGCACCTGTGAATGAGTGAGGAAGATAGCAAGGTTGAGGTGATATGTCCTAGAATCAAAAAGTAAGCAACTATGCTGTGACTTAGTGCACTCAGGCCTGATCTAGCCGGAGTCTCCGGGGACCCGGGCCGGAGTCTCCGGCCAAAACCGGAGACTTTGCGTCCAGGCCGGAGTCTCTGGCCACAAGGGCCGGAGTCTCCGGTTGGACCCAGCAGCCCGAGCCTAGGAGACCACATTGAACAAATCGAGTGCAAAAATCCACAATAGAGTTGCTAAGAAGATGATTGAAAGCCACTAGAAGGTAGTACACCATATCAAACTAAGGGAAACATGCACATCTCATAGATCTAGAGAGAACTAGATGGAGAAGATGAAAGGCAAGTTTACCGGAGTCCATGGCACAAAATCGATCGGTGGGATTGATCCCACACCACCACGGAGTTGATTTGCCGGTGGCACGGCGGATCCCGAAGCTTGGAGAGGCTCCGGGGGTCGATCTGCGGGCAAGAGGGCGGCAGGGGTGGAGTAGAGGCCCGAGGGTGGATGGGGAAGAATGAACCGTTCTTCCCCACCCCGTGCCATAAGTATGATTTTCGAAACTGCCCCGGCCGGAGTCTCCGGTACTTACCCCGGAGTCTCCGGCCCACCGGAGTCTCCGGGCTGTAAACCCCGGAGTCTCCGGCCCCTCTTGACCAGATCAACATTTATGGTGTATAAAGGACATGTCATTTAAAGATTAAGTATGTTTGAGGATGAGATAGGCTTGGGATGGACACATTGTCACTGTGCGGTACAAAATGCTCATGTTTGCAAACATGCAAATAAAATCAAATAAGACCAAACATGAGCATGTTCCCATAAAGAATAAGACAATAAAATCAAATGGGAAACTCCTCCACTAGGGAGGTTGGTGACCAAAAGGCCACCATGTATGAGTATATAGGTATGGCACCGCGAAGATATATCTTGGGCCCAAAACCTAGACTCATCGATTAAGCTCAAAAATGTCACAAATGACAAGATAGAACAATACGCTTACTATTGGCATTATGGGGGGAGGGATAGTCCAATCAATTAGGACCGCACTCCCCCTATTTCCATGCCCACGTCTAGAACAACACACAAGTTAGAGTATGGGAGTAAATGCACCTAGCTCAAGCCACATTGCTTGAATCAATGATATTTAGTTCATGCCTCAATTCCCGGAATCTTGCTTCATCAAGAGGCTTTGTGAATATATCGGCAAGTTGCTCATGAGTGCCAACATAAGATAGATCAATATCTCCACGGTTGACATGATCCCGAATGAAATGATGATGAATCTCAATATGCTTCGTCTTGTTGTGTTGCACCGGGTTGTGAGCGATCTTGATTGCACTTTCATTATCACATAAAAGAGGCACTTTGTCAAAAATGACACCGTAATCCTTCAAAGTTTGCCTCATCCATAAGAGTTGTGCACAACAACTAGCCGCGGCTACATATTTGGCTTCGGTGGTAGAGAGAGACACACAATTTTGTTTCTTAGATGACCAACACACCAAAGACCTACCAAGAAATTGGCAAGCCCCGGAGGTTGATTTCCGTTCCACTTTGTCTCCCACCCAATCCGAATCCGAGTAACCTACAAGATCAAAACTTGCTCCTTTTGGATACCAAAGACCAAAGTTAGGGGTATTCACTAAATATCGAAAGATTCTTTTGACCGCCACTAAGTGGCTTTCTTTTGGTGCGGCTTGAAAACGTGCACAAACTCCCACACTTAACATAATGTCCGGTCTAGATGCACAAAGGTAAAGCAAGGAACCAATCATAGATCTATAAAGTTTTTGATCCACTTCTTTACCATTAGGATCGAGATCAAGATTAACCTTTGTTGGCATGGGAGTCTTTGCACCTTTGACTCCTATCATCTCGAACCTCTTGAGCATGTCTTGGGTATATTTGGCTTGGTTCACAAAAGTCCCTCCCTTCAATTGTTTGACTTCAAATCCAAGGAAGAACTCTAACTCTCCCATCATAGACATCTCAAACTTGTCGGTCATGAGCTTGGCAAACTCATTATTGAAAGCTTTGTTAGTAGAACCAAATATAATATCATCAACATATAATTGGCAAATGAAAAGCTCCCCATTGACCTTCTTAGTAAAAAGAGTGGGATCGATCACCCCAATTTCAAAACCACTATCAACCAATAACTCTTTAAGGTGCTCATACCACGCACGTGGGGCTTGTTTGAGGCCATAGAGCGCCTTATCAAGTTTGTAAACGTGGTTAGGAAACTTAGGGTTTTCGAAACCCGGGGGTTGCTTCACAAAAACCAATTCATTTAAGGGACCGTTGAGAAATGCACTTTTAACATCCATTTGTTGAAGTTTAAAGTTATGATGTGATGCATATGCAAGTAAGATGCGAATGGATTCAAGACGGGCAACGGGAGCGAAAGTTTCACCAAAGTCAATACCCTCAACTTGGGAGAAACCTTGAGCCACCAATCTTGCCTTGTTACGAATGACTATGCCATTTGCATCTTGCTTGTTCTTGAAGATCCACTTGGTCCCAATGACATTACGGCAATCTTTAGGCCTTTCTACTAGAGTCCAAACTTTGTTGCGCTCGAAGTTGTTGAGTTCATCATGCATGGCATCAAGCCAATCCGGATCCTCAAGCGCCTCATAAACTTTCTTGGGTTCTACACAAGAGACAAAAGCATGATGAGAGCTAAAGTTAGAAAGTTGCCTCCTAGTGGAGACACCTTTACGAACACTCCCAACCACATTTTCCAAGGATATGCTTCTTCGTCGAAGAATGGACTCAAGCTTCTTCTCACGGCGAGTGCGAGCCTCAAGAGGAGATTCTTGAGAGACTACTTGATCATCTTCATGATCACTGTTCTGGTCCTCGCCTTGACCAGTTGGATTGCCTTGATCATCAAGTGGCCCATAGCCACGGAATTCCGAAGGATCTTCATCAAGGCCTTGATCACCCCCGGAGACTCCGGTATCCATACCCGGAGACTCCGGTATAGGCCGGAGAGTCTGGACCACAGGGGCCAGAGACTCCGGGCAAGATTGCTCGGTGGGATGATCTTGAGGTTGAGGGTGCGCAGCTTGTCTTTGGTCAATGTCCTGTGGGTGTTCAGCAGGTGAAGGCTCCACATGTGTAGAGCATTGTCCTCCTCCTTCGGCCAAAAGGTGTCCCTCAATGGGCCGGAAGAATCCGACACCCATTCTTCTTATGGCTTGGGGAGGAATTTCGTCACCTACATCACGAACACCACTTTGTCCCACAAAGGAACCATTATCTTCATCGAACCTCACATTACAAGTCTCTATAACATGCCCGGTGGACTTGCTATAGATCCTATAGGAATGTGAGTCCGTGGAGTAACCAACAAAGATACCCTCTATAGCTTTAGAATCGAATTTTGACAAACGAACACCTTTCTTGAGATAGAAACACTTACAACCAAATACCCGGAAGTACTTGATGTTGGGCTTTTGCCCGGTAAGAATTTCATATGGAGTCATGTTCAAGTTCTTGCGGAGATAAAGCCGGTTGGTGGCATGGCATGCGGTATTAATAGCTTCGGCCCAAAAGTTGTATGGAGACTTGAACTCCACCAACATAGTTCTTGCCGCATCCATAAGAGTCCGGTTCTTCCTCTCGGCAACTCCATTTTGTTGCGGGGTATATGCAGCGGAATATTGATGTTTGATACCCGCATCACTAAGAAACTCATTTAGGGAGTAGTTCTTGAACTCGGTGCCATTGTCACTTCTTATAGTCAATATGGTGGTATTGAATTGATGCTCAACTTTGGTGGCAAAGTCTTTGACGGTTTGTTGGGTCTCACTCTTGAACTCAAAGAAATAAACCCAAGTATATCTTGAATAGTCATCGACAATCACCAAGCAATACTTCTTGCCACCAAGACTTGCATAAGTGGGAGGTCCAAAGAGGTCCATGTGAAGGAGCTCCAAGCACCTCTTGGAAGAGATAATAGTCTTGCTCGGATGGCTTGTTTCATGCAACTTTCCTTCAATACATGCCCTACAAACACGATCTTTGGCAAAAGAAACATCCTTTAGTCCGAGTATGTGGCCGCCGGTGTAGAGATTTTGCAAAGCTCTCATATTGGCGTGGGCTAACCGGCGATGCCAAAGCCATCCCACGTCGGCCTTAGCAATTAGGCATATCGCGGCCGTAGTGGGTTTCTCCGAGAAGTCCACCACATACAAGCCATTTTCGACATACCCAACAAAGGAAACCTTGAGAGACTTACTCCACATGACGACCACAATATCAACATCAAAATATGTGGCATAGCCCATAGTAGCAAGTTGATGAACGGAAAGTAAATTATAACAAATAGTTTCGACAAGCATGACATTCACTAGGGACACGTCCGGAGTGATCACCACCTTACCGAAACCAAGTACCTTAGAGGATGATTTATCACCATATGAGACCGTGACATTTGAAGTATTTGGCTTTAGATCTTCCACAATATTTTTGCTTCCGGTCATGTGGCTTGTGGCACCACTATCAATAATCCATTTTCCTCCTCCGGAAGCAATGTCCTACAAGAGATCAATTCTTGGTTTTAGGTCCCCATTTTTGGATGGGTCCTCTTTTGTTAGTCACAAGAATCTTAGGTACCCAAATAGCATATTCAAAGTAGCCATCAGAGGGACCAACATATTTAGCATAGACATCACCATAATAATCCCTAAGAAGAACATAATGAGGGTTATATTTTCCTGCAAAATCATTGTGAGTAGGGCCGGAGACTCCGGCCTTTTGGAGCGGAGACTCCGGGCTAGATGAACTAGCCGGAGACTCCGGACCCTTTGACCCGGAGACTCCGGTCACTTCGACCTTCTCCTCCTTCTCCTTTCCCTTGAGCTCCTCCCACTCCTCCTCAGTGTAACAAATATCAAAAGGGACATGAGGAGTAGGAGCAGCAGTAGGCTTTGACTTCTTCTTGTTCTTCTTCTTATTCTTCTTCTTCTTTGAGGGCTTGGCCACCAAACCAAGATCCCCTTTCTTTGAGGACTCAGCAACAAATCCGAGGCCCTCCTTACCCTTGAACATTCTTTGATTGTTCAAGAGATCATTGAGATTCTTCTCCCCTTGAATGCAAGTAGCAAGGCCCTTAGCAAGATCGTCCTTCAACCTATTGTTCTCCTCAATGATATCATTATGATCACAAATAGAGTTACAAGAACAAGGAACTTCAATAACTTGCATTGGTGGGACTTTAGATTGTTCAATAGTTAGTTGAATTTGAAGTTGTTCACGAATCTTGGTGAGATGAGAGAATTTGCCTTACAAAGCCTTGTGGGCTTCTTCAAGCTTCTCAAACTTCTCACGAAGATCATTATGACCAACGTCAAATTCAACTTTCTCCTTTTTAAGCAATTTGACCATAGCAAGAGCATGGTCACGTTCTTTAGTGAGTTTTGATAAGATTAGATTATGAGACTCTTCTAGTCCCAACAATTTCTCCTCTAAAGAGACTCTCAAGTTTTGCTCTTATTCGAGCTCAATTGATAGAGAGCCAATATCATCGGCGGCTAATCTTTCTAACTCCTCCTTCTCCTTGATAGTGTCATGGGCATCACCAATTTCACACATTAGTGTCTCAAAGTATATCTTGGTTGGCCCCTTCATGTTAGCGAGAAAATCATCACAAGAAACCAGTTCTTTCTTAATCTTAAGACTACTCACATCATCCATAGAGGTAGAATTGGAATGAGATGATGAAGGAGTAGGTGATGATGTTACCTCTGAGGCCTTGGCCATAAGACACTTGTGGGTGGTGATGATGGCGTTCTCATTTTGTGAGTTGAAGAGGGATGTAGGTGGTGTGGAGACAATGGCAATGGCGGCCACTTCTCCATTCTCTTCATCAACGGAGTCATCATCATCGGACCCGGAGTCATACTCCTCATGAACCACCAATACTCTTTCTCCTTTCTTCTTGTTGTCCTTGTTCCCATGCTTCTTGGATGGGTAGAACTTTGATGACCGGCGCTTGGGGATGAGCCGGCCTTCATTGTCCTCCTTGTTCTCATAAGGACATTTGGCGATGAAGTGCTTGATTCCTCCACAATTGTAGCAATGCCTCACTTTAGAGTCACCACCCTTTCTTGGAAAAGACTTGAACTTGGATCCCTTCGTCTTGTGCTTGTTGGCATCCCAAAAAGCATTTGCATTGAGAGCCAAGTGTTCATGGAGTGCAAACTTGAGATCTTCCGGAGACCAACACTCTTCTTCATATATTTCTTCTTCTCCTTCTCCTTGCTTGGACACCACCTTGGCCTTGAGAGCAAGATTGTGAACTCCTTGTCCGGCAAGAACACGGGCTCTAGTCTCTTTTGCGTTCTTCTTCAAGATAGACAAGGCGGTGAACTCACAAAGAACTTCATTTGAGGTCATACTCCCAAAATCTGGTCTTGAACGGATTATCTCGGACCGCATGCGTTCTCTTGGGTTGATGGAGGTAATGAACATACGCTTGATATAGTCATCACCATTATCTTTGCACCCAAACCCGGTCAAGGCCGTTGCAAGAGCCAAGATCCTTTGGTACATCTCATCGGGAGTCTCATTGTCACGCATAATGAAATCCCTTTCTTCACTCTTGAGCTCATCAAACTTGGAGGACCGAATACTCTCATTCCCAATGAAGAGCATAGTGAGATAGTCCCATACTTCCTTGGCGGTGCCCAAGTTGTTGATGTGTACCGCATGAGTATCCGGTACGGCTTGTTGAAGGAGATGCTTGGCGGTGGCATTGAGTTGCTCATCAACTTCTTCCCTTCCGGTCAAGTTGAGAGGATCATGAGGTGCAAAGCCATTTTGTATGACCCTCCACAAATGAGTAGAAGAGCTAGAAATATGAGATTTCATTAGTCCTTGCCATTTAATAAAATTGCGAGAATCAAGCTTAGGAGGAGATCCCATGTTGTTAATGTGTGGCATAGGATAATGGACCGGCAGAGAGGAGTAAGTGTTAGGGGGTGGAATGTAAGCACCCTTTGCTGGAGCATCATTTTCCTTAGGAGGGTCACCTTTATTCTCGGCGGAGGTGGAGCCATTTTTAGGTGGCTTCACCTTAGCCAAGGAGAGTTCCACAATAGGTGTGGTGTTTGGGTCGGTGGGCCCGGAAGGTTTTCTTCCAAAATATTCCTCAAACATAGCCTTCATCTCCAATCTCATGGTGGTTTGCATTGTGTCCAAGGACGCCAAATGCTCCTCACGTGAGATTGAAGAGGAAGAGATAGATGGAGGAGTATCTTCAGGAGGAGTTTCTTTACTCTTATCCCCATCCATGGTCGCTCAAACTCTTAGGCGGTTAAGCCCGAATAAGAGACCACGCTCTGATACCAATTGAAAGGATCGTATGAGCGACTAGAGGGGGGGTGAATAGGAGCTACCCAAAATTTTACTTCTTTTCAAGTTAAGGCTAGACAAGAAGGTAAATTCTCTAGATGTGCTACTAAGTGAATTTACCTAGAGTGACAAGCAAGCTAGCAATAACAATATAAGTAAAGGTACGAGTAAAGGATAGAGGTAACCGCAATGGAGACACGAAGACACAAGGATGTATTCCCGTAGTTCCTTCCTTGTTACGGGAAGTACGTCTACGTTGGAGAGGTGTGGTGCCACAAAGGCCACCAACGCCACAAAGGCTCACCCTATTCTCCGGTGAACAAGCCACAAAGGCTAGTTCACGCTCCACTAAGCGATGCCCTTGAAGGCGGCACGACACCTTTACACAAAGTATTGGGGCAAGCTCCACAACTCAATTGGAGGCTCCCAATAGGCCCACCAAGCTCTTACACACAAAGTAAGCTTGGAGGACGGCTTCTTCCGGCTAGGAATCCGATGAATCACACAAGTTACAAGCCCCTCAACAAGGCAAGGGGGGAAATCAAATCGCCTTGGTGGAAGTGTAGATCTAGGTCTTCTCCCTCAAATCCCAAAAGGGCTTTGAGTTCTATTGGCTAGAGAGAGAGATCTAGTGCTTTTAAGCTTAGCAACAATGGAGGAGAGAGAGTGGAAGCCGCAGCCTCTTCTTGAGGTAGAAGAAGGCTTTATATAGTCCTCCACGAAATGTAGCCGTTGCTGGACGACTAGGGCCAGAGTCTTCGGCTAGGAGGGCCGGAGTCTCCGCCCTAAGTGACTCCAGGGCCGGAGTCTCCGGCCAGAGACAGAAGTCTCCGGCCCAACTCCGGCCTGGTCACTGAACCGTCCGAGCCTTTAGCAAACCCCAGCCCAGCCAGACAGACCGGAGTCTCCGGCCCCTGGGGACCGGAGTCTCCGGCCTCAGCATGCCAGCCCGGAGTTTTCGGCCAGAGACAGAAAGTCTCCGGCCCAACTCCGGACAGGCATCTGAAGCGTCCAACTCTGGGGATTGCCTGGGCGAGTCCCCTAGGCCGGAGTCTCCGGCCACCAGGGCCGGAGTCTCCGCCCTAGAAGAAGCAACATCAGCAGTTCGTGGATCCCCTCTCCACCATTTCCACCTTCGTGAAGCACCCTACAAGACAACTAAGCCCTAACTCCACTACAGGACTACGGGCTCTGATCTTTTCTACCTTTTTGGGGTGCACCTCCGCGAGATCCTGAAATAACCTAGAAAATCTACAGAACTTTAATAGCATGGTTAAATCACCAAATGTTGTTAACAAACACCAAAATACATTTATTAGGGAAATGCTCTTTCACAATGCATCTCTTTTAAAAATATATTTACTTGTTAATTTGGTGGACCTATTTATTTGTTAACGAGCCCAAGGAGACATCATAATGTTGCTAGATCACGTAGCTACTGATGAGGAGGCATGCAAGAAAAGAAGGGCAAGAACCCGCGGTCAATGATACTCCCTCTGTCCCAGTTCTTAAGGCTTACATTTATACGTAGGTTGTCATTTTGACCAACAGAATACAACTTATATACTATAAAATATATATCACTAAAAAGTTCAAACATTGTACTTTCTAATGGTATAATTTTTATCTTGTAAAATTTAAATTATATTTGTTAAAATGATGACCTAGGTATACGTGTAAGCCTTATGAACTAGGACGGAGGGAGTATAAAATATCTCTTATAAAGCAAAACTCCACTAAGGATCACTTGTGATTGTCTATTTGCACATAAGGGATAGCCACATCATTACATAAAAATATGGGATTTCTATTTTCGTGCCCTCAGGTCGTTAGTTGTACTCAGTTTTCCCCAGCCGCTTAGTTTTTCCTCAGTTTTCCCCTCGCTCTAGTTTGAAACCCCTCGCAGACGCTGGGACGGGAGGGTTGCGGTCTGGTCAGAGGCCTTGACCGTTACCGGTGACGGCTAGGGAGCCGCGGTGGTTGTGGATTGACCGATGCTTTTGAATGGTGCTGACGGGTAGGGTCAGGAGACACGTCGGAGCAGCCATCCATCTATCGCTGACGTGTGGGCTATTTTATTTCCTGATTGTATACGCGGTGCTGCCAATGACAAATGGGGCCGCTCTATAGGGCTGCCGCAGCCAATGACCAGTGGGGTCGTGTATTTTTCAGGAAAAGACATATATTGCCGCTCTGTGGGGCTGCCGCAGCCAATGACCAGTGGGGTCGTCTATTTATTTAGAGAAAATCATATATTGCCGCTCTGTGGGGGCCTCCGCAGCCAATGACCGCTGGGGTCGTCTATTAATTTAGAGAAAATCATATAGAGCCGCTCTGTGGGGCCGCCTCAGCCAATGACCGCTGGGGTCGCCCTTAGTGAAAAGGCATATATCCCTGCTTTTAGTTAGAGAGAAGCAACAAGTTCGCTAATTAATTTTTCTTAAGCTAGACCGAGCAGGTGACTATTTTCGCAGCTTAATCTAAAGTGAATCTTGTGCTAAACATGGCTGGAACCTAGTGTTGTGCATCTCATTAGTCATCGGAGAACCGCTGGCAGCTCGTCGCGCCGCCGGCTCTGTTCCCCGGCGGCGTCGGACGGACTGCGGCGCTGCACGTCAACCACGGCTCCAGCACTTGTTTCGTCCGCACGCATTGTACCCACCGCAGGAAAGTCCGCTGCAAGCAGATCCGCCGCCCACGACGACCGGGATTTGCTCCGCCATAAGCAGATCCGCCGCCCACGACGACCTCCGCTTCCGCCTCCCCCGGCCCCTAATCGATTCGGTTCCCGTAATTTATTTGGAGTTTGCAGGTGCGAAATAGTCCTCAATGTCTGGTCGTAGCGGGTACACCGGCGAGGGTGGGGATTCGATCATGTCGTGGCCACGTTCTACTTCTCCTACCTCGTCGGAAGTGCAGGTATCTAGCTTCTGCTCTCTGTACTACCGTTGAATTTGAAGTGCCGCCATGGCCTGTTGGACTGATTTCAGTTGTTCTTTTTTCCATTATTGTTACAGTTCGCCAGGCAAGCCGATGATCCATGGTACATTGCATATCAAGATGAATCAACCCAGTGGTGTAGCCAGAGGATGGATTTGGAGGAGAAGGTGGCCAATTTAGATGATGAATTGGCCCGTAAAAACCTGATGATATTCGAGCTGAAGCGTACTGTGGAGGAAGAAAAGAAGAATTCAGAGCTTATTCGCAAGGAGAAGTTGATACTTGAGACAGATCTTGCCGTATTTGATCAAGTGGTAGAAAATCTAGAACATGAACTTCAAGTGATGGGAGAGGCGAAAAGTAGATTCATCTGGGCAGTTTTATTAGGTGTCATCCCTGTCCTAGCAGTTATGTGGTTGTGGTAGATGATTTAGATAGTATAGAATTGTTATTCAGTAGATGGCTCTATCCACTGTATTTTGGTGTGGCTCTAACCACTGTATTTTGTCGTACAATTTCCTAGTTGTGCTAAGTAATGCGCGCGATAATTTTCATGCATGAACTCTTATAAAAGTGAATGGATCCCAAAAGTGAAAGCATGTACCAGCCTCTCGGATCAAATACATATCAATCTTCCCAATCAAGTTGGGATAGAATTCAAATCATACATTCGGATGTACAGGGACACATCGAGAAAGTGGAGAAGCTTTTTTTGACACGGAGGTAGTAGTTCGAACAATTTTATCCCAAATTGAAATTGAAAAATAAAATTTATCACAATTTATCCCAATTTGCGGCGTCGAACACGGCCGCGCACCGATGGGCTAGAAGGGCCTGGACGACGGGCGGCTGAGGGGGCTGGATCTGCGCCATCCGCAAACTCGGACATGGAGGAGGGCTGGATCTGCGCCGTCCCAGCGATGTTGTGGATGATGGCTTCAAGACGATCGGCAGGGTCCGACATTGAAGGCTGGATCAGCGCCGTCGCAGCGATGTTGTGGATGATGGCTTCAAGACGATCGGCAGGCTCCGACATTGAAGGCTGGATCTGCGCCGTCGCAGCGATGTTGTGGATGATGGCTTCAAGACGATCGGCAGGCTCCGACATTGAAGGCTGGATCTGCGCCGTCGCAGCGATGTTGTAGGTGATGGCTTCAATCGTCTTGGCATCGGTGAGCACTGTC
Organism: Dactylis glomerata; assembly: GCA_007115705.1. NCBI lineage: Eukaryota > Viridiplantae > Streptophyta > Magnoliopsida > Poales > Poaceae > Dactylis > Dactylis glomerata. The sequence goes on from QXEO01000236.1 coordinate 2,637,019, forward strand.
GGCACGGCCACCGTCTTGGTGTTCTTCATCATCAACAGATCTGAGGCGATGGCTTCAAGACGATCGATGACCACTGTCGACACGGCCGCCGTCTTGGTGTCCATCAGCAACAGATCTGAGGAGGGTAACGGAAGTGAGACATCGGCAGGCTCCGACATTGAAGGCTGGATCTGCGCCGTCGCAGCGATGTTGTAGGCGATGGCTTCAATCGTCTTGGCATCGGTGAGCACTGTCGGTTAGATCCACGCCGTCTTGGTGTCCATCAGCAACAGATCTGAGAAGATAAATGAAAGTGAGACAGAGAGAGACATTTCAACTATTTCTGAGGGTTAGATCCTCACCGGCACTCTTAGATCCACGCCGCCGCACAGTTAGATCCGCGCCGCCGCACGGTTAGATCCGCGCCGCCGCACGCACGCACGCACGCACGCACGCACGCTGCAGATCCGCGCCGCCGCGACCGCCAGAGTAAGAGAGGAAGATGCGACTGGAATATGCGACTGCCAGGGTTGGTAGGTATGTGCTCTGCAGATCCGCGCCGCCGCGACCGCCAGGGTTGACAGGCCGTCCGATCATAAATGATCCAACGGTGCAAGCGTGCGTTGAGCTATCAACCAACCAAGATTCGTGTGAAATACATCTCGACCAATCAGAGATCAGCCAGTGAGTACAAGGGAGGAAAACTGAGTAGAACTAAGAGGGGGAAAAGTGAGGAAATGTTTATCGGAAGGGCAAAACTGAGTAGGACTGAATAAAACAAGTGGACCCGGAGGGGGAAAACTGAGTAAAACTAAGTAAAACAGGGGCACCCAAATAATAAAGGGAGTAAGGGAAATTGAAGCTTTTGGCATAAAAATTGTTAGATTGTGTTATTTGAACAATTTAGTACATTTTGGGCGACGTGATATTGTTTGCAATTGAAAGATACACAAGTGTGACGAATTTGGACTCATTTGGACAAAGTTTGTAAGCATTGTGGGCATTTGGGAGGTGTGTTGAGTAGAAAGCCCTGCATCTTCATAGCTAGTAGCTCATGGACTAGGAAGTGGTTTTGGGAAAGGGAAACTTCATATCTCCATATTTCCTTTTCCATTATTATTTCTCTAGGTTGTAGGTAAAATAACAAGACTCCATGGGAAGGTTCCACCATGTTTTGAATTATTATGAATTAAAATAAACCCAAAACTATATTTTTTGAGTTTAGTCACTAAGAGGGGGAAAAGTGAGGAAACCTCAAGCGATGAACTATAGCTAGTAGCTCATGGACTAGGATCTTATTCAAGCAAATAACACATATATTCCCTACATTATTGTGATTATTCAATACAAAGGGATCCCCAACACAAATTGTTCATACAAATTCAAATTAATTGTTCAAAATAAAATCTTTCTCTTGCTCCTGGTGTGACTCGCTGGGTCCACCACCTTACTCCGGGTAACCCTACCAGGGATATTACCGATGTCTACCTTCCTTTTGCCATCTTTCTTGTTCTTCTTCTTCTTCTCTTCGGGTTGTGCCAAGACCGAGACAACCATATCATATGAAGCTTGTGCTCTTTCTTCTAATACATTTTCTTCAAATGCTTCAAGCAGCTGTCGATCCATTGCTTCCAAGGCCTCTCGATCCATCTGTTCCCTCTGCTCTCGATCCATCGGTTCTAGCAGCTCTCGATCCATCTGTTCCCTCTGCTCTCGATCCATCGGTTCAAGCAGCTCTCGATCCATCTGTTCCCTCTGCTCTCGATCCATCAATTCAAGCAGCTCTCGATCCATTGGTTCAATCTGCTCTGGATCCATCGGTTCAAGCAGCTCATGATCCATCGGTTCAAGCAGCTCATGATCCATTGCTTTAATCTCCTCATGATCCATTGCTTCAATCTCCTCATGTTGAATTGCTTCTTCATTCTCCTCTGCATTTGCTGCTCCCGCCTGATCTTCCATTCCAAAAGCTGGGTCAACTGGATTTTTACAAAGCCTAGCAATGTGTCCAGGGATTCCACAACGTTTGCACTTACGTCGTCGAATCGGTGGACCACCCTCTGCACTAGCTCTGATCCTATTCTTCCTCGGCCTACCTGCCGGTCTAGTCAAAACTGGAGAGTACAATTTGAAGCCTGGATCGACTTTCATCCATTGGTCTTTTCCCAACAAGGTAGGAACATTCATAGCATATGCAGCCCTAAATTTGGCAACAGAGAAATACTCTGACACATACTGATCAACTTCACCTTCTGCACCCGCTATAACACACATGAAAAACAATGCGTGTATGCAGGGTATCCCACGGATCTGCCATCGCCTACAATGGCATGTCCTATCAACCAAACTCACTGGATACCTCCACTGCCTGTTTTTACTGTCAGTGTAGGTTACCTCAGCCTCCATCCCTTTTTTGATGCATTTCATCTTCAATTGTTTTGCCCTGGCATGCAAAGACTTAATCAAAGATGGGAGCATGAGATGGCCAACATATTTTGTGGCTGCAATTCTTTGACGCAGATCGATTTTTATCATGATCATCTGCCTAATCTTATCAAATATTTGCCACAGCATAAGCCCTTTCAATGACTTGACCTTTGCATTGAAACTCTCCGCAAGGTTACTTGTTACATAGTCTACCTTGCAAATTTCATTGAATTGGCTTCTTGACCACACCCTACCATGATGTTCATCCAAGTACTCCTTCACCCCAGTTTTTTGTTTATACAACACTTCCAAATGAAACAGATGCTTCCTAATGCTGCATGTGTATGCAGCTGGCCATAGGTTGTCAGTATAAACTTTACCCTTGAATTTCTTTGTAAAATTCTGTACCAAGTGTCGCATACATTCCCTATGCTCCACTCCAGGGAATACTGCTTCTACTGCACTCTCCAAACCTTTGCAAGCGTCTATGTGGATAGTAAGTCCTGGTGGATGACCTATAAGGTCGCGCAAATTCTGCAGAAACCAAGTCCAACTTTCCTCTGACTCAACCTCCAAAACTCCATAAGCAACAGGGAACATCCAATTGTGTCCATCAATTGCAGTAGCAGCAACTAGCTGTCCTTTAAACCTGCCATGAAGAGCTGTTGCATCCACGGCCAAATAAGGCCTGCAACCGTCAAGAAAGCCTTTCCAGCAAGCCTTGAAACAAACAAAAGCCCTTCTAAAACATTCCTTCTGCATCATCCTCCCGCTTTTCAATTTGTAGGGAACTGTATGCTTGTCTATCGCTACAACACTGCCTGGACTAGCCATCTCCACTTCAGCTTTCAAAGTGTAAAGCAACTAAAAGCTTTCATTCCATGGACCATTTATCCTGTCAAGAGCCATTTCCTTTGCATAGAACATCCTCATGTAAGGTATGTTTATAGTAAACTTATCAGATATCAATTTTATGAGTGCTGTTGGACCAAGTGTTGGAGTTTCTCTCAGCCAATCTATGATTGCATCTGCCAACCACCTAGTCTTCGCTAGCTTTGATTTCTCCTCTGGCGCTCCCGCTCGAGGTGGACAAGTATGGCCGATCGAGTTCTTCTTTATCTGAAACATAATTATAAGTGATGTCAGTAACAGTTAACAAATTTTACACCGTGATCTAAAATACACAACTGGTTGGCGTAGTACCTGAACCACGGTGCTTCTGAGCATTGTGGATGCATGCAGCCTCCACCTACACCTCTTGTATGGGCACTTAACTGTGAACCTACCTGGCTCACTTTTAATAACCTCATAATCATTCTTGGTGAGAATGCAATATGTAGTAATTGCATTACGGCAGTCCATCATCGTTTGAAATACGGTGCCTTCTGTAAGCTGAGGATCCTCCCTGTTCCACTCAATTGTTGGCAAGTCATCATCTTCGTAATCGGCTAAAACAAGGCTGTCATTGTTCTCATCCTTCTCTTCATCATCAGTGTCATCAAATCTGGCACCTTGTGCAATATCTTCCATGTATTGATCCTCCATTGCCTGCTTACTGCATCGATCTACCAATTCAGGAAACATCAACTCATCCTCATCATCTTGAGGAGACGGATCCTCAATCTCTGCATCGTCCTCCACATCGACAGCAGGAACAATCTGGCTACCACTAGCACTGGGGACAGATGGTGCTGCTGTGGACCTACAAGGAGCGGGGCGGCGCACACGATTAGCAGAGGCAGCAACACTAGAGAGACATGATGCCCGACCACCTGATGATGCCCCAACACCAGATGATGCCTGTACCCTGTCCACATGGATTTGAATTTTACCGACACGGCAAGAATCATTTAAAGCAAAAAGAATTCCCAGATCGTCGTCGGAAATTAGTGGAACAAATCTTCCCTCCGTGCTGTTGAAATATTGGAAATCAACTGAATCGCCAGCGCCCCAGGGGTACAGAGCGTAGATGTTATCTTTTAAATCCCTCAACGAGATGGTAGTTGCAACCACCGCTGGGATGTAAAATCCGGTCACATTGCGTTTAGAATCACGCAAAAAGCTAGTATCCAGCCTAACCACCAGCCGAAAAGCCAGCGCTGGATCAATCCTATTCGAAAAGCAACGCAGTTAGTTGAGCAACAACGATTCGCGCTCAAAAACTGCGTACTCTTAATTCACATAGGCAGACGATGCTTACCCAGATGGAATCCATGCGTTAGATCCCTCCGATTCCCAATCTTCTCCGCTGTTGAGGGGCATAATCGGCACATTAGACGGATGTACAAACTCTACCGCCATAGGGGTAGATCTAGATCTAGTGGAGGCGGAGCCCTCTCCGCCTCCCGGGGGTGGTGGTGGGGGCGGGGCCGGCTCGGTGGCGGACGACGCCATAAGGTAGGAGGGCAGGACGGCGTGGCGGCAGAGGGGCGGTGTGTGAGCTCTTCCAGTCTCGGGCGGAGGGGAAAGCTTTGGGTCAGTGACAGACCGCCAGTCCGACGTGTCTCATTGGGTCAACAGTCAACACAATTCAAAAGCAACGGTCAATCCACAACCACCGCGGCTCCCTAGCCGTCACCGGTAACGGTCTAAGGCCTCTGACCAGACCGCAACCCTCCCGTCCCAGCGTCTGCGAGGGGTTTCAAACTAGAGCGAGGGGAAAACTGAGGAAAAACTAAGCGGCTGGGGAAAACTGAGTACAACTAACGACCTGAGGGCACGAAAATAGAAATCCCTAAAAATATACGTTTGATTCTTATGTCCGACTATTTATTCCTCACAATTATATAAATCGTTGATATTTTGGCTTTCAATGGTCAAGCTTATATGCACTACATTTTGGCAAGGAGGAAGTAGAGATACATGATTTGTCTTAGCAATTACAAAATAAAGTCTAAGAGAAATGAGCAAATCTTAGAGCTCATTTAAAATATTTTTTCTTCCACGAAAACACTTGTATTTTTTTTAAGGTAGCCATAGAAAAATGACATAGATATCAAACCACGAACCTATAAATATCATCAACGGCTCTCCCCTAATTTTGAGACGCAATACCAAGGCCAAGTGCAACATCGGCAAGAGTATCAACACCAATATTCTAGGGAAAAGCAAAAAAAACAACCCGATCAACATCGTTAAGATAGCTAGAGTATAAATCACCATTGTCAAAGACATAGCAAGATGAACTGGTGAAATTGTTCTAGATAGTGGCAAAAATTGGCTGCACACTGGTAGAAAAGTCGAGGAACTATTGTCTATCTTATTCATGGTCATTGCACGGCTTGATGATGTCGAGCTGTAGTGACTCGAGCTAAAGCATGTATGTATCATCTTATGCCGGTGGCGCCGCCATTATCTGTCGTAGGGGATTTACAAAGCAAACCTCGTAGCCCGTTGATCAACAAGAGGGGAGAGATTTATGTAAGCAAAGCTCACAACATGACCCGTTAGTGTTGATCTTGGTGGCGCCTTCATGTAGCATGCATCGCCCGCATCCCGGTTGCTGCAAGAATGTGTGCCTAGGAGGTGGGATTTTAAGACTAAAGAAATATTCTCAAGCAACCACTCATATGCCCTTGATCTGCAGCTGAATTTTCACACTACCACCAAGCCGACTCTAACAACTCAACACCATCACCGAATTGTAAACAAAGGTGAAGGATTTTACAAAAGATCCCAACTTTACTCTGACACATGAACCATTCGCCAGTAAGGATCGCTTGGATCTAATATCAGTAGTAAAGCTTGAACTTCAACACTACTAACTCAAGAACAAAATTCAAAAAACATACATATAAGGACCAAATAAGAGTTGGATTATAACGAGACTAGTCGATTACAAAGTAAGGTTTCAGCCAAACCACGAACAGTGGCTGCTACGGTTTACCAAAATACACAACACTGCCTAATCTTTATCAGATTCGAGGCAAAATAGAGAGGAAGGAAAAGAAGACAAACAAGTGAGCGGTTGAACATTAAGGTAAGACCTATAAAGCAAGGTAATTCGAACAACGACTCCTTCGAGCTGCTGGGCCATCAAATGGTTGACCAACGTCTATGGGTGACGAGGTTCTAACTCGGCAATGCCCATATTTAGGGCTTTCGATTCATGGAGCGTATGTGGGCGCTTGGCGGATTCGACGGCTTCAGACAGAAACAGGGGGTGCACACGAATTTACCCAGGTTCGGCCCCCTGGAGGGTAAAGACCTACATCCTGCTTGTCTGATCTTGTATTGCTAGTATATGTGGAGCTGTTACAATGGTGCGCAGATGGGATCTGGCTATGGTCGAAAAAGATGGCGTGTGCTAGCCTATGCGTGGGATCTATGCGAGATTAGGTGTCTATGAGAGTTCGCCCCTCTAGGGGGTGCCCTTGGTGGCTTTATATATGCAGCCAGTTAGGGTTTACAAGTATTTTTTGTCTTCTACTCCAAGTCAAAGTGCTGGGCCTTGCAGGGTTCGTGTATCCTTCGAGCGGGCTTCTTCCTTGGCAGGAACCGGGTAGACCAATATCGAGGACCGAGGGGTCATACCCTCGTCAATGGGTATCTGAAACGATACATAGGTTTCAGCATCGTTGATCCTGAGATGGATGGCTGAGAAGGCCCACGACAACCAAACTCAACTTGTGGACTCCTACTCGTATACAGCTCTCATGTCAGATGAGGTGACCTAGTGCACCACTACATGTTGTAGTGTACAAGTCATTGACATAACACTCAGGAAGTACCGATTCGCAAATATTACATCCCTCGGAGTGGTACAACAGAAACATTGTAGGTCCACAACTTTACATGTTCATAATTAACAACCAATAATGTACAAAGGTATAAAGATCCTCATTTGTCCATCGAGGATTCAAATTCAAATTTAAATTCAAACTAACTAATTGATCATTGGTACTACTATGCTAAGTACCATCGGAACTCTGCAACTTTATTTAGGTAAGTCTATGTTGCGATTCTCATCTATTCTATCCTATGTCTACGCTTCATCCTCGTCGCCCTCATTGTTCACTCCATATTCTATTATGTAGTTTGTGCCTTCTATGCCTCCTAAAAGATCCGGCTCTTCATAGTATACCTCCTCATCCTCTGTTGGTTAGCCTCGAGTTCCTTGGTATTGTACAGTTCAAAGTCTAGCAAGGCTTAAGAAGATAGATTGAGTACAGGCATACTCAGCAAGTCCTATATAGTGGCGTGTGCAGTGTAACCATAGATTTTAATCCAAGGTTTGGTTTTTGAAAATGTTTTTTAGAAAAGGTAAGTTTTAGATTTTTAGAAAAAATATTCCATTAGTCTTCACGGGTTGTTAGAACTTCTGTTTAGTTCTTTTCCATGCTGCATTCGCAATCCTTTCCTAGGATATGGAGTAACATGTCACATTCAACACTCTTGAGAGGTGCGCTACTTTTCTCACAAACGTCATTGGCCTTATTGCCCTTGTCACACTTTCTTTGGTCTGAGGCATGTTACCAAGTTTCTCCAAGTCATGTCGAGCACTATCTAACTCCGTACTCTACCCTTTTGTATCAAACCGGTCGATGACCGTGATCAGATGCCATCCCCGGTGAGACACTAAATTCGCCATCCTCCCAAATAAGATGGGGACATTACGGGCTCCCACCCACTGTAGTTCCTCGCGGGAACACAGCCCGACCTATTCGTCTGAATATATACGGAACTAAGAAGAAACTTCTGACTTGCTCGTCCCATTCCAAGATCTGTGGTCAGCGCGGGTTGTACAACGCTTTGGAATCATTGACTATTTTATGATATTAAGTCCTAGGGTAACTTTCCGAGTACAATAAAATCTCCACCAACATGACTTTGTCATGTATCACAACCATGATTTCATTGCCCACCAATAGTGATTCATTTCATTTTTAAAACAATAATTTGTTTGACGTAGGTGTTTCCTTTTTTGAAAGGGTTTAAGTGCAAGCGTGAACTTGCCTGATGATTGCAAGATAATGCAGTTTGAAGGTTCTACTTGACCCTTGACCTCGGGTCCTGGATTAACAATCAATTCTTAAGAAAATACTTCAAAATTTCAAATCACATTCTAATGCAACTATATGTTATGCAATGGTTTCACTTGGGATTTACTTCATTCCTTTCTGGTTTAGTGGTTTTCAATCAATTATTCAAACTTTCATGTTCCTTCCAATAGTACTATCCATTTTCATTGATCCTTTCTTAATATACACTTCCTTTGTCACACAATGAAACGACAAACCAACTATATAGCGAATTCTCAATCTCTCAACCAGCATACTCAGGAGCAGCATGGAAGAATTTTGAATCGTTAGAAGGTTGTAACAAATCATGTTCATACATCAGGAGTTCAGCAAAGTATATATTGGTAAAGAATAATCAAAAGTGATACTGTTTTAGGAATGTGTTAAATACTACCTCCTTTTCAAGGAATAAGGCGCACGCGCATTCCAAAGCAAAGTTTGATCAAACAAATAGAACAACTAAAACTTGATTATATTGTGTAAAATTAGTATCGTTGGATTTGTATTGAAACATATTTTTCAATGATACTAATTTTATACAAATATTCTTTATATATTTAGAGTAAATCTTGGTCAAAGAAAAAACACGCAAAATGAGGATGCCTTATTCCTTGAAAAGGAGGTAGTATTCCTTTAGAATTTTCATATATCCATAAGAATTAAATTTGCTCACTCAAGACAATTAAGTAACACTTGTTAGGGTTTTATTTTGAATTATCAAGATTTAACTTTATTTCTTTAAATTCAAGAATTCACCAAAAATAAAAGTATTCAATTAATTCTATAAAATTGTTGGTTAGTTTCCTCTCATTTTTTTGAACTCAAAACTATTTTTATTTTGTTTTTCTGAGGTTTATAAGGTTTTATTTCCTATTTGAGTATTTGCAGTAATTATGAAATTACTATTTTACCCCTAGGCGTCAGACCTAAGTGGTCAAAACTGGCGTATCGGTTCGGTCGAACAAAACCTTTTGGCCCCCCCTCTCTCTCTCTCGAGTCTCTCTCTCCTCGCTCTAGCGACCGAATCGCCTCCGTTGTCGCCTCGCCGTCCCGGCCGTCTCTTGCCATGTCTGGTGTCGCCCTTGCGCTCAATCGCTCTGCCTCCATCCGCGCTACTATCCTATCCAAAAAATCCCCCTCGATTGCGTCCTCGATGGCTCGAATCAATGCATATCTGGATCTAGGGTTTCGATGCTCGTGGCTCGACTCTGGTGACTTCTCTGGTGATCCTGGGACTATTGTAGCATCCTACCTTTAGAAAAAGGCAGAACTCATGTGTTAAGTGCTATTCCCTGGATCACTGATAGCACCACAGTACAAAATATAGTAATCATTGCAATAGTATCAAAATTACAACGTAAATTCAGTTACATAGGTCTTCAACCTTACGAGTACACAGCATAAGCATAGTAGCAATGAGCCTCCATCTTCATCACGCCACAGGCAGACATGTTGGAATGTAGACTCGAGATCCTACTAATCGTTCCTCATCCGAATAAAACTTGCATGTTTGAATATGCAGCCCCAAAGGGGTCAGTACAACAACGTACTTGCAAATGACACATATTTGGTGGCATTTGTGAAAAGACTATAGTACATGACATTTGGCTGGTGGATCTCAAGGCTAATTTGCAAAAAGCCAATTTTATCCTACAATCTTGTGCAAAACTTTCTTTCAAAATTTTAGTTTATAAGGGTCAAGATAACCCCTATACACTACATGTTAATTATGCATGTAGTTCTGGGCAAAACTCAACAAAGTTGGAACAACAGAAACCACCACCCCTCGGTGTATGGCCCTGAGCTCCTACCTAAGGGTTGCTAGTCAAGTTTTAAAGCATTCAAAAACGGTGATGAGATTCTTCTGAACATTCCATGACTAGAGACTCAATTGTCCATAACCGAGGACACGACTAAACGCTTAGATTTGATACCCTGCAGGGGTTGTGCACTTTCACCTTAAGGCTTATTTTACCCCAAAGAATAAAATAAGACAAGACCTTTTAGAAAAAGCATTCAGCCAAACTAGTCTGACCGTGCCCCCTATATTCTGCTACCACCTCGTGTCAGTACTCATGGCTGAACCCTTAATCCTGCTCAATCAAGGCAGAGCCCATAGTGTCATAAGGCTGCACTGGAAGTACTCTATAACATGGAAGACATAGTAATCTCTTTAATCCCGAGTGGCAAACTCGAGCAGTATCCTAAGTACACATCCTTCCTGGCATGTGCCCTCGGACCCACCTTCTTCGCCTCATCTTATCAAACCATTCTACCTAGGGATTCATTTTAGTTGAACTTGTTAATTTATTCACAAAACAACTCGACAAAGTGATCATAGCATGGCATCAATATTTTTCAAAGTATTTAGCATCCTAAAATGTAGGGTTCATGGATAGCTATACACTACTAGGATCTAGCATTTTGTAAAACAGTTGATTATTCCACCTATCATGCAAACTACTAAAAACACTAATGCAGAAATAAAAGAAGGTAGAAGATATGTGTGTCACTTTCCTTTTTGAAGTCCAAGATCTTTCAGTTCTATCAACAAAACACGTAGCTCTCTGTACAAAGCTATAACACGAAAATAGCACAACATAAACACACAATACAATCCAAACATAACCAATCAAGACAAACAATTGAAAAGTGTTTGTTTAACAATTTAGATTTCTCAAGATATTGTGATAGGATAGATATAGCAAAAGATTATGGATTGCAGGAAATAGATTTGAGAGTTTAGTTGAAAATATCAAAATGATTGGAGAGAATTGGACTAAGCAAGATATGAGTAATGGAGTTGTTATGCTTTACAAAAGCATGAATAGAATTTAGAATGGCACATGTGAATTGAATCACATAAGTGTCAAATAGTGCAACAACAATACTATTGAATAAGTGTGACAACAATTACTCATAAATAGTATGTATTACACTTAGGCTTGGGTATGGATTTGTGAAACATTACATTACTCAATTAACTCATTTGTAAATTGAATAGTTCAATACATGTGAACAAGATTAAGTGGGCATAAAGTTTGATATGGATGAATGATACTTAGAAATATGGTTCAAGGTTTCTATTGGGTACATGGGGTATGGACATGTGGTGTAGTGTAGTGTAACATCCCAGAACGTAGGACAATTTCGGGGTAGATTAGAAGGGCTTTTGTGCATTGCATCTTAAATTATGGGATTTTTTCGTGCTTTTGCTTCTAAAACCTAAGAGTGATCAAATCTCTCTTCGAGGGGAATTGGTGAACTCTTGAAGTGCGAAAGATTTGGACATGATCTCTTTTGATCCATTGTGGTGAGGAGTGATGACTTAGACTACTAAAACCCTAGCCATAAGCTTTGAAATTGAACTAGTACACATATCAAGTTGGAATTTGAATGATTGAATTTTGAATTAAAGGCACATTTAGAAAGGATAAAATTTATAAAGTAATAGAAAAGAAATTAAACATCAATAAAGTTTAGAGAAAACTTAAACTTTATTGATCATCACACATACATTACAATGTCTTTACAAAATTCAAGAATAAAAGAATATTACAATTTGGAGAGAATCCAAGATAATTACATAAATGAGAAAAGAAAGATTACAAGTTATAAATCTAAAAGAAACCAAGAATCTTCTTTCTTTCTTTCTTCCTTCTGATCTTGGCACCTGCAAGCAAATCAAAGAAACAACAAATTTGCCCAGGTAACAATTGCCAAGTGGCATTTAGAAATAACACACCACTGTAGATAATCATCAAGGGCTTGATCTTATCACCAAGGGGCTCGGGTAGAAATATCCCAGGCCACGCCGAGATGGGCTAGGCATCACAGCAGCTTAGTCACCGAATGCATGCCCTCAGGTGTCACACACCCAAGGCATAGACCCAGGTATAAAAGCATCACAGCAGTGAAACAGACTCGGCTAAAGCCACAGTCGACCAAGACCATCACCACCACACCACCAACATCAACACCCAGCACGCCATCAGCATCAAGAACACACCACCACCACCACTGAATCATCACACACAATCAACCCTGCTCATGTGTTGAGCAACAGGGAAGATTTACACCCCAGCACATCATCAAAGAAACCATCCAGCAAATCCAAAGGCCAACATGGTCACATAGTTCAACTAGGAACTAGGTCAAGCAGCTAGGAGGAGCAAGCTTGCCACAAGAAGCAGGAAATCAGAATATTCCAGAAGAACAAGCTACTCTTCAGCAGCAGGTTATTATTAAACCAAAGCACATATGAGTGATTGGAGAGAACTCACAAGTTATTCTCCCAGGCAGACTCCACAAAGCACAGCCACACAAAGAGCAAGCAAAGCCCTACAAAGATTAAGCAAAGCTTGATGAAATAAGGCTTTGGTCATCATTTGGATGTCTAGGAGGCCAAGACCTTGGAGACAAGGCCATCCACAGCACCTACTCCCTAACACACAACTTATCTGGGAATTTCTCAAAGGAAATACTCATAGAAGTAAGAGCAAAGCCAGGAGTGGCACATGGGTTGCCTAGCTACAAAGATAAAGGCCTAAAACCTAGAAGACCATCAGCTCTGTTAATTAAAATTGACCAAGATCAGTTAAGCATCTGGGAAAGTGGACAGGGACACTTTTAATCAAATAAGCCACTAGCAGATCACCACAGAGAGTGATCTACTCTCAAGAGCACCAAACTTAAAACCACAGTAACTGTGAACACCTCAGGGAGGCATCACAGTGAAAGCAGTTAGCTAACAGCTACTGCAAGAGCCATAACAGCAGGCTAGAATTGTTGCATCACAGCTAGGTAGAATCTAGCTCAACATATTAGCTACATCATTAAATCAGCACAACAGAACACTGCAAGAAAGTGCAGTGAAACTGTTAATAAACACTAGCCACTTCACCAGCACATTTAGAAATAATTAGAACACATAGTTATCCATGCACTTGATCAAATTGATCAAGATTAGCCACTAGCAAGTCATACAACAACAGCAGATGATGAATTCAACAGTAATAGACCACCAAGTTATACAGTTAACTGAATCAACAAGTTTCAGTTAACAAAGTTAACTGAAACCATAGCTGAAACTGACAGTAATAGCTACACAAGCATGATCTAGCTTAACAGTAAGATCATAGAGCTTAAACAACACATCACAACCCACTAAATCTCACAGCACCAGTGCAACTTGGGAAGAAACCCCAGTACAGCAAAAGATAGAAGAATTGGGCCAACACAAGCTCCAGATGAGCATGGCCAGCACAAGCTCCAGGTGAGCTTAGCCAGTGCCAGCTCAAGGTGGGTATGGCCAGCATGGAGCAAAGCTCTAGTAGGGCATGAAGCAGCGCTCCAGAAGGGCATGGAGCAAGCTCCAGGAGGGGAGCGAGCTCCAAGTGGTTACAGTGAGATACAGAGGAGGAGAAGGAGGGGAGGAACACTTACACAGCACCCTGGAGATACCACCGTGGCATGGCGAGGCAGTGCCCGCGCGGCCACGACGGCATCGAGCCAGAGGAAGTCGCCGATGATACGTCGATGAAGGACCAGCTCACCAAGCCCAGACCTCACCGTGGACAAGGCCTAGCAACTCGGGAGCAAGCTCGAGGTCGCCATGGCCGAGGTCCCAAGCTTCGGAGGCGAATGGGATGCGAGCAACCAGGAAGCAATCAGGTAGATCTCGCGGACAGGCGGAACCGCCATCGCCTGATCTATCGATTGAGCGACATCTCAGCGGCGGAGACCGACGGAGCTCGTCAGAATCGAGCATAGCGGCGGCGCGGTGACACAATCGCCAGGGGGTTGCGAGAGGGGAGAAGACGCGAGTGAGCGAGGGGGAAGAGGCGACCGGTCGGACCGACCGAGCCGCTGGTCGGGCTCGACCAGTAGGCTGGCGCCGATAGGTGGGCCTGGCCCGACAGATGGGCCAGGGTTGGCAAAGAGAGAGAGGTGAGAGGGAGAGTTTTTAACAGAATTTAAAAATAGAAATTGATAAAAGGAAAAGGGTTTTTCTAGAAAAAGGCTTTTCAACACCCAATAAAAAGCAGAAAAATAAATTAGGTTTCTGCAACATAACTATAATTGATTTGATCTTTTAAATCACTTAAATAGTGATATCATGAATAAAAGAAGGTTTATTCATAATTGTCTTATGAACCTTTCTTTTGAAAGAAAAATCTCTAGAAATGATTTATATGCAAAAATAAAAGAGGAAATAATATCCTTGAATTAAGATCAAGTAAATCCATTCAAGAATTTGACCTTAGTATTCTTGAATGAATTTCACCTAATATATACTCTGATAAAATCATAATTAGAGTATATCCACTTATAATAATTCACCAGGTAAGAATATTAAGAATGAAAACTTAAAAGGATTTCTTCTTAATTAGAATAGAACTCATTATCAAAATTGAACTCCATTCCAGGGTATTAAAGAATATTCTTGAATGAAGCAATTTATAACATATACTCTTTAAAATCATAAAAAGAGTATATAAACCCTAGGATAAGAATAAAATACTTCTAGGGGGTTAAAGGGAATACACACACTATAAAGGTGCATGCATTATTTGAATCTTTAACCATTGCCCTTATCGGACAATGATGCTGTTTTCCAGAACCCGAGGTCCCGGGTCACTTCAACAAATCCAACTGCACTACCTTGCAGTTTGCAGGCAAGTTCACTCTTGCTCATATCTCTTGTTTATCTTTAACAAAGTACTTGCAAATATACCGGTGGTATTATTATTATGATTGCATTAAAAAGCAAAGGTTTTGCTTTTCTTGAATGAATATGCTTAGTGGTTGGCAATCATAATGGTTGTCGACCTAGGAAGGTGGGCAGTGGGACCATGGTAAGAGTATGGTGGAGGTCCCACTGTACCGGGAATGTTCACCTAGGACTAATAACCAATGTCGCCAGTGATTCTTGTGCCATAAAATACGGTCAACCATAGGGTCTGGAATGGGACGGGAGAGTCAGCTGTATCTTTTCCCTCATGCATATCAACGGACGCGCCGTTTTGGAGCAGTTGTCTCCCTGCGCGGAGCTTCGGGATGGGTGGATTCCCCCTAATGAATTCACGATTCTGGCGGTCTATGATGGATTGCGGCAACGACGGGGGTAGAGTGCCGAGGCCGGTGTTACCCAAAGAGCGTAACCAAAACCGGTGGGGGTAACTCATTGTCTAGGAAAGGCAAGTATGCCGAGGTCGGCAACTACCAAAGAGTACACCGGCGAGGGTAGCGAACCGAAGTTGGAGCCGCAAAAGGGTGGGTATGCATGGTCGCAGGAAGGAACAGTGATTGGCTCGGATCAACGGCTGGGCCCCATACCAAGGAAGTATGGATGGGAAAGTACTCCCGGTTGTGCAGCAAAGTGTTGATCTCCTATGGGTACAAGTGACTACCTCTGTAGAGTGTACAAAAAGTATCAAGATACTCCCTGTTCCGGGAAGGAGCTACGAACACGGCAGGAAAGGAGCCCATCGAAGCTCTAATCAACCTATGAAGACTGACGGACATAGTTCTTTGAATAAAATCAATCTTTGAAGAAATGCTTACAAAAACTGCATTTGGCCTAAGACTTTCTAGTCTATGGTCGTAGTTAGTGCATCAAACACCTCTAACCTATTAAATGAACTTGTTGGGTAACGCTCGTTACTCACCCCACTCCTTTTAACCCTTGCTTAGACTCGGAGAACCAGTTTGAAGAAACTGAAGGAAGCCCGAAGGACTACGAGGAGGTCTACTACGAAGAACCAGACTTATCTGGAGGAGTCGAAGGCATTGATTACACCATCTCCTATGGTCCTGACGAAGGAACCGAGGAGGAGGCCGACACTTAGAACCGAAGAATAGAAACTTTGGTCGCATCGGACACCTAGAATAAAGCGACTAGAGTTAGACAAAATGTTTAGTCTACTACTTTGTGTTGTAACTAAGATTTGTAGTATCAACTTAGAACCACCGAGTGTTCCTCTTTGGACCGAGGAGGAACTGGAATCCTTTGTAACATTATGGCTTGTAATATTTAGTGCTTGAATAAAGACCGCTATGTTTCTGTTGTACCACTCTGAGGGATGTAATATTTGTGAATTGGTACTTCACGAGTGTTATATCAACGACTTGTATACTACAACATGCAGTGGTATGCTGGGTCACCACAGTTGGTATCAGAGCAAAAGCTTTGACCTTAGGTTGGATGCCTAGTTAATGGGAACGACCTGTAGGAGTCAAATAGAAATAGTAAAGAGTTCTCTAAAAATGGTCATGACGTTATTCACTTGAGAATAACAAGGTCATACTTTTTAGTGTTACAATTCTTTATTGTTACTATTATGATGCATCATGTACTAATTTTTATCTTTTATACTGCCAGGATGGCACGCACAAGGCCGTCAAGCACCGTGCAAGTTAGGGATGTGACTCTGGACGACTATGATGGGAACTTAGCCAATATTTTGAGAGGCATCTTGCTTGAGTGCGGGTGTGAAACCCGTATTCCAGTCAAGAAGTATCCATTTTATGAGGGAAAGGTCTTCCAGAAGTACAAGGTAGGGATCATGCTTCCTGCCAAATTGGGCATGAGCGTAATCATGCCAGCTGGAGAGGCACACACTATTAGTGTAGCTTACAAGATAGCACTGATGAGAGCCATAACTGATATCCGGGAGCATAAAACGGAGAACTTATTAGGAACTAAGTTCACTCACATCCCGCACGACGAGGAAGGAGAAGATCCTTGTCGGGATAGTTACAAGTTTGCGAAGAGACACCCACATGCCACAGCAGAGCACATGCAAAGGTGTAAACATCTGCTTAGCGTGTTCTGTCACGTACACGGAGCACTAGTGGGACAGATACAGAGTCTAGTGGACGAGATCACTGAGTCGACACCTACTCTGTGGTGTACGGGGGAGACTTCAGGACCACCAAGGGCACAAACTCCAGCCTTTTTGACTAGAGACTTTATTAATTTAGATGAGGAGATAGACCCCGAGGAGCGGGAGTTCGAGCCCGAGGCCAAACCGGAGATGCCACCAGCACACTTTGCTCACGGCTCGACTGGAGCCGGATACGAGGCAGGCTTGGAGTCATGGGGAATGCCTCATAATGATAGTCTAGTGGGAAACTCCATGGGTTGGCATTTCGGTGAGTATATGGGAACGGCCAGAGACCCGATTCCATGTGATTCAGAGCATGAGGTCACGAGTCAGTTTAGAGTTGTTCACCGCACTGGAGACGTGGCGGGAAAACCTATAGAGATAGATTCGGATGTGGAGGAGGAGTTACCTACTCACATGGAGCGTGGGGAATGCTCTAGACCTAAGGTGGAGAGGGGTACTACCGATGTTGTTTACCCATCGTTGAGCAGTTATCTGGGGATGACTGATTTCAACTTAGGTACTACACCCGATTATGACTTTTTCCCAGCGGAGTCATCTTATGCCCCTGCTTCACTGAGGAGGACATCAAGAGCTACCGATTGGACACCAAGGATGTATCGGGAGTGCGACTACCCGTAGAGGACCACCACTGCGATGGAGGCAACATATTTTGTGACATATGTACCATATGTGTAATATGTAGTATTTGCTTTCGCAGTTTGAATAAGTGAGTGTAGTTACTCACAGGATGATAGGTTATGTAAAACTATGTTCTTTTTCCATGTATATACATGGTATATCTTTGGTGTGATTTGGCTATGTTTTACTTGGATTTTTATTGCGTGACTAACACTGTGCATAAGTTGAGCTCAGAAAGCATGAGCATGATGTAACTATGAGTTTCGCTTAATGTAACAGGGTTAGGGGGATAGAATGGCGATGGTAGTTGGTGAAGAATCTGAACAACAGAGGATAGAGAATGAAGCCAAGGCTAAGGAGGCAGCCGAAGCAGCAGCAAGGGAACCATTGCCACCACCACCACCATTCCTTATGCAGCAAGATTTCGCTCAGTATATGAGGACTACGGATGAGAGACAGCGAATGCTTATTGAGTGTCAAATAAAGATGGTGCAGGACGTGATGGACCGTGGTCATGATGTTCGGAATGATGGAGTACCTGGAGTCTCGTTGGCAGATTTCCTTAATACAAGACCACTTCCTTTTGCATCAGCACAGGAGCCAATGGACGTGGAAGACTGGCTATTGGACACCGAGAGGAAGCTTAACACAGTAAGTTGCAATGACGGTGAGAAGCTTAGGTATGCCACACATCTGCTATGTGGACCCGCAGCAGCATGGTGGGACAATATTGTGGCCATACATCCTCCAGGAAAGGTATTCACCTGGGAGGAATTCAAGAAGAAGTTCAGGGAAGCAAATGTACTGGAGAGTATCACGAAACTGAAGAGAAGGGAATTTGAGAATCTCACGCAGAATGACAAGTCAATTATGAAGTATGTCAGGGAATTTTCTCTTCTATCTCGTTATGCTTCGGAGGACGTGAATACTGATGAGAAGCGGAAGAAACGATTCATGAGAGGACTACATCCAAGTGCAAGGTTACAATTGAGGATGTTAAAGGCAGCAGACTTTCAAGAGCTTGTCGATGCAGCTATCACCATGGAAGATGATTACAAGCAAGTCCAAGAAGATAGGAGGAAGAAGGCCAGGATTGAACCCAGGAGGTATCCAGATGCCAAGTCAACTCCTAATATCAAGTTCAAACACAAGTACAAGTCCGGAGGAAATGTTACACCTCGTGGCACTACAAGTGGGAATAATGATATCGTTTGCCATGGTTGCGGTGCGCGAGGGCATATAGAGAGGAATTGTCATCAACCCAGAATCATCTGTTTTGGATGCAAGAAGGGTGGACATATGATAAAAGATTGTCCTGAAAGGGGCCGGACTGGAGGTCGAGGTACATGAGGAGGATCACACAGGGGTGGAGGTTTTGGAGGCGGTAAAAGTAAGAGGCCAACTTATGGGAAGTTGAATTGCACTAATCTTGAGGAAGTAAATCAGTCCGACAAGACCGTGATAGGTACACTGCAGATCCTATCTCATCCCGGCAAAGTACTTTTTGATACTAGTGCTACTACCTCATTCATTTCGCAAGAATCTGTTGATCTTTATGGGATTCCGTGCAATAAACTAGAATACCCCATTACCGTTTTATCTGCGGGGGGAAAGATCTTAGTCACTCATCTCAGGCAAGAGCAGGTCATTATGATCCGCGATTGCGTTTACCTAGCCGATCTCTTTCTTATCCCTATGAAGGATATGGCTGTAATCCTCGAAATGGATTGGTTGGAAGAAAATGGAGCTCAGATTGATTGCAGAGAGAAAACTGTGTCACTTAGGAGCCCAGGAGGGGGAAGGATAGTGTATCAAGGTGACCGACATGCACATGTTGAAGTTCAACTACAACTCAATGCTCTAAAGGAATCCAGACTTGAGGATATTCCAGTGGTTAATGAATTCCAAGACATATTTCCACAGGAACTCCCAGGAATGCCACCAGATAGGGAGATTGAGTTTACCATTGACTTGATCCCAGGCACAGCACCTATTGCTCAGGCACCATATAAGATGGGACCCAAGGAGCTAGTTGAATCGAAAGAACAGTTGGATGAGCTAGAGCAGAAAGGTTTCATTCAAGAAAGTATTTCACCTTGGGGAACACCAGTAATCTTCGTTGATAAGCGGGACGGAGGACGTAGGATGTGCGGAGACTACAAAAACCTCAACAATGTCACAATCAAGAACAAATATCCTTTGCCGAGAATACAAGACTTATTTGATCAAGTTAGGGGAGCCGGAGTATTTTCAAAGAGAGATCTTCGATCAGGGTATCACCAGATTAAGATCAAGAAGGAGGACATTCCAAAGACAGCTTTTGTGTCGAGGTACGGACACCATGAGTATTTAGTTGTACCTTTTGGATTAACAAATGCACCAGCGATCTTCATGAACCTCATGAACAAGATCTTTATGCCATATTTGGATAAATTTGTGATAGTGTTCATCGATGATATTTTGATCTACTCCAAAGATAAGGAGGAACATGCCAAGCATTTGAGGATTGCTTTGCAAATTCTATGAGAACATCAATTATATGCCAAGTTTAGTAAGTGTGAGTTTTGGCTAGACCAAGTAGAGTTCCTTGGACATGTGATCAGTAAAGAAGGTATAGCAGTAAATTCAAGTAAGGTAGCATCTGTTTTAGAATGGGAGTCACCAAAGAATGTCAAACAGATCAGGGGATTTCTGGGAATGGCAGGATACTACAGAAGGTTTATAGAAGGATTTTCTAAGATTGCAGGACCGATGACCAAGTTACTTTGGAAGAATACACCGTTTGTTTGGACGGATGAATGCGAGGCAAGTTTTCAAACACTTAAGGATAAGCTAACAACAGCACCTGTGTTAGCCGTACTAGAAACTGGCAAGGATTATACCATCTATTGTGATGCATCCAAGAACGGACTTGGGTGTGTTTTAATGCAAGATAGAAAAGTGATAGCATATGGGTCAAGGCAATTACGACCACATGAAGTTAATTACCCAACACACGATCTGGAACTAGCAGCCGTAGTGTTTGCACTAAAAGGATGGAGGCATTTTCTTTATGGAGCTAAATGTGAACTTTATATGGATCACAAAAGTCTTAAATACTTCTTTACTCAGAAGGAATTGAACATGAGGCAGCGTAGATGGTTAGAATTGATCAAGGATTATGATTTGACCATCAACTATACACCGGGGAAGGCCAATGTGGTAGCCGACGCTTTGAGCAGGAAGAGTACATATACCCAACCGCTGAACCGGGAACTTCCCAAGGAACTGCTTATGGATTTAGAGAGGTTGGATATTCAATGTCTTGAAGTACAATATTTAGGTAGTTTAGCTACCGAGAAGATAATGGAAGAATGACATAGCGATCTCAATTACACAATAATTCGAAGACAAGATGAAGATGCATTTATTGCTGAAGAAATCCGCAGGATTGAGGAGGGTAGACCATCAGAATTCCGTCTGGGTGATTTCAATTCACTTTGGTTTCATGACCGCATATGTGTGCCAGACATACCGGAGATCAAGGAATTGGTACTTAAGGAGGCACATGAAACGCCATATTCTATACACCCGGGAAGCACCAAAATGTACATGGATCTTAAGGAATTGTTCTGGTGGAATAATATGAAACGAGAGATAGCCAAGTTCGTGTCGGAATGTCATACCTGTCAAAGAGTGAAGGCGGAACATCAGAGTCCTGCTGGACTTATGCAACCTTTAAGTATTCCCGAATGGAAGTGGGAAGAGATTGGAATGGACTTTATCATAGGATTACCACTAACACCAAAGAAGAAGGACATGATATGGGTAATAGTTGACCGACTGACTAAAAGTGCATATTTCTTGGCTGTCAATCAGAAAGATTCCGGAGAAAAGTTAATAAACCTTTATGTTCAAGAGATAGTAAGCAAACATAGAGTACCAAAGACAATAGTATTGGATCGAGGATCCGTATTCACCTAAGCTTTTTGGACACAATTACATGAAGCTTTAGGATCCAAACTGGACTTTAGCACTGCTTATCACCCACAGACGGGAGGCCAGACTGAGAGGACCAATCAGATTCTAGAAGATATGCTTAGAGCATGTGCTTTAGACTTCGGAGGGTCATGGGAAGAGCACTTACCTCTAGCAGAGTTCTCTTATAACAATAGTTACCAAAGCAGCATTCAAATGGCTCCATTCGAAGCACTTTATGGGAGGAAGTGCCGATCACCTATTTGTTGGTATGAACCAGGAGCCAGTAAAGAGTTTCATCCAGACTATGTCAAGGAGAAACAACATGCAATTGATGTCATTCGAGATCGACTAAAGATTGCACAAAGTCGACAGAAAAGCTATGCTGATTCCAAGCGGAGGATATGGGAACCTCAGGTCGGGGACATGGTTTACCTAAGGATTAGTTCCATGAAAGGAGTACATCGTTTTGGAGTCAAAGGGAAGCTTAGCCCAAGATGTACTGGACCATTTAAGATTTTGAGTTAGAGTCGAGGAGTAGCCTTTGAGTTAGAACTACCAAAGGAACTATCAAAGGTTCACAATGTATTTCATGCTTCTCAACTTCGCAAATGTATGAAGACACCAGAAAAAACTATATCTTACGATGAGGTTGAAGTGCAAGCTGATTTGACCTATATTGAAGAACCATCAAGGATTTTGGCAGAGAATTGGAAGCAACTCCGTAATAGAGCCATCAAGTATTGCAAAGTACAATGGAAGCATCACCCGGAAAGAGAAGCTACTTGGGAGAAGGAAGAGGATTTAAGAACAGCCTATCCAGATTTCTTCAGGTATATCTTACACGAAACTTCAGGACGAAGTTTATATTAAGGGGGGAAGTCTATAACATCCCAGAACGTAGGACAATTTCGGGGTAGATTAGAAGGGCTTTTGTGCATTGCATCTTAAATTACAGGATTTTTTTCGCGCTTTTGCTTCTAAAAGCTAAGAGTGATTGAATCTCTCTTCGAGGGGAATTGGTGAACTCTCGAAGTGCAAAAGATTTGGACATGATCTCTTTTGATCCATTGTGGTGAGGAGTGATGACTTAGACTACTAAAACCCTAGCCATAAGCTTTGAAATTGAACTAGTACACATATCAAGTTGGAATTTGAATGATTGAATTTTGAATTAAAGGCACATTTATAAAGGATAAAATTTATAAAGTAATAGAAAAGAAATTAAACATCATTAAAGTTTAGAGAAAACTTAAACTTTATTGATCATCACACATACATTACAATGTCTTTACAAAATTCAAGAATAAAAGAATATTACAATTTGGAGAGAATCCAAGATAATTACATAAATGAGAAAAGAAAGATTACAAGTTATAATTCTAAAAGAAACCAAGAATCTTCTTTCTTTCTTTCTTTATTCCTTCTGATCTTGGCACCTGCAAGCAAATCAAAGAAACAACAAATTTGCCCAGGTAACAATTGCCAAGTGGCATTTAGAAATAACACACCACTGTAGATAATCATCAAGGGCTTGATCTTATCACCAAGGGGCTCGGGTAAAAATATCCTAGGCCATGCCGAGATGGGCAAGGCATCACAGCAGCATAGTCACCGAATGCATGCCCTCAGGTGTCACACACCCAAGGCATAGACCCAGGTATAAAAGCATCACAATAGTGAAACAGACTCGGCTAAAGCCACAGTCGACCAAGACCATCACCACCACACCACCAACATCAACACCCAGCACGCCATCAGCATCAAGAACACACCACCACCACTGAATCATCACACACAATCAACCCTGCTCATGTGTTGAGCAACAGGGAAGATTTACACCCCAGCACATCATCAAAGAAACCATCCAGCAAATCCAAAGGCCAACATGGTCACATAGTTCAACTAGGAACTAGGTCAAGCAGCTAGGAGGAGCAGGCTTGCCACAAGAAGCAGGAAATCAGAATATTCCAGAAGAACAAGCTACTCTTCAGCAGCAGGTTATTATTAAACCAAAGCACACATGAGTGCTGGGAGAGAACTCACAAGTTATTCTCCCAGGAAGACTGCACAAAGCACAGCCACACAAAGAGCAAGCAAAGCCATACAAAGATCAAGCAAAGCTTGATGAAATAAGACTTTGGTTATCATTTGGATGTCTAGGAGGCCAAGACCTTGGAGACAAGGCCATCCACAGCACCTACTCCCTAACACACAACTTATCTGGGAATTTCTCAAAGGAAATACTCATAGAAGTAAGAGCAAAGCCAGGAGTGGCACATGGGTTGCCTAGCTACAAAGATAAAGGCCTAAAACCTAGAAGACCATCAGCTCTGTCAATTAAAATTGACCAAGATCAGTTAAGCATCTGGGCAAGTGGACAAGGACACTTTTAATCAAATAAGCCACCAGCAGATCACCACAGAGAGTGATCTACTCTTAAGAGCACCAAACTTAAAACCACAGTAACTGTGAACACCTTAGGGAGGCATCACAGTGAAAGCAGTTAGCTAACAGCTACTGCAAGAGCCATAACAGCAGGCTAGAATTGTTGCATCACAGCTAGGTAGAATCTAGCTCAACATATTAGCTACATCATTAAATCAGCACAACAGAACACTGCAAGAAAGTGCAGTGAAACTATTAATAAACACTAGCCACTTTACCAGCACATTCAGAAATAATAAGAACACATAGTTATCCATGCACTTGATCAAATTGATCAAGATTAGCCACTAGCAAGTCAGACAACAGCAGCAGATGATGAATTCAACAGTAATAGACCACCAAGTTATATAGTTAACTGAATCAACAAGTTTTAGTTAACAAAGTTAACTGAAACCATAACTGAAACTGACAGTAATAGCTACACAAGCATGATCTAGCTTAACAGTAAGATCATAGAGCTTAAACAACACATCATAGCCCACTAAATCTCACAGCACCAGTGCAACTTGGGAAGAAACCCCAGTATAGCAAAAGATAGAAGAATTGGGCCAACACAAGCTCCAGATGAGCATGGCCAGCATAAGCTCCAGGTGAGCTTAGCCAGTGCCAGCTCAAGGTGGGCATGGCCAGCATGGAGCAAAGCTCCAGTAGGGCATGAAGCAGCGCTCCAGAAGGGCATGGAGCAAGCTCCAGGAGGGGAGCGAGCTCCAGGTGGTTACAGTGAGATGCAGAGGAGGAGAAGGAGGGGAGGAACACTTACACAGCACCCTGGAGATACCACCGTGGCATGGCGAGGCAGTGCCCGCGCAGCCACGACAGCATCAAGCCAGAGGAAGTCGCCGACGATACGTCGACGAAGCACCAGCTCACCAAGCCCAGACCTCACCGTGGACAAGGCCTAGCAACTCGGGAGCAAGCTCGAGGTGCCATGGCCGAGGTCCCGAGCTTCGGAGGCGAAGGGGATGCGAGCAACCATGAAGCAATCGGGTAGATCTCGCGGACAGGCAGAACCGCCGTCGCCTGTGTAACACCCCAACTTTTGTAACCCAGATTTAGTACTGTTAAGTGAGGCAAAAATGAGGGCCAACAAAAACTTTTTGCAACTAGGAAAATAAAATAGTGTTTCATGTATGTTGCTTGGATTGTTGTGAAAATCTTGATCTCTAGAGTGTTTTTTATGGATGAGTTTTTGGACCAACTTAATCTTTGTGATCTATTGATCAGGCCATCTTTTGGATTACTAGCTTTTTCTTAAAATAAAGTATCTTGGCACCTCCTTTATTTTCGAAATGTTTTATTTTTCTAAAACTAGGAGCCAAGACCCATTTTAAAACATGTGGTTTACCAAAATTAAGTGTTTGTGAAACCACAGGGAAATAGTGTTGTGATTCCACTATTTTATAAAACTACTATTTTATAAATCTTTGGCAAGTGGTTTTCAAAACATCTTTTGGAAAACCCAATGGAGGAGATAGTGATGTCTCCACTAGTTTCCAAAAATTATTTACAACGGCTTTACTTCCTTGTTTGGATCTATTTTCAACAATCTCAAGGGCATGGTCCCCATTTGAGCACATGTTCAAAACATTGCTCTCAGGATGGGTTATTATCGCATGTGCTTGACTGTGTTTGATTTTGCTTGGTTACTTTTTGTGTGCATGATTGCTTTGCTTGAAGAAACTTCCTTTAGTCCTTATTATGCTTGTAGAAGTTTATTTTGCTAATAGCATCCAAGAGAAGTCAATAGGTATCAAGGAGGCAAGTTAGAATGCAAAATCATCCATATTCCAAACTTGGCCCTATCTTCATTCATATTAACAGATTCAATTTCCAGGGGCTTGTATTAAGCTCATATCTTATATCTGTGATAATGCACCTACCTAGGATTCATCTTTGTCATCTTATCTTCCATTCTCTCCATTACCACTTGGTCATTCAAGACCATCTGTTAATTGTTCTAACCGAGTTTCTGACCCTAATCAAATCAATGACCATTTGACCCTTATCATATGCAATTTTTCTCTCTCCTTTAGAATTCGAAATAAATTGTTCAGAGGCCACTCTATGACCTATCTTTACCCTTTTTAATCTAGTTTGACCAACTATACACTTGCTAGTGCATTTTTGAACCCTACTCAAAATATCAGCTATTTATCATTTGTTCACCTCAAACCAAATTTTGTTTTGGTTTAAAACTTTGGCATTGTTCCTAGACTTCCACCAACATTGCCTCGACTCTATCTTTGGCTATTATCTATTTAATCTTGATTATAACTTTGGCTATCTTCTAAAAATTTCAATTCTTCTCTTTGGAAATCATTTCCATATCCACCCTCTATTCCTTCTTCCACCATCACTAAACCTTGAATCAAATCCAAGATCAACATAATAGATGGAGTGGTTAGTGAAACAAAGATATTTATATATTTTGATGTTGCCTACTCCATAAAATTTCAAAGCCGTGCTATCCAAATAAAATCTTTCTCTATCTATTTCTTTGTACCCTACCCCCTTTTTGCAAATAAGGATTTATTTGATGATCAAAGCTCATGCCACTAGGTATTCCTTCCTCTATATAAATTCAATTTTTAACTCTAATCTTACCACCACAATCTACACCTTCCTAGCCTTTGCAAACTTCATTTGAATTTAAATTCAAACCAAGTCCCTAACCCACATCCCCTCTTCCATCTAATTCTCTCTTTTCTAAAACTAGCAAGAGGGAGGCGCATTGAACACCAGCCCCATCTCTCTCTCTCTCTCATCTGCAACCAACCGACCTAGCTACAGTGTCGTTTTTGTCTCACCTCGTTGGAGACATTGAGAGGCACCCCAAATTGCAAACCTGCCAGGATCTTGCTCTTCCTCTCCCCTCACTCTGACCCCCAACCAGCGACCACCAAACCTCCAGCTAGGCACCATGACCCCACCGAATAGAGGCCCGACTCGCACACTCCTCCTTCTCCCTATTCTTCTCTCTTGCCACCCGACAGCCACCCCGTACTGGTCAAGGAGACAGAGGTCACCCCAGACCCTGCCGCCTCGCCACTGAGCACGCCACCCCCTTCTCTCTGCAACCCGTGCCTAGCCCGAGGAGTGGCCGACTAGGCCGCCACCCCGTCGCATCGCGCTGACCGTGGCAGGACCTGCTCTGGACGCTAAGAGCGACCTGCACGTTCCCAAGCGTACACACCCCCTCTCACCCAGTGGCCTGCATGAATAACCACGGCATTCTAACCTCACCTTCTCTCCATACTCGCTCTGCCTTGCGACGTACCAACACGACAAGGACGAGCTCGACGTGTCGCGTGCACCAAACCGACTCAGCATGTTTCCGACCGAGCCCGTGAGTAACCAACGCCACTGATCGCACCAATGGACTCAGCCCACAACGCCGTCCACGGAACACCGCCTCACTGCCCAATCGTTTCCACTCGAGCTCACAGTGCTCCGAGGTCACCGCCGGGGTATAAGATTCAAGAAGCGGCCAGAGCCTTCGAGGCGAAGCCATTCCACCCCCTCATTTCACTCCCCTTCCATCCTCCTCTCACCCCCATGACTGGAACCCAAGCTCCCCTTCTCTACTGCCGAGGGAAAGTGATTTTCACTTCGGTACTGGAAACTTGCGAGGAAGTTTCCCTTCGACTTAGACCACCTCTACTCCTCTTCTTGCTATCTTCGAGGCCCCCTTATTCTGATCTATCTAACCACCCTCTCATTATTTGTCAGGAACGCCGGAGGTTGCCGCCCTTACCTCGCCCCTATAGACCCGACGCCGATGGAGTCGACGTTCCTGCACTCCGTAGGCCACGCCGAGACCTTCCCTAGGGTCACCGTGACTTCCGCGTCCGCTTCTCCACCAGCCCAACGGTCTACTGCAGCTCTAGGTGAGCCCCCGCGAGATCCCAACGGTAGCTAGGGTTTTTGCTGGCACTGCTCGTCGCCGGGGGGAAGACGACGTGCAGCCGTCGATCTCCCTTTAGATCGGACGGCTGGCGGTGCTCCATACCGTTTTGGGCCACAGCTGCCACTGACGGTCGGGCCCCGCTGCTCAGCCATTTAAATCCGGCCTCCCGCGCCCCGCGGGTTGATTTGGGCCGGCCGGCGCCTCTCCGGCCCAGATTCGTTTAGATCTGGCCTACCGTTTATTTTTTTTAGGAAATCTTGTTAGTATTTTTCCCAGATCAGTAAACTTTGAGAATTCATAGAAAATTAAATATAAGTCCTTTTTGTGTGATCCAAATTTCTACGAGTAGCTTAGGTTATTATCTTTCATATGGCACTAGTCCCTTGTCTGTAGGATTAATGTTTATCAAATGATAATTTTAGTGGTTAATTAAGTCTCTTTTCAAACTTTATTTCAAATCTTAAGATCTAGGTACTGTTTTAGTATGCATCCAATTTTCAGAGGTACCCTAGTATGTTATCTTGCTTGACCCACTGGATTTACTATTTTAGGATCTATATCTTTGTTGTAGTAATTAATATGGCATGGTGTGTATTTAATCTTAGGAAAATCACCATTTGTAGTAGGAATAGAATTTTGTGTTGAATCCAACTTTGTTGGATTGTGTTCTGGAAGAGGTTTCTAGAACATTTTACCTCATGTTTTTCTGAGACTCAGAGAATATCTGAGGATTATTTTGGTGTGCTAGTATTATTTCCTATTGATTTATTCATAGGAAATCAACCCTAAATTGTTTTTCAGTAAATCCAACTTGGTTAGGTTCTTAAGATTGTTGTCAACCTGTAAGTATGCAGAGTGTGTTACTTGGTCCATGAGGCCACCCGCATGCTTGTTAGAAATGAGTTGGTGTGTGATTGCTTCATTTGAAAAACCCTAGTTTTTAATAGGATCAACTTAATAACCAAAATCTTTAAAACCTTGATTTGCTCTCTAAACTTGTTTGTTTCTGATACTCCTTGCTTGTGTGGTATTGAGTGAATGAAATGTTTGTGGCTTGTGTATGCATGTATATTGATTGTGTGCTATTATTTTCTAGCGATAGAATCAAACGAGGAGTGTACCGAGGAGGGGGAAATCTCTGAGTATCAAGAAGAAGAAGACCAGGGACAAGCTACTAAGGCAAGCCATCTACTTGTTGCATATCTGAATCCTATCACGGCACTGTGCATTATTCTACTCTTGCTCTTTTTACTATGCATTGTTTTCCTTATATTGCTATTAGTCCCTAGATAGCAATAATTGGCGGCTTAGTTCCACAAGTCATATTGTTATCATCCATGAAGGATGACACCCTTAACACCTACTCATTACCCCTGAAAGTAGAGACTTGATGATTAGCATCGAAGTCCTTGGAAAACTTGTAGTGGAGCCAAAAACTCTAGGATGGGATAACTCTCGGAAGGTTTTCAAAAGCGGTTACGAAAACCTTGGAGTAGTATCTACTCCACTGAAATGTTTTCTAAATGATTTTTGGGGAAAATGGACACTTGGGTTATGGAAGAAATGGGTTGGTGGTTCATAAAAGATATTGGTGTTTCTTTGTAGTCGCTCGAAGCAATTACCCCGTGCAACCACATTACCCTAGAGTGGGACGGGGCTTAGTTTGAAGTTTACCCATCTTAGTGCAGGGAGTCTCGTACTATATAAGGGTCTGTAGGACCCCGGAATCCGGGTTGTCACAAGTGGTGGGCAACAGTGTAGCGGGCCCGCCAATAGGCTACCCGTCCGGAAGACACTTGGGTTTCTCCCGCCATGGCACTGGAACTACGCTCGATGGAGGTAGATGGCCAGGGTTTGCCGGGGATATATACTCCACAGGGTAGGCTCCCATACTAAGGTGGATAGATGGATGGCTTTGATCGATTATCCGAATCCCGCATACTTGTGTATGACGGTCCGTGGTGGTATCCCGGCGGATTTATCGGATGGTGCGGGTAAAGTGTACAACCTCTGCAGAGTGTAGACCTATTCGAATAGCCGAGTCCTCGGTCATGGATGGTTGTGGAGATCACTGCATTGCCCAATGTCAGGTTTTGGTTTTATAAATGGTTTTTCAAGAACAATGGAGAAAGGTGCTGGACGGAGTACTCGGAGGGTACTGTCGTGGCACGGTTATGGTTCGGAGTACTTGCAGGGTACTGCCGAGGGAATGGAGATGGTCATGTGTGATTGACCTGGTTTTATAAAGGAAAGTGGTCATGTTTGAATGACCACCAGCTGTTCTCTTGAAACTGAGTTTTCCCCTCCCTAGAGCCTTTACCGAAAATGTTTTACAAAAACTCTTCTTTAAAAAAAAGGATATAGAGATGTCGTATGACATGCTATATCGACAAGAGAAACTTGATATAGAGATGTCGTATGACATGCTATATCGACACGAGAAACTCTAGTTAGAATATAGCAGCTAGCCTTGAACCATTTCCCTTGCTACAGCCAAACTGCATGTCAACACTTCCTCTTAGATGGTTTGCGAGTACAATTCAAATGTACTCACGGCTTTGTCCCTGGCTATTAACTTGGTCAGACCTGGAGGAAGACTTCAATTGAAGACGGTGATGGGTATGTCGACGCCGGTGCGAACTAGGAACGTCTCCCAGTCAGCTGCCTGTAGGGTAGTAGGCATGATATGGGTCATCAACGCTGCTTGATATCCGCTGCTTAGTTGTAGACTTGCCCTGCGTGGCAATATCATACTTGGTCATGTGACCAAATATAAGTATTTTATTCGCTACTGTAATGGATGATGTAATTCTGTTATCAACTTGGATATGTGGATTCACGACACACTGATCATGGGATCGTGAATTGTATGCATATCGGGTATTCCGGTTGGGTAAACCAGGGTCCCCACAGAGTTGGTATCAGAGCCATCCTGACTGTAGGAGACCTTAGTTAGCATGGGCGTTAGATAGGAAAGTAATATTTTGCTAAAACTATTTGCAAAGGTTATTTCTTCTAAGTAGCCATTAGTATGGCTTATACCTTCCTCACCTCTTCAAAACTCCTAATCTTATCTCTCTAGTTTTCAAAGATGTTTGAAGTTTATTACTCCATCTGTCTCATCTTCTTCAAAATTACCTATTGGACGATGTCCCCAAATAGACCTGGTGCTTAGCCGCACAATATGGGGCAAAATTCAGAAGGATCTCTTCAAACCTCTCCAGCTGCACAGGAAGAAGGATATCAACAAATATTTTTCCCTTGGATGATACCAATGGCTCTGTCAAGAACTTGACCTTGTTCCTCCCTGGACACGCACTTTTGCAGTCGTCAAGGATCAAGCTCTCAGTTGCTTGGCTAGGAATTTTTAGGCCTGACACGAGACATTGTCGCATATGAAGAGCTTCACCAACCTTTTCGAAGACCTCACATTTGTGTAATGTGAGCAAGAGTACCTACAAGAATCTGCACTTCTGAACTCAATGTCAACAACTCAACAACACTGCGGCTACCTCATCGACTACCATCAAACACAACGGAAGCGAGAGTCAAGGAAAATGAAGACATCAACAACTATGGCCAACCATGACCCTAGGATAAATAGGACTAACCCCAAATATCGTGCGTTGTTAGGCATCGTTGGTACTTGAAGTACCTCGTGTGATTTCTGCAATTGTTGTTGTTTGTCTTGTGTGTTCTTGTTAGTGTTTGCAATTGTCTTGTGTGTTTCTTGAATGCGTGTTGTACTTTGTGCTCATGTTTGACTTGGCCTTTCAGCCTTACGAACCCCTCCGGCATGTAAAACCTCAAGTAGAAAGACCTCCCTAAAATGTGTTTCCCTCCCATGCATTTACAACAGCTCGAGTAGCATAGGTAGTTCAAAGTAAAATTCTAACACTAACTTTGATGTTGGAGGATTGCAACTCTTCTCCAACACATACCCGAGATCTCATACGAAAATTTGTGTTTAGTGGATCAAGCTTCATCAAGACCCCTCTACCACATCACGGGAGCACAAGATAGACCCGCCTGGGCTACAAGGGACTTCTAGGAGACAAGGACTTCACTAACCTGGGTCGTCTAACCTTGAGTCTAGAGTTTTGTTAACATTGATGGTACTCTCTTAACACCCCCAACACTTGCTAATCTTCTAACAAGCCAACTGACATAGAGCATGTAAGTATCAAAGCCAAGCCTAACTTTCGAAGATTAACCCGTTATCTTCACTTGAAGCCCGAAGAGTCACGTGCTTGATCTCTACTGAGCAAATAGAAGGGTGAAGACTCTCCAAAATCAAGGCATCTATGTCGACTCTGCATTTAGGAGATATCAATGGAGGTAGAAACGAGAACAAGTGAAGACTTTTCTAACTAACTCGCTCGCTCGTTCATATTTTTGACGGGTTTGACACCAAGGCTAACTTAAGACACGAGTAGAAATCCACGTGAAGATTTCTTGGAAGATGAAGTTAACTCAAGGTATCCCAATATACCTCAAGATTCTCAAGACTATAAGAAGATCTTCGATGGTCTCCACCAACCCAAAGACAAGAAGAAATAGATCATCGACTACTGGAAGACACACCGTTGGTGGTGCGCCGCCACCTGAAGAGATTTCAGCTCTAGCCCGAGACTACTCAGAAGAATAATTCTGTTTAAGTACTAACATTGCCCTACTAGTGAAGCAGCGTAGAGAGTTAAGTCTACAGATTTGAAGTACCTAGCAAGACCAAAGCTCAAGCGCCATCATCCACAACCTCCGCAACACTCCAAGCTCAAGACAGAAGGGACTACACCAATATTAAGCTTCAAGGCATGCCACGAAGATTTGAAGATTCCATCAAGCTACACGAAGGAAGAAATGACTCTACGTCAACAAAAGCTACCCCAGAAGCCTTGACTTTTGAAGACCTCGATTGCAAGCGAAGAACTTTCTGACTCTCATAGGATCCTTTCAGACATACAAGGTAGCCTGACCCCACTAACCTTAAGAGTGTCTCGACGTGGTTTCGACAAGATACTTTTGGCATCATCAACTCTTCAGCTATCAACTTCAGCAAATGAAGACAATCTACACCTTTGGCAAAGGCAAGTCTTCGAGGCAACTCAGAGTATCATCGGCGAGTTGGAAGAGTAATCGTTGAAGTCTAACTCTAACATAGTCTCTACACCACTCCAGTACTACGCTTAGGAATCTCGGGACGAGATTCTTTTTAAGGGGGGGAAGAGCTGTAACACCCCAACTTTTGTAACCCAGATTTAGTACTATTAAGTGAGGCAAAAATGAGGGCCAACAAAAACTTTTTGCAACTAGGAAAATAAAATAGTGTTTCATGTATGTTGCTTGGATTGTTGTGAAAATCTTGATCTCTAGAGTGTTGTTTGATGGGTGAGTTTTTGGACCAACTTAATCTTTGTGATCTATTGATCAGGCCATCTTTTGGATTACTAGCTTTTTCTTAAAATAAAGTATCTTGGCACCTCCTTTATTTTCGAAATGTTTTATTTTTCTAAAACTAGGAGCGAAGACCCATTTTAGAACATGTGGTTTACCAAAATTAAGTGTTTGTGAAACCACAGGGAAATAGTGTTGTGATTCCACTATTTTATAAAACTACTATTTTATAAATCTTTGGCAAGTGGTTTTCAAAACATCTTTTGGAAAACCCAATGGAGGAGATAGTGATGTCTCCACTAGTTTCCAAAAATTATTTACAACGGCTTTACTTCCTTGTTTGGATCTCTTTTCAACAATCTCAAGGGCATGGTCCCCATTTGAGCACATGTTCAAAACATTGCTCTCAGGATGGGTTATTATCGCATGTGCTTGACTGTGTTTGATTTTGCTTGGTTACTTTTTGTGTGCATGATTGCTTTGCTTGAAGAAACTTCCTTTAGTCCTTATTATGCTTGTAGAAGTTTATTTTGCTAATAGCATCCAAGAGAAGTCAATAGGTATCAAGGAGGCAAGTTAGAATGCAAAATCATCCATATTCCAAACTTGGCCCTATCTTCATTCATATTAACAGATTCAATTTCCAGGGGCTTGTATTAAGCTCATATCTTATATCTATGATAATGCACCTACCTAGGATTCATCTTTGTCATCTTATCTTCCATTCTCTCCATTACCACTTGGTCATTCAAGACCATCTGTTAATTGTTCTAACCGAGTTTCTGACCCTAATCAAATCAATGACCATTTGACCCTTATCATATGCAATTTTTCTCTCTCCTTTAGAATTCAAAATAAATTGTTCAGAGGCCACTCTATGACCTATCTTTACCCTTTTTAATCTAGTTTGACCAACTATACACTTGCTAGTGCATTTTTGAACCCTACTCAAAATATCAGCTATTTATCATTTGTTCACCTCAAACCAAATTTTGTTTTGGCTTAAAACTTTGGCATTGTTCCTAGACTTCCACCAACATTGCCTCGACTCTATCTTTGG
This sequence comes from Dactylis glomerata, assembly GCA_007115705.1. NCBI lineage: Eukaryota > Viridiplantae > Streptophyta > Magnoliopsida > Poales > Poaceae > Dactylis > Dactylis glomerata. Next base: position 2,671,741 of record QXEO01000236.1, read on the forward strand.
CTATTATCTATTTAATCTTGATTATCACTTTGGCTATCTTCTAAAAATTTCAATTCTTCTCTTTGGAAATCATTTCCATATCCACCCTCTATTCCTTCTTCCACCATCACTAAACCTTGAATCAAATCCAAGATCAACATAATAGATGGAGTGGTTAGTGAAACAAAGATATTTATATATTTTGATGTTGCCTACTCCATAAAATTTCAAAGCCGTGCTATCCAAATAAAATCTTTCTCTATCTATTTCTTTGTACCCTACCCCCTTTTTGCAAATAAGGATTTATTTGATGATCAAAGCTCATGCCACTAGGTATTCCTTCCTCTATATAAATTCAATTTTTAACTCTAATCTTACCACCACAATCTACACCTTCCTAGCCTTTGCAAACTTCATTTGAATTTAAATTCAAACCAAGTCCCTAACCCACATCCCCTCTTCCATCTAATTCTGTCTTTTCTAAAACTAGCAAGAGGGAGACGCATTGAACACCAGCCCCATCTCTCTCTCTCTCATCTGCAACCAACCAACCTAGCTACAGTGTCGTTTTTGTCTTACCTCATTGGAGACATTGAGAGGCACCCCAAATTGCAAACCTGCCAGGATCTTGCTCTTCCTCTCCCCTCACTCTGACCCCCAACCAGCGACCACCAAACCTCCAGCTAGGCACCATGAACCCACCGAACAGAGGCCCGACTCGCACACTCCTCCTTCTCCCTATTCTTCTCTCTTGCCACCCGACAGCCACCCCGTACTGGTCAAGGAGACAGAGGTCACCCCAGACCCTTTCGCCTCGCCACTGAGCACGCCACCCCCTTCTCTCTGCAACCCGTGCCTAGCCCGAGGAGTGGCCGACTAGGCTGCCTCCCCATCACATCGCGCTGACCATGGCAGGACCCGCTCTGGACGCTAAGAGCGACCTACGCGTTCCCAAGCGTACACACCCCCTCTCACCCCGTGGCCTGCACGAATAACCACGGCATGCTAACCTCACCTTCTCTCCATACTCGCTCTGCCTTGCGACGTACCAACACGACAAGGATGAGCTCGACGTGTCGCGTGCACCAAACCGACTCAGCATGTTTCCGACCGAGCCCGTGAGTAACCAACGCCACTGATCGCACCAATGGACTCAGCCCACAACGCCGTCCACGGAACACCGCCTCACTGCCCAATCGTTTCCACTCGAGCTCATAGTGCTCCGAGCTCACCGCCGGGGTATAAGATTCAAGAAGCGGCCAGAGCCTTCGAGGCAAAGCCATTCCACCCCCTCATTTCACTCCCCTTCCATCCTCCTCTCACCCCCATGACCGGAACCCAAGCTCCCCTTCTCTACTGCCGAGGGGAAGTGATTTTCACTTCGGTACTGGAAACTTGCGAGGAAGTTTCCCTTCGACTAAACCACCTCTACTCCTCTTCTTGCTATCTTCGAGGCCCCCTTATTCTGATCTATCTAACCACCCTCTCATTATCTGTCAGGAACGCCGGAGGTTGCCGCCCTTACCTCACCCCTGTAGACCCGACGCTGATGGAGTCGACGTTCCTGCACTCCGTAGGCCGCGCCGAGACCTTCCCCGGGGTCACCGTGACCTCCGCGTCCACTTCTCCACCAGCCCAACGGTCTACTACAGCTCTAGGTGAGCCCCCGCGAGATCCCAGCGGTAGCTAGGGTTTCTGCTGGCACTGCTCGTCGCCGGGGGGGGAAGACGACGCGCAGCCGTCGATCTCCCTTTAGATCGGACGGCTGGCGGTGCTCCATACCGTTTTGGGCCGCAGCTGCCACTGACGGTCGGGCCCCGCTGCTCAGCCATTTAAATCCGGCCTCACGCGCCCCGCGGGTTGATTTGGGCCGGCCGGCGCCTCTCCGGCCCAGATTCGTTTAGATCTGGCCCGCCGTTTATTTTTTTTAGGAAATCTTGTTAGTATTTTTCCCAGATCAGTAAACTTTGAGAATTCATAGAAAATTAAATACAAGTCCTTTTTGTGTGATCCAAATTTCTACGAGTAGCTTAGGTTATTATCTTTCATATGGCACTAGTCCCTTGTCTGTAGGATTAATGTTTATCAAATGATAATTTTAGTGGTTAATTAAGTCTCTTTTCAAACTTTATTTCAAATCTTAAGATCTAGGTACTGTTTTAGTATGCATCCAATTTTCAGAGGTACCCTAGTATGTTATCTTGCTTGACCCACTGGATTTACTATTTTAGGATCTATATCTTTGTTGTAGTAATTAATATGGCATGGTGTGTATTTAATCTTAGGAAAATCACCATTTGTAGTAGGAATAGAATTTTGTGTTGAATCCAACTTTGTTGGATTGTGTTCTGGAAGAGGTTTCCAGAACATTTTAGCTCATGTTTTTCTGAGACTTAGAGAATATCTGAGGATTATTTTGGTGTGCTAGTATTATTTCCTATTGATTTATTCATAGGAAATCAACCCTAAATTGTTTTTCAGTAAATCCAACTTGGTTAGGTTCTTAAGATTGTTTTCAACCTGTAAGTATGCAGAGTGTGTTACTTGGTCCATGAGGCCATCCGCATGCTTGTTAGAAATGAGTTGGTGTGTGATTGCTTCATTTGAAAAACCCTAGTTTTTAATAGGATCAACTTAATAATCAAAATCTTTAAAACCTTGATTTGCTCTCTAAACTTGTTTGTTTCTGATACTCCTTGCTTGTGTGGTATTGAGTGAATGAAATGTTTGTGGCTTGTGTATGCATGTATATTGATTGTGTGCTATTATTTTCCGGCGATAGAATCAAACGAGGAGTGTACCGAGGAGGGGGAAATCTCTGAGTATCAAGAAGAAGAAGACCAGGGACAAGCTACTAAGGCAAGCCATCTACTTGTTGCATATCTGAATCCTATCACGGCACTGTGCATTATTCTACTCTTGCTCTTTTTACTATGCATTGTTTTCCTTATATTGCTATTAGACCCTAGATAGCAATAATTGGCGGCTTAGTTCCACAAGTCGTATTGTTATCATCCATGAAGGATGACACCCTTAACACCTACTCATTACCCCTGAAAGTAGAGAATCGATGATTAGCATCGAAGTCCTTGGAAAACTTGTAGTGGAGCCAAAAACTCTAGGATGGGATAACTCTCAGAAGGTTTTCAAAAACGGTTACGAAAACCTTGGAGTAGTATCTACTCCACTGAAATGTTTTCTAAATGATTTTTGGGGCAAATGGACACTTGGGTTATGGAATACATGGGTTGGTGGTTCATAAAAGACATTGGTGTTTCTTTGTAGTCGCTCGAAGCAATTACCCCGTGCAACCACATTACCCTGGAGTGGGACGGGGCTTAGTTTGAAGTTTAGCCATCTTAGTGCGGGGAGCCTCGTACTATATAAGGGTCTGTAGGACCCCGGAATCTGGGTTGTCGCAAGTGGTGGGCAACAGTGTAGCGGGCCCGCCAATAGGCTACCCGTCCGGAAGACACTTGGGTTTCTCCCGCCGTGGCACTGGAACTACGCTCGACGGAGGTAGACGGCCAGGGTTTGCCGGGGATGTATACTCCACATGGTAGGCTCCCATGCTAAGGTGGATAGATGGATGGCTTTGATCGATTATCCAAACCCCGCATACTTGTGTATGACGGTCCGTGGTGGTATCCCGGCGGATTTATCGGATAGTGTGGGTAAAGTGTACAACCTCTGCAGAGTGTAAACCTATTCGAATAGCCGAGTACTCGGTCATGGACGGTTGTGGAGATCACTGCATTGCCCAATGTCAGGTTTTGGTTTTATAAATGGTTTTTCAAGAACAATGGAGAAAGGTGCTGGACGGAGTACTCGGAGGGTACTGCCGTGGCACGGTTATGGTTCGGAGTACTTGCAGGGTACTGCCGAGGGAATAGAGATGGTCATGTGTGATTGACCTGGTTTTATAAAGGAAAGTGGTCATGTTTGAATGACCACCGGCTGTTCTCTTGAAACTGAGTTTTCCCCTCCCTAGAGCCTTTACCGAAAATGTTTTACAAAAACTCTTCTTTAAAAAAAAGGATATAGAGATGTCGTATGACATGCTATATCGACAAGAGAAACTTGATATAGAGATGTCGTATGACATGCTATATCGACACAAGAAACTCTAGTTAGAATAGAGCAGCTAGCCTTGAACCATTTCCCTTGCTACATCCAAACTGTATGTCAACACTTCCTCTTAGATGGTTTGCGAGTATAATATAAATGTACTCACGGCTTTGCCCCTGGCTATTAACTTGGTCAGACCTGGAGGAAGACTTCAATTGAAGACGGTGATGGGTATGTTGACGCCGGTGCGAACTAGGAATGTCTCCCAGTCAGCTGCCTGTAGGGTAGTAGGCATGATATGGGTCATCAACGCTGCTTGATATCCGCTGCTTAGTTGTAGACTTGCCCTGCGTGGCAATATCATACTTGGTCATGTGACCAAATGTAAGTATTTTATTTGGTACTGTCATGGATGATGTAATTCTGTTATCAACTCAGATATGTGGATTCACGACACACTGATCATGGGATCGTGAATTGTATGCATATCGGGTATTCCGGTTGGGTAAACTGGGGTCCCCACAGCCTGATCTATCGATTGAGCGACATCTCAGCGGTGGAGACCGATGGAGCTCGTCGGAATCGAGCACGGCGGTGGCGCGGCGACACAATCGCCAGGGGGGTCGCGAGAGGGGAGAAGACGCGAGTGAGCGAGGGGGAAGAGGCGACCGGTCGGACCGACTGAGCCGCTGGTCGGGCTCGACCAGTAGGCTGGCGCCGACAGGTGGGCCTGGCCCGACAGGTGGCCAGGGTTGGCAGAGAGAGAGGTGAGAGGGAGAGCTTTTAACAGAATTTAAAAACAGAAATTGATAAAAGGAAAAGGGTTTTTCTAGAAAAAGGCTTTTCAACACCCAATAAAAAGCAGAAAAATAAATTAGATTTCTGCAATATAACTATAATTGATTTGATCTTTTAAATCACTTAAATAGTGATATCATGAATAAAAGAAGGTTTATTCATAATTGTCTTATGAACCTTTCTTTTGAAAGAAAACCCTCTAGAAATGATTTATATGCAAAAATAAAAGAGGAAATAATATCCTTGAATTAAGATCAAGTAAATCCATTCAAGAATTTGACCTTAGTATTCTTAAATGAATTTCACCTAATATATACTCTGATAAAATCATAATTAGAGTATATCCACTTATAATAATTCACCAGGTAAGAATATTAAGAATGAAAACTTAAAAGGATTTCTTCTTAATTAGAATAGAACTCATTATCAAAATTGAACTCCATTCCAGGGTATTAAAGAATATTCTTGAATGAATCAATTTATAACATATACTCTTTAAAATCATAAAAAGAGTATATAAACCCTAGGATAAGAATAAAATACTTCTGGGGGGTTAAAGGGAATACACACACTATAAAGGTGCATGCATTATTTGAATCTTTAACCATTGCCCTTATCGGACAATGATGTTGTTTTCCAGAACCCGAGGTCCCGGGTCACTTCAACAAATCCAACTGCACTACCTTGCAGTTTGCAGGCAAGTTCACTCTTGCTCATATCTCTTGTTTATCTTTAACAAAGTACTTGCAAATATACCGGTGGTATTATTATTATGATTGCATTAAAAAGCAAAGGTTCTCCTTTTCTTGAATGAATATGCTTAGTGGTTGGCAATCATAATGGTTGTCGACCTAGGAAGGTGGGCAGTGGGACCATGGTAAGAGTATGGTGGAGGTCCCACTGTACCGGGAATGTTCACCTAGGACTAATAACCAATGTCGCCAGTGATTCTTGTGCCATAAAATACGGTCAACCATAGGGTCTGGAATGGGACGGGAGAGTCAGCTGTATCTTTTCTCTCATGCATATCAATGGACGCGCCGTTTCGGAGCAGTTGTCTCCCTGCGTGGAGCTTCGGGATGGGTGGATTCCCCTAATGAATTCACGATTCTGACGGTCTATGATGGATTGCGGCAACGACGGGGGTAGAGTGCCGAGGCCGATGTTACCCAAAGAGCGTAACAAAAACCGTGATGGGTTCGTAGCATAGAAAACAAAAAATTTCCTATGCAAGAACACATAAACTAGCCAAGATACTCTACGAGATGGTAGCAACGGAGACTAACCCTCGATGACCGGAAGCGGGGATTACGTTCCCGCACAAATGTTGCTGATGGAGAGTCGAGGAAGACGCACGTAGTCGACGTAGTTGTTCACTTGACGTAGTCGACGTAGTGGTTCACTTGACGATCACAAGATCGTGTACATGACGCCAAAATCGGCAGCGCCCCCGTGCTCGGTCACACGTACAGCTCATCGTCGACTCCTCCACGCCCTCGGTCCAGCGGGGCAGCGGAAGAAGGGATCCGCCGGACACTCCACCACATACTTCTCCAAGTGTATGAATCACAAACTAAAAATTCGGCAGAGCTTCGCTAAGCTAAGACGGATATTGGGCAGCAACTATGCGGAAAAGGGAGAATCAAGAAGTGTGAGACTTGGAGGAGAGGGAGGGGGTTTTATAGGGGAGGAGGGGGCAGCCCCCATGGGGGGTGCGCCGGCCCCAAGGAGGAGGTCCTCCTCCTCATCATGGTGGTAACCCCCTCTTCATTCCCTTCATGGTGGTAACCCCCTCATCAACATGAGGTAACCCCCATTTTAATTTTGCATGACATTCATGCTAATTAAAATTCACACTTATTGATTTAAGAAAACATTTTTATTTCTATAATATTTATTAATTCATTCAATTAACAAACATTAACAAATACACCCGTGAGTTATTTCGATATCCCAAAATAGGTTCGGTGCTTTTCTGAAACAACCCACATGCTGTCCTGTAATTCGATCGGAGTATCGTATCCACTCAAAAACGACGACGAACCTTAAGTGTGTCACCCTATGGTTCGTGAATAATGTGGACATGATTGAGACTCCTCTCTGATCAATAATCAACAGTGGGATCTGGAAATCCATGATGACTCCCACTTACTCAACGATGAACTAGTGATCGTGTGAACCAATAATGAACATAGTTAATTCCTTTTGTCTCGCGATATTATTACTTGTCCGAGATCCGATCATTTGGTATCAACCATACCTAGTTCGATCTCGTTCCTGACAAGTCTCTTTACTCGTTCCGTGATAATGCATTCATGTGACCTAGTCACATGCTTGCAAGCGATTCTAATGCAATATCACTGAGAAGGGCCCAGAGAATATCTTCCTGTCATCGGGTCGGACAAATTCCACTCTTGATCCATGAGCCTCAACTAATACTTTTAGAATACCCAAATCAACCTTTATAATCACCCTGTGATGGTGTGACGTTTGATATCATCAAAGCACTCTTCCGGTATCAGTGATTAACATGATCTCATGGTTTGAGGATTAGAACTATTTCGTATGAGTTTGATATAGCAATGAACTTGATGACTTGATCGTATTGCTAATCTTACTATGGGTGTGAGTGTTCATCACATCATTCTTCTAATGATATGACCCCGTTATTAACAACATCCAATGTTCATGATCAGGAAACCTTGATCATCGGTTAATCAACGAGCTAGTATAAAAGAGAGGCTTTACTAGGAACCTTTTAGTTTATTAATCACACAAGTATTAATGTTTCCGATTAATACAATTCTAGCATGAGAAATAAACATTTATCATAAACATGGAATATGATAATAACCACTTTATTATTGCCTCTCGGGCATATTCCCTTTAGTCTCCCACTTGCACTAGAGTCAATAATCTAGCTGATACTTGCGTATATAACACTTATGGCTTTCACGTGTTATCTGTACGCGTTGCATGTGGTTAATCTGATCTCCAGATCTGACACTTTCAGTTCTGTGTGTATTTGCATGTCTTTGCGTCTCTACGCATCACTCATTCTCAAATGAGACAGTTGGGTATAAATTTGGTCCTTAGGTGAGACCTTAGTTCCTTTAGCTAAAATTATGTTGTCACTATTGTCACACAATATATCTTCATAGTAATAGCCCGCTTGGAACTACACCTAGTTTGATAACAAACTTCTTGATACAAATGCCCTCCTTTGCTACTTCTAAAGCAGCCATATACTCAACCTTTGTTGTAGAATCCATCACAATATCTTAACTTTGGAATTCATCCAAATCCATCATGGAACTTCCTTTCATTGCATTGTGCCACCTAAACATATAGCTAAAATTGAGATAAACTTAATTTGTATCTTGTGACAAACTTAGTATCAATGTAACACTTTACAATGAACTATGTGTCACTTTGTCATATATAATGTATATCCTTAGTCCTTCCAAAGCACATAAGGATATCCCTACTATTGTCCAGTAATCATCTTATGATATTTATCACTCTGGTATATGCTCATAACATTTAGAGCATATGACATATCTGGATATGTACATATCACGGTATACATGATCGATCAAATCATTCATGTGGCTTCACTCATCAAGTGTCAAACACACCTGAATCTTGTTTCACCCTCTTCCATACGACAAGAACTATTCTCATCATTTCCATATTAAACTTTATTCAATATTTCATCTATGTACTTTGGCACAACTATATTGGCACCTCGATCTATCTACATAGACATCGAGACCCAATATTTTGGTTTTGCCTAAGTCTTTCATTGAAATCTAATTTTAATGAAATTCTTAACCAGTGTCAATAAAAGATACATCATTTCCAATTAACAATATGTCTTCTACATAATGTACTAAAAATATGTCTCAGCGCTCCCACTTAATTTCTTGCAAATGCAAGCATATTCATCGTATCTGATGAAACTAAACCTTTTAATTATTTCATCACGGTGAATATTCCAACTCCGCGATGCTTACTTCAACCATTGAAGTTTGCATGCCTTTTAGCATCCTTTGAATTTACAAAACCCATTGGACCATGTCATATACATGTCCTAGGTAACCATTCTATCAGAAGAATGTTGTCTTGTTTGTTCAACTAACATATACCAAACTTGGCATATGTAGTGGTTGCTACAGTAATCCGTCCAGACAAAATATCGCTATGAAAGATCAAATCTTATCACAGTCAACCCCTTGAACACAATCGTAAACTCTTTTAACGATGTGTCGACTATTTCATAGATGTTAAACATCCATGTCTGTCTTTATAGATCCAAATACGTTCATTAGGCTTCATGCCTTTTGAGGGTCTTCCAAGTTCAGAAACTTGGTTTCTCGTGTATGGAACTATCACGGATTTTATGGCTTCTAGCCATTTGACGGAGTCAGGGCCCATCATCGCTTCTTTGCATGCAGTTGGTTCATCATTGTCAAACAATAATGATCTATTCTCAAATCTAACTATTTGATTGTTATTCGACTCACGCGGTTCAATAGGAACTTAGATATCTGTGACCACAACTTTTGAGGTATGATAGCCATGCGCATTGTGGCCGCCTCCGGGACACTTCCCGGCGCTGCGCTACTCAGCACATATAGCTTAGGTTCAACAACCTAATCAAAGTTCTATTGTCCTCCCACTTGACCTTTTGCAAAAAAATCCTTCTTAAGAAACTTGACGTTTTCAGCAACAAACACTTTTGTCTTAGGTGTTCTAGAGGAATACCCAACATTTACTTTGGGATAACCTACAAAGACATATTTATCCGACTTTGGTTGTAAACATTTTACATATGCATAGCATACCAAAATTTTAGAAAAGACAACTTGGGTTTTATCCCATGCCATATCTCATATGGTGTCATTTCAATGAATCATGATGGCGCTCTTTTCAGTGTAAAAAGCGGTAGTCTCTAAAGCATTATCCTTAAAATATAATGGCAGTTTTATAGATGACACCTTTGATCCAATGATGTCAAACAAAGTTTGATTTTATTTCTCGAATACTCCATACTCCTATGGTGTTTCGGGAAATACAAGTCTATGTAACGATTCCTCAACTTTGAGGTGTTTGCTAAAATTGTAACTCAAATATCTTCCTTTATGATCAAATCATAAATTCTTTATTCTCTTGTCACAATGATTTTCCACTTCATCTAGAAATACTTTGAACATTTTTCAAATATTTCATACTTCTTCCTTATCAAGTAAATATACATATATATCTACTCAAATCATCGGTTAAAGTAAATGAAGTTCAAGAATTCACCACACACGGCTACACATAATGGACTATATACATCAACATGTACAATATCCAATAAATTAGTCGTCCATTCTTCTTTGGCCTACAAACGGAGTTTTAATCATCTCTAGGAAATTTTTACAAGCGTCAATTGATTCAAAATCAAAAGACTCCAAAATTCCATCAACATGGAGTTTCTTCATGTTTACTTTCCAATATAATTTAAACGGTGGTGTCACTCATAACTGATCTTCTAATCATTTGTCTTGAGACATTTTTAGCATCAGTGTTATGGATGTGATTTCTCCAACAAGATAAATGTTCATTCATCTTTTATGAATGCGGTGATAATTTGAACAACCATTGTTCTCATAATACCAGAACAAAATAACAATTATTCAAACAAATCTTGAAGGCTAGGTTTAATTCCAACGAAACACAATAACACTTTATTTGTTTTCGATGAGAATCATCCGATATTCATTTGCTAGTTATTAGGCCATTGTAGTTCTTGTATTGCGTTGTTCTGTATGACAGTTCATACCAACCAATTTAGTATCAAATACCCAAGAACCACATTGTTTTAACAAGCAATGAATACATGCATAACATGTATATCTTCTATATACCTGAGCTGGACATTTCTAGTCTTTTCTTTTCCGCCAGAATAAATTTTGGATTCTCTTTTAGCAATTCTTTTCCTTCTAGAAGAATCTATCAATATCAACAGTGGCGCCATACACATGGCACATAGTTCAAGGCACGATTAGTCAAACACTAATACCCTTGGACTCGCACTTTGAAGTAGATCACCATTATCAAATATTTGGCGTTCTTCCAAATTCCATTCTTTAGTAATCTATTAATGTAGTAAATATTTTACCGACATCTTGTATTCATCCTATCATGACAATTTTCATGATCAAGCTACTATAGCTGATGAGGACAAATTGTGAGTATAATGTTAGTTCCCAAAACCTTTTTAGGAGATCTGGACGCCTAGCGTCTCCAATCTTTACAAATTCTCATACAATATGAGAACATGTGTCTTACTAAATTATACTCTATCACATTGCAACCAAACATTGTTTCAGATATCAAAATATCTTCCACACATGATAGTTTATGAAATAATCCTTTCAACTCCTAGATAACCTTGATACTAAAAACAACTTTTGAATATCAAAGATCATGGCGGCAAGTGTGATACTTAGATACTAACACTGGAATTGTTACTCTTGATTTAATACTACTTATTAAAATTCATTGAGTAAACAAGGTTTGCTAAAAGTTTGCAATAGGACTTTAAACTTTAGATTGACATTCAAACAATACGATACCAGTTCGTAAAGTTAACATCCAGAATTCTATAGTTCTATTATCTCAATTATAGCTAATCGTAAGGTAGTAAACGGATGCCAAGGCCTACAACAAACTATGCAAATTCACTTTGATTTAGTTCATGATAAATTGAGTTCTATAATTCAAAATTACTAGGTGAACTCCCACTTAAAAACAATATCCCTCTTAGTTTTCTTAAGTGATTACACGAACCAAATTCACTATACCGCAACCGATCATCATGTGCAACGGCATAGTTTCAAAGGCGAACATCACCATGTTCATCATATCAACCATATGACTCATGCTTAACCTTTCAGTTCATGTTCTGAGGCCATGTCTGTACATGCTAGGCTCGCCAAGTAGAACCATAGCACTCGCGTGTGTAAAACTGTCTTACACCCGTCGTATGTGAACGTAGAGTCTGTCACACCCGATCATCACGTGGTGTCTTGAAACGACGAACTTTCTTGACGGTGCATGCTATGGAAGAACACATTTTATCTTGATATTTATGTGAGAGGGATCATCTTATAATGCTACCGCGCGATCAAATCTAAGCAAAATAAGATGCATAAAAGGATAAACATCACATGCATATATAATGTGATATGATATGGTCCTTCACGCTTTCGATCTCCATCTTGTGCGTTATGGCATGATCTCCATCATTCCACCGGCGTAGCACCAAGGTCCATGGCGCGCCACCTTGGTTGTCTTCCTCTATTACAATATATCACTTGGATATATATATTCGGCACGCAGACCATTTAAATGTAAAGACAACCATATGGCTCCTGCCGGTTGTTTATAACTTACAAAAAGGACCATTGCATACAATTTGTAACATAAATAATTTAACCATGTCACATCACATGCCCTGCAAAAACAAGTTAGACGTTTCTAATTTGTCTTGCATGTTTTACGTGGTTTGGGGCTTTCTAGGAAGAACCGTTCTTACCTACGAACATGTAACCACAATGGTGATAAAAATATTATTAACAACTCTTTGTAAAATAGATCATAAATATAGTGGGAGAAACGTGCACCCGCAAAGCCACATATGCCGAAGCATGTCAAGTGTGGGACAAGTCTCGTGAACGCGGTCACGTAAGGTTAGTCTCGGGCAGCTTCAATCCCACTATGCCACTATGATCCAAAATACAATAAATTGCAATAACATGATCATCAACGCCCACATCCACATGTGTTCTAACCGTGCATACCAACTACGCATAGAGATGGCTCTGATACCACTGATGGGTTCATAGCATAGAAAACAAAAAATTTCCTATGCAAGAACACATAAACTAGCCAAGATACTCTACGAGATGGTAGCAACGGAGACTAACCCTCGATGACCGGAAGCGGGGATTACGTTCCCACACAAACGTTGCCGATGGAGAGTCGAGGAAGATGCACGTAGTCGACGTAGTTGTTCACTTGACGTAGTCGACGTAGTGGTTCACTTGACGATCACAAGATCGTGTACACGGCGCCACAACCGGCAGCGCCCCCGTGCTCGGTCACATGTACAGCTCGTCGTCGACTCCTCCACGCCCTCGGGTCCAGCGGGGCAGCGGAAGAAGGGATCCGCTGGACACTCCACCACACACTTCTCCAAGTGTATGAATCACGAACTAACAATCCGGCAGAGCTTCGCTAAGCTAAGACGGATATTGGGCAGCAACTATGCGGGAAATGGAGAATCAAGAAGTGTGAGACTTGGAGGAGAGGGAAGGGGTTTTATAGGGGAGGAGGGGGCAGCCCCCATGGGGGGTGCGCCGGCCCCAAGGAGGAGGTCCTCCTCCTCATCATGGTGGTAACCCCCTCTTCATTCCCTTCATGGTGGTAACCCCCTCATCAACATGAGGTAACCCCCATTTTAATTTTGCATGACATTCATGCTAATTAAAATTCACACTTACTGATTTAATAAAACATTTTTATTTCTATAATATTTGTTAATTCATTCAATTAACAAACATTAACAAATACACCCTTGTGTTATTTTGATATCCTGAAACAGTTTCGGTGCTTTTCTGAAACAACCCTCATGCTGTCCTGTAATTTGATCGGAGTATCGTATCCACTAAAAAACGACGACGAACCTTAAGTGTGTCACCCTACGGTTCGTGAATAATGTGGACATGATCGAGACTCCTCTCTGATCAATAATCAATAGCGAGATCTGGAAATCCATGATGACTCCCACTTACTCAACGATGAACTAGTGATCATGTGAACCAATAACGAACATAGTTAATTCCTTTTGTCTCGCGATATTATTACTTGTCTGAGATCCGATCATTTGGTATCAACCATACCTAGTTCGATCTCATTCCCGACAAGTCTCTTTACTCGTTCCGTGATAATGCATTCCTGTGACCTAGTCACATGCTTGCAAGCGATTCTAATGCAATATCACCGAGAAGGGCCCAGAGAATATCTTCCCATCATCGGGTCGGACAAATTCCACTCTTGATCCATGAGCCTCAACTAATACTTTCAGAATACCCAAATCAACCTTTATAATCACCCTGTGACGGTGTGACGTTTGATATCATCAAAGCACTCTTCTGGTATCAGTGATTAACATGATCTCATGGTCTGAGGATTAGAACTATTTCGTATGAGTTTGATATAGCAATGAACTTGATGACTTGATCGTATTGCTAATCTTACTATGGGTGTGAGTGTTCATCACATCATTCTTCTAATGATATGACCCCGTTATTAACAACATCCAATGTTCATGATCAGGAAACCTTGATCATCGGTTAATCAACGAGCTAGTATAAAAGAGAGGCTTTACTAGGAACCTTTTAGTTTATTAATCACACAAGTATTAATGTTTCCGATTAATGCAATTCTAGCATGAGAAATAAACATTTATCATAAACATGGAATATGATAATAACCACTTTATTATTGCCTCTCGGGCATATTCCCTTCAAACCGGTGGGGGTAACTCATTGTCTAGGAAAGGCAAGTATGCCGAGGTCGGCAACTACCAAAGAGTAGACCGGCGAGGGTAGCGAACCGAAGTTGGAGCCGCAAAAGGGTGGGTATCCACGGTCGCGGGAAGGAATAGTGATTGGCTCGGATCAATGGCTGGGCCCCATACCAAGGAAGTATGGACGGGAAAGTACGCCCGGTTGTGCAGCAAAGTGTTGATCTCCTATGGGTACAAGTGACCACCTCTACAGAGTGTACAAAAAGTATCAAGATACTCCCTGTTCCGGGAAGGAGCTACGAACACGGCAGGAAAGGAGCCCATCGAAGCTCTAATCAACCTGTGAAGACTGACGGACATAGTTCTTTGAATAAAATCAATCTTTGAAGAAATGCTTACAAAAACTGCATTTGGCCTAAGACTTTCTAGTCTATGGTCGTAGTTAGTGCATCAAACACCTCTAACCTATTAAATGAACTTGTTGGGTTACTCTCGTTACTCACCCTAGTCCTTTTAACCCTTGCTTAGACTCGGAGAACCAGTTTGAAGAAACTGAAGGAAGCCCGAAGGACTACGAGGAGGTCTACTACGAAGAACCGGACTTATCTGGAGGAGTCGAAGGCATTGATTACACCATCTCCTATGGTCCCGACGAAGGAACCGAGGAGGAGGCCGACACTTAGAACTGAAGAATAGAAACTTTGGTCGCATCGGACACCTAGAATAAAGCGACTAGAGTTAGACAAAATGTTTAGTCTACTACTTTCTGTTGTAACTAAGATTTGTAGTATCAACTTAGAATCACCGAGTGTTCCTCTTTGGACCGAGGAGGAACTGGAATCCTTTGTAACATTATGGCTTGTAATATTTAGTGCTTGAATAAAGACCACTATGTTTCTGTTGTACCACTCTGAGGGATGTAATATTTGTGAATTGGTACTTCACGAGTGTTATATCAACGACTTGTATACTACAACATGCAGTGGTATGCTGGGTCACCACATGTAGGGTATAACAACATCACAATAGATAGCAAGAATAGATTCTATGATTGGGATACAACACATCTTACCCAAATAACACCATTGTAGTTTGAATAAATGTGAACTAAACAAGTAAGACTTAGATAGACATGATATGTGTCAAGGTGGTGTCAAGCTGCTGTTGGTGAATAAGTATGATCATATGATTTACTACAATGAAGGAAACAATACTGAAAAGAAATAGAATTAATCTATGAACGAAAATACTCAAGTTCCCATATTGGAATTTGAATGTTGGTGAAGTGGTTTAAGAAAAAAATGAGAAGTGATGCTATTGGATAGCTTACAGTAAAACAAAGCTACTGCAATTGGATTCATCCTAAAATAAATTTTAGAACTCCAATTATGATCAAATTAGTGATTTGAATAGATTTGAATGCACAAAGTGTGTGCATGTATCAACTTTGAAGTTTCTTGATTCTACGATGTTCTACATGATTAGAGGATTCCAAAGACTATAAATTTGTAATTTTTGGATATATAGAACAAAAGATATGAATTAAACAGTGGAACAGATGAGTTTGAATCAATTTGAAAATGCTTTCAAATTAATTACTAAAACTATGAGATTTTATTGCATTATTAGATTCTAGACATTATTAGCTTTCCAGAGACATAAAATTTGTAATTTTTGGATCTATGAATCGAAAGATCTGATTTTTGCAAGATTCAGCTGAAAACTGATTTGAATTCAAATTTGAAATCTATTTTAAACAGAGACATGCCACATGGCGATTTCTGATATGTCGATACCGATTTAGGTGGATCATGATTGTGAGCCGTTAGATCTAAAGGAGATCCAATGGTCTAGAATGACCCTTACCGGTTCGTTCAAGTAAATCAATCTGGACGCTTGGATTCAGATCGGACGGTAGAAGAAGGAGGAGAAGACTCACCGCGAATCTAGGGTTTTGGCGAGCTATTCCAGTGATGGTGGCCAGATGGTTAACTCCGGCGACGTTCCGGAGCTTCCCGAGACCAGTGGAGGCGACGACGAGATGCGCCAGGTCACGGTGAGCTCGACGGTGTAGGTGGCATGGTCGATCGCGTCCAGGAGCAGCGGTAGGGCTCTGCCGAAGCTCCCAGGTGCTGCGACGATCTTGCAGGAAATACGACGAGCTCAGACCGTGATTCGTTGTGAGGTTTTGCGAGAAAGATAGGAGGGGCGGAGAGGGTATTTATGGGGGGGGGGTTTGCGTGCACGAGGGGCTAGGGTTCGGGGCTAAACGAAATCGGACGGCGACGGCGACTCCGTGGCCGAGCCGGACTCTGTCCGGAGGAACGAGATAGTCTGACAGGTGGGGTCGGGTCGTCAGCAAGGAGAGGAGAGGGAGAGGGTACCAATTCAGAAACAGGGGGAAGTTGGGTCGTGGGCCGCTTCTCTGGCCAGGCCGGTTCGGTCCCCCGCGGCCTTTCTCCTTTTTTTGTTCTTTTTTTGTTTTCCTATCTGTTTCATAACTTTTGCAAAATAGATCCAAATCAATTCAAACCAGGGTAGAAAATTTGATAAAATTCAAAACAGTCTTTAAAAACAGTAAACAACAAGTTTCCAAATCAAAACATGATTTGAATAAAACTTTATAAATTTAGCAAGGAGGCTTTGCTTGCATAATACAAAATAGGAATAGGGTTTTTAAAATAATCCTTTGAAATTTAAAAAATATTTTTTATAAATAATATTTTTTAAATCCATTTTCAAACATGGTTTTAGAAATGCAACCTTTAATAAATATCACATTTTGTAATTCATTCCTTTCCAAGCAAGCTTGCATGGAATTAAGTGCAAAATAATATTTTAGGTAACTTTTATTTCCTCAAAGGAGCTCTTCAAGAAATAATGGAAAGATTAAAATAGTTTTCTAATAAAGCTTTTAAACAAACTCAAAAAGTTTTAAATCCCTGTGAAATTTCAATCAACACAACAAACAAAAGAAAAAAATTACTCCAAAATTTGATAAAATCTTGGGATGTTACAGCTATGACTGGTCCTAGGTGGCTCATGTACGTCTCCTACGTCGACTAGTGGCAGGTACATGTTGAGTATCCCATCGGGTGCTCCTTGTGCCACCACTGTTGTCTGCTTTGTCTCCAACAACGGTGAGCTTTGCTCCCTCGTAAAAAAGGCAGGTACCTCGTATCTCTCTCTCTTCTATGTCTCTGACTACCTCTGCTGCTACAATTTCTACTCCTGGCTCACTTATTCTAGGGTTCGTCTCTGTCCATTCCCCATTTCTAGGGTTTTGACATTGTTGAGCTCGATTAGGTTCTAACTAGGTATTTATCATGTTCATATTATCTATTCCTACGATTACTATCTTGAATGCATGTTGTTCTGGCTTTGTCTGAATCTTTGGTATTAATCTTCAATTTCGTCAGTTAACAGTGATGCATGCTTTGGTCGATTAAATGGTTTCTAGTAGGTTCTAGGGCGTTCTAGTATGTTCTAGTAGTTATTGGTACTCTACATGATCATGGTTACTTGTCCATGAGCTCTAGTTTACACTTTACTGTTAATATTCAGTTAACTGCTACTGTTAGTTCATATTTCTTCAGTTAACTGTTAATTCTAGGTTGTAATTATAACTTAGATGTGTAGATGTTGCTTATGAATGTGCTAAGCATCCATAATTCACAGATTGTATGCATGTTTGTGTGTTTGTATAATTTAGTTAAGTGTGCTTTAGCTGTTTCTGATACATCTATATGTACTTGTACATGCAATGTCAGTTGCATGATCAAGTCTGCTATTACTACACTATTAATATGGTCCTCTAATGGTTAGCTATGCCAGGCCTTTGAGTTTGCTGATGACATTCTCCAGTAATTGGAGATACACAACAATGACTTAGGGCTCTCGAAATTAGCTACCTTTGCCTCTCACTAAAACTATTCTAGGGTTTAACTATAACCTTTGTAGACAACTAAGTGTGCTTGATGAAGAACTGGTGCAGTTCTTCTCCTCCTGGCTCCTGTTCTTGCTCCAAGTGCTCCTCTAGATCTTCTCCAAACCAGTGGGTGTGTTTGGAGTTCCTCTCCTTGAGCCTTTGGCCTCAAGGTGATTATTGAGCTCAGTGCTCTCTGCCTCTGGACTGAGAGTGATTCTTATGAGCTTTGTGAGGATTTGTGATCTTCAAGGTAAGGTATGGGGTCCTATTTATAGATCTCTATGGTTGTGATGCTGCTGACACCTTTGTGTCATGCAAATGGTGACTAAGGTGCTTATACCGCCTCTCTAGTTTGGTTTCTAGCTTGGATTCAATGCTCAGTATGGGCTAAAGGTATATACCTAATCTGGCACGACGGTTTAGGGCTAATTTGGTAATTTCCTAAATCCATTTCTACAAATTTTAGAGTTTTGAACTTGAGTCTATTTCATTTATTTGCTGGTAGCAATTAGGGTTTTATGATGTGTTTTAGCTTCAGGTTGCTAAATCATGTCTGATGACTATTATGTGTCACTCATGCATGCTTGAGTTCTTTAAAAAGAATCCAAGGTTGAGGTAGTTTGCTTTACCTATTTCTGTTATTTATTCCTCGAGTTGATTATTAGAAATTATTTGATTTCCTTGGTTTGCTATGCTACTGGCTATTGGCTGGTAATATGATCTCCTGTTGATACTATGCTTGATCTTGGTCTTGTGCTTCTCTGATGTTTTACAGAATATTGGATACTACACTTGGTCTATGTCCTATTGTTGCACTACTGGTTCTAGTCCTAGTTCTGGTTTGGCTGGCCATTTGGTTTTGGCATCTATCTTAATTGCTACTAATTTTCTATTGGTCACTTATGAATGTTTTCTTTTGCCTTGTCTCAACACAAGGTCCAGAACAAGTTTCTAGACTTGAAACTTGGATTCTAAATTAATATGGGTTCACTTAGGAGAATCCTACATTTGGATCTTTCCAAGATCCTCTGTTTGTTTGTAGGTTCAGAAGATCAAGATATTTAGAATTTAGATTTCTTTTTTATTTTCTTGTTGTAGTTTGCATTAGGTTTCACTTCTGTTGTAATTTTATACTTCTTATTATTTGTACAATAATATTGTAAAAATACTATTGAGATAAGAAATAAAATTCTATTTCTTCATTTATTTATTTTTGTTGATTTTTTATTATATCCTTTATTTATTTATTGTTGAATATGAATTCAAGTTAGAATAAGTCAAACCTCAATTTTTAATTCAATTCACCTAGGTTAGTTTTAATTCACACAAATCAATCAACGGATGTTGAATCATAAAATTCTATTCAAAATATTTCAAATATTGTTTTCCTAATTTAAAAATATGAATTCATTTTAAAATTTGATTTTCAATTCCTACTAGTGTTGACCTAAGTCAAGACTTAACACTAGAGTTCTATTTCAATCACTCATATCTTCTAAAACTAAGGTTTCAAATTTTCCACGATTTTCAAATACATGCAATGCAACAATCCTATTTGCTATCGAGTCATAAATCGTTACTATTTTTTGGATCATTACATCAGGCCAAGCCAACACAGTTCTAAAATCCACTACATCCCATTCATACAAAGTTGTACCGAATCAGCGACATGTATTATTGATCAGAGAAAGTATTATCTCCGGAGATAAGAAAAACTATTACAACTATTAATCACATCGGTAAATAGTACCAAATTTTAAATGAATACATCACCTTTGTTAGTCGGCATAATCCTAACAAAATGATTACTCATGTCCTTTCGCAGAGATGGCTTCAGAGATATTATGAGCGACTCCTATATAGAATGGAAAAGGAGCGTACTATTATATCTGGAAAATAATTATCAGAGCCAACACCGACGCTTTGGCCGAGTGGTTAAGGCGTGTGCCTGCTAAGTACATGGGGTTTCCCCGCGAGAGTTCGAATCTCTCAGGCGTCGATTTAATTTTTTATTCGGCCGAAAAAAAATACTACAGATACGCAGAAACACCTCGGGCCAAACTGAAGCCCAGCTACCGATACGCAGCTGCATGAGTCGCCGATGTCGGGCCAATTCATCAGCTTATAATTGTACAGTAGCAGTCCGTGGCTGTGAATTGGCCATAAAGTATTTGTTGGCAGTTCCTTTTTTTTTCTTGAACGCCATGGATGGATGTGTCATCACATAATACCGAGGAAGCATGTAAATGTGGAGGCACCCTGCAAGAAAAATGTACAAAGGCGTTTTTTTGCAGCTGTTTGTCAGTATCTGTATATTTTTAAACCTAAATGCTAAAAAGCGCTTGGATGCCCCCTATCACACTCATTTTCTGGCCGTTCGATCCTCTTGATCAAAATGCGTTCGCACTTGGTTTCCGACAGATTCTCCCCTGAGCCCTGAGATAGGAACTGGTCAACTCTTATCCATTCCTTCTTCTCCCGTGGGTCGTCTCCCCATCTTCGATCCCATGGCGGCTCTACTGATCTAATCTAACGCCGGCCGTCCCCGCCGCCACCCCAACGCAGCCTCCATTTCTCTACCCCGGCCGCCACCCTGACCCTGGCTACCCCCTGCCTCGGATCCCCGCCGCCGCAATCAGCCACGACCCTAGCCGCCGGCCCTTCTCGCGCTCGCATCCTCCAGCAGGTCTTCGGCGGCGGCGTCCCCAACCTGCTCCAGGCTCCTCTGCCCCGATCTCCTCCGCAAGCAGCTGTGGCCGGCACCTCGACCTCCCGCTCGTCCCGTGTCACCATCACGAGGTGAGGTCGTCCCGCATCCGGCCAGTGCACATGTTGCTGCTGCACCCCGTCAGCCCGTCCTCCATGTGTAAGTATTCGGGCATCATCTGCAAAATATGTGATTATAAAACTAAAGCAAAAAAGAATCAAGACGTCTTAACTCTGAACTTTTTTCTGTATTACTGATATGTGTTTTCCAACCTAGAGTTTACCAGCCAATTAGCAAGCGTGCTCACGGTGGCAGGATTAGGTACTGTTGTAAGGCGTATATATCGTTTTTGGGCTTCTTGACACGTTCCCTTGATTCAGTGCATCCCAATCAAAATCATTTCAGTTAATGACGTCTCCATGGAGGAGCGGCATTCTTCACCGGCTCACCCCGGCACCCTAGTTTTCCGCACGCGGAGGCGCTTGACCAGTAGTTCTTCCTGGCCTACGGGACAAGTAGAGGGTGTGTTCTCGGAATTAGGAGGAACCCTTGTATCATCGTCTTCTGCCTGGGCTCGAGCCTCCAAAGCTTCTCCTCCACCCATATCCAATTTTTGGTATAATGATGAATCTCTTGTTTAACTAGTACCACCCTACGTGATGCATTTGTATGTAGGTCAAATGAATTTGTTGTGGTTTGTTAAAGCCTACTTGTTGTGTTTGTTCGAGCCCAAATTTTAGCTAAGCTTGTAAGCAGCACCGGTATCGATTTATTGTGAGATTTTTTTCACTAGTAGAAATCAGACCATTTTGAATTTCTCATAAACAGGTTCTCCTGCTAGCTCTTTTTTAGTGCTAAAACTGTCGAATTTGTAATAATTTATGTTAACCCATTTTTAATAATGCAACCTACTGTTGGTTGGATATGCTCATGTCGGAATTATGGTCAATGTCGGAATGTCCAGTGTAGTTGGTTACATACCAGGAATCATTCAATATTTTCACATAACATGCTTCAAAGTGCTAGTGATTGCAGTAGGGCTGGATGCACGGTGGCGGGTTCAGGACCGACGCTTGGGCGACGCTGGGGACAAGAACGACTACGGCTGACAGCTAGGTGCATCTCACCACCTTCTCTTATGTTAAATCGTTTCAAATCTCTTAATTAATTGCTAGCCACTTCAGTTAAGTTGATTATCTCCGCCAATTAAGTTGCTCATATCCTTATGTAAGTTACTTATTGCTCACTTTTTTTATCAAAATCTGTTTTTCCGCAATATCCATAATATCTTTTACTTTATTAGAGTTGCTAGTCACTTAAGTTAAGTTGATTACCCCTGGCAATTAAGTTGCTCATACCCGTAAGTAAGTTGTTTACTGCTCATTTCTATCAAGCTTCGAGCTTCCTGAATCTCCCGCCGACCTTCCCACTTCATAAGCATCGAGCTTCTCAAATCCCACACCAAGCTGCCCACTTCAAAATAAGGATTCTGCGTGCATGTTCATTTCTGATACTTTTATGTTTTACTTTCATGATTTTGTGAATATTATTGGGATCACGACTACCTTGTAGATTATTTTGTTGCAAGTTGTTTTGTTGTTTCCTTCCCTTTTAACTAAGTTGCTTTTATCAACATGCTTAAGTTGGTTCCACCATCTAACTAAGTTGCTTCCACCATCTTACTAAGTTGTATGTTATGTTTCACTTTTACTAGAGTTGTTAGTCACTTCAGTTAAGTTAATTGTCCCCGGTAAGTTGTTTGCTGCTCATTTTTATCAAGCTTTGAACTTCCCGTATTTTCCCCCGAGCTTCCCGCTTCATAAGCGTCGAGCTTCTCAAATCCCACACCAAGCTGCCCACTTCAAAATAAGGATTCTACGTGCATGTTTTCTGATACTTCTATGTTTTACTTTCATGCTTTTGTGAAAGTTACATTGGGATCACGACTGCATTGTAGATTATTTTGTTACGAGATGTTTTGCTTCTTCCTTCCCTTTTAACTAAGTTGCTTTTTATCAACATGCTAAGTTGTTTTCACCATCTAATTAAGTTGTTTACACCATCTAACTAAGTTGTTTCCACCATCTAACTAAGTTGTTTCCCCCATCTAAGTTGTTTCTAAGCAATGTCCCGACTTTGTATAGAGATTTAGTTAAGTTGCATTTATCAACATGCAAGTTGGTTCCACGATCTAACTAAGTTTTATCACCTACCCAAGTTGTTTTACACGCAATGTGCTAAATTGTAGTGATTTGATTAAGTTGCTTATATTAACATGCTTAAGTTGTTTTTCATCGTACCTAACCAAGTTTTTTACGAGCAATGTCCTAAGTTGCATGGTGATTTGATTAAGTTGCTATGTTAACATGCTTAAGTTGTTTCCATCATCTAACAAAGTTGTTTTATCACCTATCCAAGTTGTTTTCCAAGCAATGCCCTGAGTTTCCATAGTGATGTAATTAAGTTACTTTTCATCAACATGCGAGTTGTTTCACACATGCACAAAGTTTGATTTGTTGATGTGGTTGTCTCTTGTACGACGGTTGCCTCATCTTTAAATGTTGTCCAGAGTAATATCTGTGTGTTCTAACTAGTTGCTTTGGCATATGTCCATCTAAACTAGTTAATAAGTTGTCAAGAGTGATTTACCCAACAATACTTGTTGCTTTAACCATGTTTACAATTGTTGGATCATATCCTAAAGTGAGGGTTTTCCTGGTAACTTTCCCTAACCTACATGCTAAGTTGCCTACTGAGTGTTGTTTAAGTTGCTGAAACTTTAATGCTAAGTTCTATAATGTTTGTTAAGTCAGGTTTACAACTTCATGTTCTACCAGTTGCGAGAACCAAGCGCTGGCTTGGTGGCTTGAGCTCACGGTCATGAGCTCACCCATCCGGTTTAGCTGCGACCTAATTAAACAGGGTTCTATCTGTTGCATATAAATCTGGTTATAGTTTAGCTTGTTGCAGACCAGAAACTTACAAGTTGGCTCAACTATGATCAGCATGTTATAGTTGGTTTCAACTTTTTATAGTTTAGCTTGTTGTAGACCAGAAACTTACAATATTTTTCTAGGGTAGCTTCAGTTGTTTAGCATGACCTCATTAGTTGCATTTTGTTGTTGTGTAAGTATGTTCTTGACCATGCTTAAGTTGATCATTAATTTTAGCCTAAGTTGCTTTCAGTTTTATGAATGATGTTCCCTAACTTAATTTAGTCCCTTTATCTAAATTGCTTATGTTTAAGTTTGAACATGTGCCCAAATCTTAGCTAATTGACTTTATACTTAATATGTTTATCAAACAAGCTTTTTTTAGATCCCCTAGCATTATTTTGTACTTCGATTAAATAAGTTGATTCATTAGCATTATTAAGTTGCATCATAAACATAACCTAGTTGGATCTTCGAGCTTGCTTAAGTTGTATATCAAACTTAATTACTATATTTTCATCACGCAAACTTGGTTAAGTTGTGTACACAAGGTTCCAAACTAATGGTTGCTAACAAGTAGTTCTAAGTTGCATACTGGTGGTTGTTAATTTGATTTCAAGTTATCAACTAATCTGCTTTTGTTGTTCATGACATGAGGATTTTCCTATTTGATTCTATATTTGTTCTAGGGTAGTTTCAACTTTTTAGCATCATCTCATATAATTGTATACTGTTTGTTGGGCAAGTATGTTCACTTACCATGCGTAATTGTATACTGTTTGTTGGGTAAGTATGTTCACTTACCATGCTTTTCCTGATTTCCCCAAGTATAGCATGATGGTTCCAAACTTTATTTAACTGTCTTATTTAAATTGCTCCGGTTTAAGTTTGATCATGTGTTCAAATCTTAACTAATTGTTTTTTGTACTTTATATTTTCTAGCAGACAAGTTTTTAAAGAAAATGAACAAAGTTAATGACAAGTGTGCCCGACTAAATTTACCTTTATCACAAACTGAAGCGGGAGCAGGATGCTTGCACAGCCCGTTGGTGCAAACAATCAGACAACAGCTGGGAACTCAAATGTTCTGCCAAATGCAAGTTTGGCACCAAAGCCTACTCCTGCACGATGGACTGTTCAGATGGGTGTGTTTTTGTGGTAATAATTTTTTCTTTGCGCAACTATTTTCATTCATTTTGAAACCTGTGGGCATTTCCTGCAAGGTTCTTGAAGAAGTTGCAGGTTCAGATATTGTTCTGACTGAACTATTATTTTTGTGGAGGAAGGGCTGGAGTAGATGTCTGTTCAATAACAATATGGGCGAGAGGGGATGGTGGTTCTCCATGGGGATCTTGAGGATGAAGAAGAACTGGAGGTTTGAAAGAATCTTGGTGAGAGGAAGGGGAGGTGAGACAGACGGTGGGTTTGGGTCTAGGGGCTGCGTTTGTTATTGGTTGCATAGACTAGTTAACTTCTTTTCTAGCTCAAAAACAAGTTGCATTCTAACGTACAATGATACAACTAAGTTGCCTATTGATTTTACCTGAGCTGCACCATGATTTTAATGAAGTTTGATTTAACCAATAAGAAAAATTGATTGCACAACATAATGAAGTTCTTTTCTAGCTTCAAAATAAGTTGCATAGTAACATACAGCTAAATTGCCTACTGATTTTACCTGAGTTGCACCATGAATTTAATGAAGTTGATTCAACAAACAAGAAAAATTGCTTGCACAACTTGATAAAGGTCTCTTCTAGCTTCCAAATAAGCTGCATAGTAACATACAACCTTAGTTTCCTACTGATTTTACCTTAGTTGCACCATGGATTTTAACAAAGTTGATTTAACTAACAAGAAAAGTGCTTGCACAACCTAATGAAGTTCTTTTCTAGCTAGAAAACAATTCGCATACTTTTTAGGGCAATTTTGTGTGTTATTTGCACGCTCCTGATGATGTGTCACCTAGTCTTTTTTCCGGTGCAGATAAGGTGTGGTTTTTTCATGCACTAAGTTGCAGTCAGCAGAATACTTAGCTACGTTTCGGCTGTAGATATGTGTAGTTTTGGTTCCACTATGTTGCTTATGAGAGGATCACCCATATTATTCCTACGGTGATTCGTGTGTTACCTGTACGTACCTAGGGTTGTGGATCTAACCAAGTTGTAGGTTTCATATCGCCTAGTTGCTTTTTTCTAGAGAAGGTAAATTGCACCTTATCATGCCACTAAGTTGTAGCTATCAGATTATCTAGTTGTGTTTGGTGTGTAGGTAAGTTGCGGCTTTGCTTATAATTCAACTTCTAATATCATGGCAGCTCTTTTCTTGCAGATTGTTTGAACTGAAATAAAAATGAAGCATAAAATTTGAAGTATGTACAACTAGCCTAATTTGTGCATATTAGTATATTACCAACTAAGCAAGTTGATGCCTTAAGCAGGTTCTTTGTAGAATTGACATAAAAATGGATGCTGCTGTCAATCCCGTTGTTGTTTTATGACTCTTGAATCTCATTGTACTTTATTTCCTGCATGCAGCATGTTCAGAATTATGAGGAGACACTAGTACTTTGGTGATTATAGTGCTATCTTCTTCTGGCTGTATTTTCAAGTGTTGATCACTTGATTTTTATATGCCTTTTGAGGTTCAGTAAATATTATTGTAAGCATCAATGTTTCCAGCAGAGAAATTTGTTGGTTCACAATTTTGTGCCTGTGAAAAGACATTTTTTGTGGCTAATTCGCAGCATTTTTGCCTGGTTGGCCAATGCTGGTGCACGAGTGCGGGGCTCTTAAACTTGGTTTTCTATTTAGTATAGTATAAAAGGCGAGAGTGTGGAACTTTTCCGCTTGAGGCAGAGTTCTGGGATAGACGATGCAACCTCGTTTGTTTTTATATATGAAAAAAGAACGTTGGGTGGAGGCCGAACTGGGCAGAGTGCTGGTTTCCGTTAAACAGCACCCGGGTGCTAAGCCGGACAAACTGGCATCCGGATGCCGGTTTAAACAAATCAGCGCCGGATGCCAACTAGCCGCATCCATTTTTAAATTATAAAAAATTGCTCCCTTCAATCAGAAATAAATATTAATGATTTTATAATAACTTAATATAAAGTTTGTATAAGTAGAAACACCGTGGACCAAACTGAGGCGCAGCTATGGGATATTTTGTTTGCGGTCACCGAGTTACTTGGCACAGGCTCACAGGTGTCTTTGTTGCTTATAATAGACGCGATTTGAAAAGTTGGGTAGGTAATTTCTTAGAGGGCCCATTCTGGACGAAATGAGGGCAAACCAAATATTGCCGTGACTTCTCCCGTTTTGGGCCCATTGCGGTCCCGTATGTTAGTATTTCTCCGTTATGTGCGGAGCGAGTGGGTCCTGCTTGTCAGGTGTCTCTGTTATGTTGTCTCGTTAGTTGACAGTATATCAACTCCACCTGCAACTCTCAGTACGAACAAATCCCCTTTCTTGTCCTTCCAACCCTAGACCCCCCCTAGGTCGTAGTCTCTGGCGGCGGCGCATGTCTACCAGCAGGAAACGAGAGGCACCATCGCCGCCAGGAGCGGCGATTGCTGGAGCTGCAAGCCAGGAAAGCAGCCAGATATCTTGCAACAAGCCAGCAGCGGGGAGCAGCGAGAAGCGGAAAGCTTGCCCGACGGTGGTGGCGCCGCCGACCAAGCGAAGAGCCGGCCCGGCGGTGGCGCCGCCGACCAAGAGCAATCGGAGCGGTAGCCCTCCGGCGTCGCTGGCGCGGCGCCGCCTTGGAGGAAAAGACCAAATCCCAAAGATTAATGGAATTGGGCCTTCTACTGTGACTGTGAGCGCCAGAAAGCAGAGGTGAATATTTCAAATCCCTCTCTTACATCCCGATAGCACTAAGATGTTTTATGGAACGGCAGGAGTAACTGTCCGTCAGTATCTGAATAATTGTAGAGAAGAAACTGACTGATTTTTGTCATATGTTTTCCGAAATTGTGGTATTATTTTGTATGCAAGTAATCCTCAATCTCTATCAAACCAACCAACATGCAAACCCAGATTTTTTATCTTATGGAAGTCATCTCAAATTATGTTCAGATCTGAAGGCTCCAATTTATCCAAAAGCAGAAAACATACTTTTTCTCTTATGTTTTCCCAAATTGTGGTATGATTAGAGAGAAGCAACTAATTTGTATCTTTTGTTTCCCAATATTTTTGAGACAGCGATGATTCAGAGAACACATACAAAATAAATGTCCGAGTGCATCAGTACATTGCTAGATTAGATTATGGCTTGGAGAGGTGTGTGGCTTCGCAGTCTGTGCAAATGAATGCGAATTACAGTGAGATTGTGTCTGTTTCGCAGCTTGTTGCCATTCTTCACGCTAGGATTCCTTGGGGATCCAAACAGAAGGCTAAGTTTGTGTGGATGAACATGAATCAGGTGTACGAATAACTTGAGCACTCCCATGAGATGTTGCACATTTGGGAGAAGTATAAGGATACTCGTCAGTTGGATCTCTTTGTTATGGTTGATGATGTTGATGCACCAGAAGCACAGTTAGGTGTCAAAGGTGTTGATCCAGATGGTGGTGCTCCCAGTGGTATGGATGCTTGTAAACTACCAGCTATTGACCATTCACAAATGTATCTAATTGCTTTGCAAGTGGATCCTTACACTGCAGTACTAGATGATGGCCAAGAATTTGCTGTGCAGAACGATCATATGGAAATAATGGTAGATCCCAAGACAGTTACTGTTGACCAGATTCTTGAGCGGCTAAAGCAGAGATGTCCTTGGGGCCCTAATCAGCAGGCACGTTTACGTTGGTGGCACTTTAAGAAGAGGGATTTCATCGACATTGTTAAAGATGACGATCTCATGCAGGTTTTTCGAAGGAAGAAATTGAGTAAGAAGGTATTTTTTGTTGTTGCAATTTCAGAAATGGTTGGAGATGATGAGACTGTTGTAGAGCTGTCATCTTGAAGTTTTGAGCTTCCTGCTTCTTAGGTGCTGGTATGTTACATTGAGAAGTGCAACCCAATTCTGGTCACTATTTGATTCATCTCCTTCAATCTGCATCACTCTGTAAATGTTTGTGAGTGTGCTGTAGCTGCTCCATGCAATAAGCTGTTGTATCTTAGAAAATGTTGTATCTCATATTGTCTGCCTCAAACTTTTTCTGAAAACTAGTGTCAATTTGTAATTTTATTGTAGAACTATGTTGCGAGAATGTAATAAATTCATCTGGGATATTGAGATGTTGTAATAAAATGACTGCTGAAATAATAAGCGTTGTTTACATCACTTGTTGTATTTATTACAAACAAAGGGATTTCTATTTTCGTGCCCTCGGGTCCTTAGTTGTACTCAGTTTTCCCCAGCTCCTTAGTTTTTCCTCAGTTTTGTCCAAGCCCTTGTCTGAAACCGTCACCAGTGTTGGAATGGCCGGTTGCCCGACGGTTGAACATCTTTGACCGTTAACTGCTGACTAGTGGGGCCACGTAGAGCCCCCAAAGATACGTCAGAGCATCCATCTTTGTTTGACCGTAAGCATCACCGTATCCCTGACCAAAACGCGGACGAGTGGGGCTTCGGTATATCGAATGACAAGTGGGGCCATGACGCTATACAAGGGGCAATACAGGGGTATGATTAGATTTTTAAACGGAGCTCTACAGCGATGGCACGGAGGAGGTGGCCTGCGGGGTGCCGAGATGAGATCGACGTCCACAAAGAACTGCATGAGGCGAGACTAGTGAACGGATCGTATGGGCACCTAGAGGGGGGGGGGTGAATAGGTGCTACTCAAATTTTAGTTCTTTTTCAATTTAGGCTTGACACAAAGGTAAATTCTCTAGATATGCAACTAAGGTGAATTTACCTATATGTCAACTAGCAAGCTAACCAAGATACAATATATAAAGGCAATAAAGGATAGAGGTAACCGAGAGTGGAGCACGCGGAGACACGGATGTAATTCCCGTAGTTCCTTCCTTTTTAGGGGAAGTACGTCTACGTTGGAGGGGTGTGGTTGCCACAAAGGCCTAACCAACGCCACAAAGGCTCACCCTATTCTCCGGTGCAAGCTTCCGCCACAAAGGCCTAGCTCACTTTCCACTAAGGGATTCCTCAAGGCGGAACCGGCCTTTACAATCTTGGGGCACGCATCCACAACCGAATTGGAGGCTCCCAAGCACAACACAATGCTGTCAAACAACAAGTAGCAATATATCAAATACACAAACAAGGTCTTGGGACACAAGGGAACCCAAGACACAAGGGCCCTCAAGCAAATGAGAGGGGAAATCAAATCGCTTCGGTGAGGATGTAGATGATGGTCTTCTCCTTCGATTCTCCAAAGATCAAGAGCTTTGGTGGGTTGAGGGAGGAGATCTAGTTGAATTGGTGGCTCAACAATGGTGGTGTTCTTCAATTTTGGTCGAGCTGCCCGTTGGAGAAGAAGAGGGGGGTATTTATACCCCCCCAAAATATCTGACCGTTGCCAGCCAGGAAGTCCGGCTATAGCCGGAGATAAGTCCGGCTAAAGCCGGCCACACCGGCTAAAGCCGGCCTCAGACCGGCTATAGCCGGCCTGAAATATCCGGCCCAGCCGGAAATAGCCGGACAAATAGCCGGTTGAGTCCAGAGGCGCAGGGCCTCTCTCGAAAACGAGCAGTCCGGCTATAGCCGGTCTGGGACCGGCTAAAGCCGGCCTTCCTGGCCAACTTTTATCTGAAACTTCTCCCAGAGCTGATTTTCACCATTTCCTCAATAATTTCCTTTAGGCAATATTAAATATCAAGTATAATATAGGAAACCCAATATCTTGTGCAAGAACATAATTAAATCCTGCAAAGCATAATCACACATTAATAGATAATGTATTGTTAACAAACGCCAAAATCAATTAGGCGGGAAATGCTCTTTCAATCTCCCCCTTTTTGGTGTTTGATGACAATACATAATTTTGCATGTTTCAAACTATATAAAATATAGACGGAGCTCCCCCTTGCTATGTGCCTTATTTTAAATTTGTATTTGAATACAAAGACACATCAACAATAAGAACTCCCCCTAGATTTTATAATGTGATCCATATATGCACAAGATATATATCATAATTCAATAGCACATAATCAACAAACATATAATATGACAAGATATAGAAAGTAGGATTAATAACGATAAACATAAGTTCTACTACACAATAAGCATATAGTTCAACACATAGTAGACAAGCGAGCAAGCACACGACATAAGGGCTTGTGACCCAACCAAATCCAAATGGAAAACCAAATCCAAATGGAAACACATGCAAATGGGACTTTCTCCCCCTTTGGCATCAAGACGCCAAAAAGGGAGACCACAACATGAGATCACTCATCAACATCATCAAAGTCCTCATCATCCTCATCATCTTCTTGGTCGTCTTCTTCCTCTTCATCATCATCTCCATCTTCTTCCTCATCTTCATCATCAACGGCTTCCTTGCCCTTGGAGGTGACTTCGGCTAACTCCTTCCAATCAAAGGTTGATCCTTCATTCCACTTGCCAAAAGAAAAAGTGTCCTCGGATTGATCTTGCTCTTGGGACTCCTCTTCATGGCTAGCTCCTTTGCCCTTCTCCACAGCCCTCAAACGAGCATCCAAATCCCTTTGCTTCTTGTGGATATGCTTGCGGTCCACATAGTCCTTGTATTGAGTGTGACGCACATCATTGTTCATGCAAAACAAAGCCCTTTGCCACCACTTGAGCTTCTTCATCTCTTGAGCCATTCCACCACTTGGTGGATCCGCATTCTTCCTCCTAGAACCGGTAGCATAGATGTTGCCACCCAACACATCACTCGAAGAGGGATAAGCACTTGAGGTGATAGACACCAAATGAGCGGTCTTCTTGTAGAGCTTGTTGGGCTTGTGCACTTCCAACTCTTCATCAAGCAAATCTTCCTCAATCTCAAAGTCTCCCTCAATGCCTCTGTCAATGATGAGCCTCATGATGAAAGGAGCATAAGGAGGGATCTTCCTATCAAGCATAGCAATCTTCATCTCCATGAAGATGAAGTACATCACATCGAGCTCCATCCCTTCACAATCTCTTCCGGCCTCGAAGACAAGCCGGGCATGGTGGAGCAAATGCACAAGACCACCTCTGATAGAATCATTGTTGCCCCCACTTGGAGCAATGTTGGCACGGAATATCCGAAGCAAAATATCATAGAGGGGAAGGAGATTTGCAGTCTCTCCCGCTTTGCCCCCTGGACCATACAAACACTGGATCTTCCCCTTGTTGTACTCGGTGGTGTCGAGATGCAAGCGGGCACCTCTAGGTCGATGAATGCCATCAAACCTATAGCCCAAAAGCTTCCCAAAGCGAGACATGGTCGAGTACTTCCTTACTTCTCCTGACATCCAAGTGAAACCAACCTCATCTCGAGTATCAAACTCCAATGTGGCAAAGAACTGCTGAATCAGATGAGGATTGTAGTCTTGCTTGAAGACCATCAACTTGTGCAACCCTAGCTTCTCGGTGACCCAAAGAGCATCGGCAAAGTACTCATCCCTGGACAATGCTGCAATGTTGGTGACCTTCATGGGGCACACCTTTGTGCTCATGGTAGCATAAATCTGCTCAAATATCCGCTGATGCTCTGACCGGTAGAAAGACCCACTGTCAATGTCCCTAGGCATGGTGTAGAATTTCTGCTCACGGAACTCCCGGTACTCTTGCTTGGACAGCTTCTTGAGATCACTGACGTTGGCAAACAAAGATTTCTTCTTCCGTTCCTCCAACCGTTTCTTCTTCATAGCTGCTGTCATACGAGCATCTTGATGCTCTTGACGGCGAGCAAGAGAGGAATCAACATAGCGTGTCCGCTTGGGTCGAGAACCACCTGCAAACAGTACATATGTAGAAAGCATATAGGATAAGCATGCATGCCAGAGGATCAAAGAGCAATAGCACAAAAGGAAAAAGCATAACAGTAGTAGGTGATCTACACCGGCTATAGCCGGCCTCAGGCCGGCTTTAGCCGGTCAGGCCGGCAATAGCCGGTCTGACACCGGCTTTAGCCGGACCAGATGGACAATTTCGAGATCTCACCCGTAGGCCACCAAAACTTGTCAAACATTTTCAATGTATGCAATGCAGAAGGAATCACAAGACCAAACAATCCCAAATGAACAACAAGATACCATAGAATCAACTAACCCTAACCCTAGAGAGACCTAGGGAGAGAGAGAGAAGGGGGTACCCTGGTCCATGGGGAGGGCGCCGGAGAGGATCACCGGCCGAGGAGGGGGCTCCGGCGGCCGGAGGAGAGGCGAGAGACGGCGGCGGCGGTGGGTCCAAGGGAGGGAAGCTCGAGCAAGAGATAGGCGTGGGGGAGGAATGTGAGAAAACCCTCACCCCCCCACGGCCTAATGAGTGGGGCTCGAAATCCCCAGGCCGGCTATAGCCGGGTGGGCCGGCTAAAGCCGCACCCCGGCTATTTCCGGTGGAAGACCGGCTATAGCCGGTCAAGATGACCCAAAACTGATGATTTTGATTTCTGGCAATTCTGGGCATGCAAGAGAGGATGATTTGGCTTTAGATAAGTGGGCTTAGGACAGAAAACATTCATGGAGTGGTTCTCGGCACTTGGCATTGCAAAACACAAGAAAACTTTGAAAATCCAATGCGAGTGCCTTCCCATTTCACGGATAGAGATAATGACGAACAAGCTCAATAAAACTCAAATAAGATTTGCAAGGAATCAACTCTTCGAAAAGAAGAGGTTGGTGGCCGAGGCCACCATGTATGAGTGTCATGGCATTGGACCGCGAAGATATATCTTGGGTCCATAACCAATACTCGTCATTGAAACTCATATATCACCAAAATGATAGAAAGAGAACAATTTTGTTACTATCGGCATTATGGGGGGAGGGATAGCCCAATAGATTAGGACCGCACTCCCCCTATCTCCATGCCCACACCTAAACCAAACAAGTGTTGAAAAATAGGTGTATTTGCAAGATGCTCAAGCCACACTCCTTGAATCAATGATATTTAGCTCATTCCTCAAATATCCAAATCTTGCTTCATCAAGGGGCTTCGTGAATATGTCGGCAAGTTGATCCTTGGTGCTTACATATGCAAGCTCAATATCACCACGGGCAACATGATCTCTAATAAAATGATTCCGGATCTCAATATGCTTGGTTCTTGAATGTTGCACCGGATTATAGGCTATCTTGATAGCACTCTCATTGTCACATAAAAGAGGCACTTTGTCACAATTGACACCATATTCCTTTAAAGTTTGCCTCATCCATAACAATTGAGTGCATCCACTTGCGGCGGCAATATATTCGGCTTCGGCGGTGGAGAGAGATATACAATTTTGCTTCTTAGAAGACCAACACACCAAAGACCTACCAAGAAATTGGCAAGCTCCGGAGGTTGATTTCCTATCATCCTTGTCACCGGCCCAATCCGAATCCGTGAAGCCACAAAGAGAGAAATCCGAGCCTTTGGGATACCAAAGCCCATAAGTTGGGGTATGAACCAAATATAGAAAGATTCTCTTAACCGCCATAAGGTGGCTTTCTTTAGGAGCGGCTTGATACCTTGCACACACACCTACACTCAACACAATATCGGGTCTAGATGCGCAAAGGTAAAGCAAAGAACCGATCATAGAACGGTATACCTTTTGATCCACATCTTTACCATTGGGATCAAGCTCAAGATGACATTTTGTGGCCATTGGTGTGGCGGCCCCATTTAGTTCTTTCATCTTGAACCTCTTGAGCATGTCTTGGACATATTTGGCTTGATAAATGAAAGTCCCTTCTTTCAATTGCTTGATTTCAAAACCAAGAAAGAACTTCATTTCGCCCATCATAGACATCTCGAACCTATCGGTCATAAGCTTTGAAAATTCATCATTAAAAGCTTTGTTAGTAGAGCCAAAGATAATATCATCAACATATAGTTGGCATACGAAAAGCTCCCCATTGACCCTCTTAGTAAAAAGAGTAGGATCGATTTGCCCAACTTCAAACCCACGGTCTACCAACAAATCCCTAAGGTGCTCATACCACGCACGTGGAGCTTGTTTAAGGCCATAGAGTGCCTTATGGAGTTTGTAGACATGGTTCGGAAAGTTGAGATCCTCAAACCCCGGGGGTTGCTTAACATACACTTCCTCTTTCAATGGACCATTAAGAAATGCACTCTTAACATCCATTTGTTGCAACTTAAAATTATGATGAGTGGCATATGCAAGAAGGATACGGATGGACTCAAGGCGAGCCACGGGAGCATAAGTCTCTCCAAAATCAATGCCTTCAACTTGAGAGAAACCTTGAGCAACCAATCTTGCCTTGTTCCTCACAACAATTCCATGCTCATCTTGCTTGTTCTTGAATATCCACTTTGTGCCAATCACATTGCGGCACTCCTTTGGCTTCTCTACTAACACCCATACATTATTGCGCTTGAAGTTGTTGAGTTCTTCATGCATAGCATCCAACCAATCCGGATCTTCAAGTGCTTCAAATACTTTCTTGGGTTCAACCATGGAGATATAAGCATGATGAGAGCTAAATTGTGCCAATTGACGCCGGGTTGACACTTTGCTTCTTAAATCTCCAATAACCCTCTCAAGGGTATGACCTTTAAGCTCCAAATCCCTTTCAACTCTTTTCTTGCGACGGGCTTCGATCTCCTCATTTGACCTTGGAGGAGTCACTTGATCATGTTGATCATTTTGGTCCCCGTCTTGACCATCAAATTGACCTTGATCATCATTATCTTCATGAGTAGGTTGATCTTGGTCATGTGAAGAATTGGGGGCGGTTGAAATAACCGGAGAGGATGGTGGTGCCCCTTCTTCTTCATGAAGGTCCTTGTCTTGTTCTTCGGTTGGTGCATTAGTTGCTTCCTTGGGAGAGGCTTGTTGAGCTTGTGAAGATGAAGGCTCCACTTGAGTAGAGCATAGTCCTTCCCGGTCGGCCACAAGGTGTCCCTCAATGGGGCGGAAAAATCCCACGCCCATTCTTCCTATGGCTTCTCGAGGTATTTCATCATCTATATCACAAGAAACAACATCTCGCCCCCCTTGGGAGCCGTCATTCTCTTCGAATACCACACTACAAGATTCTTCAACACGTCCGGTGGACTTGTTGAAGACTCTATAAGTGTGGGATTCGGCACCATAACCAAAAAAAATACCTTCTATTGCTTTTGGATCAAATTTACCTAAACGAACTCCTTTTCTTTTAAAGAAACACTTACACCCGAAAACCCGGTAGTAGGAGATGTTGGGCTTGCTTCCGGTGAGTATTTCATATGGAGTCTTGTTTAGGACTTTGCGGAGGAAGAGCCGGTTTGAAGAATGACAAGCCGTAGAGATAGCTTCGGCCCAAAAGTTGTATGGAGACTTAAACTCCGCCAACATGGACCTAGCCATATCCATAAGAGTCCGGTTCTTCCTCTCGGCTACACCATTTTGTTGAGGGGTATATGCAGCGGAATATTGATGACGAATCCCCTCATCACTAAGAAATCCATTTAAGGTGTAGTTCTTGAACTCCGAGCCATTGTCACTTCTAATTGCCAAAATAGTTTGCCCATGTTGACGTTCAACTTCCTTGGCAAAGTCGATGATGGTTTGTTGAGTCTCACTCTTATGCTTTAAGAAGTAGACCCAAGTATATCTTGAATAATCATCAACAATCACCAAACAATATTTCTTACCACCAAGACTTGCATGAGATGGAGGACCAAAAAGATCCACATGAAGGAGCTCCAAGATCCTCTTGGAAGAAATGATAGTCTTGCTTGGGTGGGGAGAATCATGCATTTTTCCTAGAACGCAAGCCCTGCAAACACGATCTTTGGCAAAAGAAACATTCTCTTTTAGTCCGAGTATGTGGCCACCCTTGTGAAGGCTTTGCAAAGTTCTCATATTGACATGGGCTAGTCGGCGATGCCAAAGCCAACCCACATCGGCCTTTCCAAATAAACACATTGCACTTGTAGTGGTTTTCCCCGAAAAGTCCACCACATACAAGTTATTTTCAATGTGTCCAACGAAAGCGACCTTTAGAGACTTGCTCCACAAGAGTACCACAATGTCATTATCAATGAAGACGGCAAAGCCCATCTTACCAAGTGCACGAACTGAAAGTAAATTGTAACCTAGGGTCTCAACAAGCATGACGTCCACAAGGGAAATATCCGGTGCGACCACCACCTTGCCAAGACCCAATACCTCGGATTGTGACATGTCTCCATAAGTGACGGTTATATGATTGTCATTAGGCCTTATCTCCGTCATAATCTTCTTGCTTCCGGTCATATGACTTGTGCATCCACTATCAAGCACCCATTTTGATCCACCGGAAGCATAGTCCTACAAGAGATCATTGCTTGGTTTTAGGTCCCCATTTTTCAATGGGTCCTCTTTTGTTAGCAACAAGAGTCTTTGGAACCCAAATAGACCAAGCAACATAACCATCATTTGGACCAACATATTTTGCATAAACATCACCATAATAATCACGAAATAAAACATAGTGAGGGTTAGCAATTCCCGCTTGATCATCATGAGTGGCTTTGCCACCCACAATAGGATCCTTCTTTGCTTGTGCGGGCTTGGCCTTCTTTTTCTTGTTGTTCTTCTTCTTCTTCTTTGAGACATAGCCAATCCCCGTTTTATCACCGAATGCCTTTTGCTTACTCAAAAGGTCATTCAAGTTTTTCTCACCTATGGGAATGGAGGACTTGGCAAGCTCATCTTTCAACCTAGCATTTTCTTCAATAACATTTGCATGATCACACGTAGAAGTAGAAGAACTAGGCACATTATTCTTAGTCAATTGAATTTGAAGTTGTTCATGTGACTTGGTAAGAATAGAGTGTTCACTTTTCAAGGCCTTGTGAGCCTTGTCAAGATCTTCTAAATCCTTAACAAGTATATCATGACCAACACCAAATTCAACCTTTTCCGTTTTAAGCATTTTTACTTTAGCACGAGCATGATCTCGCTCTTTAGTGAGTTTGGAAACAACTTCATTATTAGATTCCTCAATGGAATCGAGCTTCCCTTCAAGAGTTGCTCGTTCCTCTTGCTCTTCTTCAAGAGACTCGGTTAGTGAGGCAATATCTTGAGCATATTCTCTTTCAAGCCTCATTTGTTCATCTAATTTTTCAAGAGTTTTACCATATTGGCTCAATAGACGTTCAAAGTGAATCTTATGAACACCATCTACACTAGACACATAATCATCAAAAGCAACAATTTCTTCCTTTACTCTAAGACTAGCAAGATCATTCAAGGAAGCATCATTTGTCTTAGAGGAAGAGAAAGATGTGGGTGATACCTCGGAAGACTTGGCCATAAGGCACTTGACGTTCTTGACAAGAGAGTCCTCATTAGGGGATTCAAAGAGTGATGTGGAGGAAGTTGAGGTGGTTGCTATTGCGGCCATCTCACTAGTTGTAGTTTCTTCTTCTTCACTCTCACTTGCGGAGTACTCTTCTTGAGTCAAGAACACAAACTTTGGTTGCTTCTTCTTTGGTCCACCCTTCTTCACAAATGGCTTCTTGGAAGGTGACTTGGTCTTGCTTTTGAAGATGAGCTTTCCACCATGGTCTTCTCTCTTCTCATAAGGACACTCAGCAACGAAGTGAAATCTATCATTGCAATTGTAGCAAGTCCTCACCCTTTGACCATTGTTGTCATTCCTTTGATAGCCACTTGACTTGCTTCTTCTTTGATTGTCTTCTTTAGCCTTGTGTGGATCAACCCAAAAGGTTTTTCCATAGAAGGCCATGTGCTCATTGTACTCATGCCTTATGTCCTCGGGACACATCTCTAGTCTTGCTTCAATATTCGCTTGAAGAGGAACCTCTTTCACAACCACACTTGCTTTCAATGCAAGATTAGAGCTTCTTTGCATTCCTATGGCACGGGCACGGGCATCTTCCGCATTTTGTGCGGAAACCTTGTAGGCTTGAATCTCTTGCATCACTTGATTGGAGGTCATCTCATTGAAGTTGTGCTTTCCTTGAACACTCTTCGCATCCGCGGGCTCATATGGAGTGAGAGCAAGAATGTACTTCATCTTGATCCACTCATCATCAATATGGTGAGCACCGAGGTTCTTGAAGGTGGTAGCAATAGCCTTGAGTCTTCTATACATCTCTTGATGGTCCTCACCATCCATCATGAAGAAACCCTCCGCTTGATTTGAGAAGGCAATATATCTTGTTTTCTTCATGCTCTCGTTGCCAACAAAGACGTCGGAGAGTCCTTGCCAAGCTTCTTTGGCGGTGGAGAAGTGTTGGATGTGAGGCAAGTCCTTGGATCCCACGGTGACTTGAATCATGTGAAGAGCGGTAGCATTGAGTTGGCTATCGACCGTCTCTCTTCTTGTCATGTTGTGGGGATCCACGGCCTTGAATCCTTCCTCAACGATCCTCCAAAGCTCGATGCAAGAACTGCGCATATGAGAGATCATTTGATATTGCCATTGACCAAAGTTTAATGCATCAAGCTTAGGCGGATCACCTCTATGGTTAATATGAGGATGAGGAACCGGCGGGTCGGGTGAATACCAATGCGGGTATTCACCTTTCCCGTCGGCCTTGGTGGAAGACTTAGCATCGCCATTTTTGTCGGCACCCTCCTCATCTATCCCCACATTCTCCACTTGTGGAGTAGCGGGTTTTTCCGGAGGTGGAGAAGCATTAGTAGTTTTAGCTTGCATGAGTTGCGCCATCATTTCACGCAACTCACTTATTTGAGATGTCATGGAAGCCATGGATGATTCCAAAGATTTGAACTCACCCATGGAAACTTGACCCGAGCCCTCACTAGGTGATGTTTCCATACTCTTAGGCGGTTAAGCCCGAAATAAGAGCTGAGGCTCTGATACCAATTGAACGGATCGTATGGGCACCTAGAGGGGGGGTGAATAGGTGCTACTCAAATTTTAGTTCTTTTTCAATTTAGGCTTGACACAAAGGTAAATTCTCTAGATATGCAACTAAGGTGAATTTACCTATATGTCAACTAGCAAGCTAACCAAGATACAATATATAAAGGCAATAAAGGATAGAGGTAACCGAGAGTGGAGCACGCGGAGACACGGATGTAATTCCCGTAGTTCCTTCCTTTTTAGGGGAAGTACGTCTACGTTGGAGGGGTGTGGTTGCCA
This sequence comes from Dactylis glomerata, assembly GCA_007115705.1. Lineage (NCBI taxonomy): Eukaryota > Viridiplantae > Streptophyta > Magnoliopsida > Poales > Poaceae > Dactylis > Dactylis glomerata. Next base: position 2,711,933 of record QXEO01000236.1, read on the forward strand.
CAAAGGCCTAACCAACGCCACAAAGGCTCACCCTATTCTCCGGTGCAAGCTTCCGCCACAAAGGCCTAGCTCACTTTCCACTAAGGGATTCCTCAAGGCGGAACCGGCCTTTACAATCTTGGGGCACGCATCCACAACCGAATTGGAGGCTCCCAAGCACAACACAATGCTGTCAAACAACAAGTAGCAATATATCAAATACACAAACAAGGTCTTGGGAAACAAGGGAACCCAAGACACAAGGGCCCTCAAGCAAATGAGAGGGGAAATCAAATCGCTTCGGTGAGGATGTAGATGATGGTCTTCTCCTTCGATTCTCCAAAGATCAAGAGCTTTGGTGGGTTGAGGGAGGAGATCTAGTTGAATTGGTGGCTCAACAATGGTGGTGTTCTTCAATTTTGGTCGAGCTGCCCGTTGGAGAAGAAGAGGGGGGTATTTATACCCCCCCAAAATATCTGACCGTTGCCAGCCAGGAAGTCCGGCTATAGCCGGAGATAAGTCCGGCTAAAGCCGGCCACACCGGCTAAAGCCGGCCACACCGGCTAAAGCCGGCCTCAGACCGGCTATAGCCGGCCTGAAATATCCGGCCCAGCCGGAAATAGCCGGACAAATAGCCGGTTGAGTCCAGAGGCGCAGGGCCTCTCTCGAAAACGAGCAGTCCGGCTATAGCCGGTCTGGGACCGGCTAAAGCCGGCCTTCCTGGCCAACTTTTATCTGAAACTTCTCCCAGAGCTGATTTTCACCATTTCCTCAATAATTTCCTTTAGGCAATATTAAATATCAAGTATAATATAGGAAACCCAATATCTTGTGCAAGAACATAATTAAATCCTGCAAAGCATAATCACACATTAATAGATAATGTATTGTTAACAAACGTCAAAATCAATTAGGCGGGAAATGCTCTTTCAACTAGACGTATTAGATAGATATGAACTAGACGCGTTTAACCATGCAAAGAAGAGAAGAAATGGTCGAGGACATCGACGATGACCTCAACACTTTGACTGACGATGTCGGACACGAACGCGAGCAATGTAGAGAAAACTAGTGTCTCTCCTTTCTGGCGTGTATAGATAGGTGCTAGGGGAGTGTGGTGGCGAAGGGAAAGACCTCGCGGTGCTCTGTGGCGTCCAGCATAGCGGGGCGGCGTGGCCGTGCCCACAGCGGCGTGCATGTTCGGCATTGGCATCAGCATGTACGTTCGTCATTGGCCTCGGCGGTATCTCTGGTGTGTCACTGATCGAATGAGGGGACGGGATTGAGGGTGCATCCTGACGATGACCTAGCAGTGGCGGCGAGCATGCATACCCGTTTTGACCATGCCAATATCGGCATCGGCATCGTTTGGAGGCTGTGGTGCTCGAATCATGGTGGAAATTGCGATTCCCTATTATTTTTACATGCATAATATATAGAAAATAGCTAGATCTATAAATCGATGCATATGAAGCTACATATATATTCTTGGTCATAATCCCCTTAGATGCATGGCTTCACGTCATCGTCGCTTTCATCTTCAGTATCTTTGTCGTCCGTGTAGTAGTACTTTCTGCACATTGTTCCGTCGAACACCTTCACTGTGAGCACATAATCGCCTTCATATTTGAAGTGTAGGAAGCAGCCGAAATCCACACCGTGCGCGATGGCGAAATTCTCCCAGCCCTTGTCGAGGTACATCCGGCCTTGTCCGTCAAATAGGACCTCCACGGTTCAGAGACGAGGACCGCAGTCAGTTGCTCGCAGATACACCTTTGCGGGTTCCTGGCCATCAAGATAGTCCGCAAACTTTTGTGGGAGTGCCTGCAAAGAGATCGAGCGCCGATCGTTTGAAATTAAAGGTTTTTTAGAACATGCACATAATTAATCACATGCATCATATATGTGGGAACGCGTACGTACCTTCTTGGCCAAAGGGTCTTCATAGATGGTGATGAAGAACTCCTCTATGATCAATGGCAGTGTTGACGGTGGTGGTGGCAATGATGATGATCCACCACCCCGGCCGCCCCTTCCCCTTCCCCTTCCGATCGGCATCCGAGACGTGGAAGCCATGGCAATGGATCAAGTGTATGTGAACGAAGAAGAGAGAGGCAGAAACGAAGAAGAGAGAGGCAGAATCTATTGACATGAGGGATGGCCGTTGTGGGGGTTTATAAGGGAGAGATGACCGTTGTGGGGTTTACACCATAAATTAAGGTAGAGTTGACCGTTGTGGGGTTTACACAATAAATTAAGGAGGAGATGACCGTTGTGGGGGTGGTTTATATCTCAATAAAAAAGTAATGCCTAAAAGAAATGGAAATTCATGATAGTTCATCATTTTACCGCGAAAAGTAAAGCCTATAAGAAATGGAAATTCGTGATAGTTTATCATTTCAACGTGAAAAGTAATGCCTACAATAAATGGAAATTCGTGATAGTTTATCATTTCAACGTGAAAAGTAATGCCTACAAGAAATGGAAATTCATGATAGTTTATCATTTTACCGTGAAAAGTAATGCCTACAAGAAATGGAAATTCGTGATAGTTCATCATTTTACCGTGAAAAGTAAAGCCTACAAGAAATGGAAATTCGTGATAGTTTATCATTTTACCGTGAAAAGTAATGCCTACAAGAAATTCGTGATTACCCAACTTGTTGAATCCGGTGGCAAACTCGTCATTTATTATACATAGAGGGGTAGTAGTTTGCCACCGACAGATAGAGAGAGGGTGGCACGATCCTGCCCGTTAGATCATAGGATCGACGGTAGGTGGGCACGATCCGTGTGACAACAGCTCGACCAATCATAGGGTAAAACTGAGTAGTATCAAGGATACAAGGGCAAGTAAATAGTAAACAGGCTAAGGAATTCAAATAAGAGATTTAGAAAAAGAAAAACACATGTTTTGTACAATGAAACCCAGGTTGGCCTACCTCAAAGTATTAGCAATTCAAATATACATGAGTGTAAAAATTATGGCCTCATTCAGACAAACTATGTTTTGGGTATAGATGTTTTGAGAAGGGTTTTGAGTGGAAAGCCATGAACCTTCATAGCTACTAGTGATTTGAGAAGTTGCCATTTGTGATAAAACTTGATTTATATATGATTGTCTACGTGGCAGGTCGCGTAACAAGACTCCATGAGTAGGAGGCACTATGATTTTATTTTTTTGAATTTCTTTGCGCATGAAATAACTCAATTAGATAGCTTAATCCCATTTGTTGACTCTCTGTTGACCAGCCACTTGAGGGTAAAACTGAGTATATTGCACTAGCCAGTATTAGTACTCGGGGGGAAAACTGAGTACAGATATTTTTCCAGTGTACGACTCGAGGGTAGAACTGAGTACACGTAACGGTGCTGACGTGCAGTCCCACAGACGCGTGTCGCGGTGAGCAGCGGTTAGCCGCGCGGTGCACGTGTTGAGACCAAACGTCAACTGCTGAGACGAACCGTCACTTTGCCAGTACAGAGCCCCTCTCTCCCTCCCTCTGCACACGCACGCAACCACGCCTCTCACGTCCCATCACCTTCTCCAAAAAACCCCAGCCGCCCTACGCGTGCTCCCCTGCCGGCGATGGAGAAGAAGAATGCGCCGGCGGCCGTCACCCCCGAGCCCGTCGCATCCGAGCCCGTCGCCACCGAGCCCGTCGCCTCCGAGGGCGGCGCATCCAGGCGCGGCGCCTCCGTGAACTGGGCCTCTCTCAGGGCTGACGGACCACTTCACAAGATCGGCGCCTGCTTACTGGCGAACGAGGAGTACGTGGACACCTACGCTGCTTTGAGGCAAGTTTGTACAAATTGGCGCTCAGATCTACCTGAGCCCGACGTGCACCTGCACGAATGGATCATGGTAGAACACGCCCTTCCACGCGCCGCTGAGTTCTCCTTCCTCAACCTCCGCATATCCCGCTACGTCACCATCGATCTAACGGAAGTTCATGCAAGGTTCAAATTCCTCCATATCTATAGAGTTAATCTATTTTTATTTTCAATCGTAAACATCTTAGTGCTGAATGTTATCTTCATCAACTCCCTTTTAGATACTACTTCGTCGGCTTTTACCGTGGCGTCATCGTGATTGGCCAGACGAACCAGCCGCACAAGATACGGCTTCTGAACCCACTCACAAAGACATTGAACGCTACGTTTGAGGCGCAGATGCCATCTATGATTGTGGAGTCAGTCGCTGTAATGAAGTCTCCGACTATGGTCTTCATTTGCACAGGTTACCCCAATGAAATTGCTTGGGTCGATGAGAGCTCTCCTACTAAGGATATAGATATAGAAGATTGGGGAGAAGGAAGATTTTCGATCGATGACGATTCTCTGCGTTGCATTACCCCGTTCAATGGTGAATTGTATGCAATAGCTGTGAACAATTTTGAGTTCGGAACATTAGTGTGCACCAACAATGTCCAGTTGGAGAAGCGCGCGAGCACTGTCAACATGGAGACACTATTTTATTTTCCAGAACTTGGAAATGACAAGTTCTACCTTGTGAAGTCTGATGGTGATCTGCTGCTTGTGTTGTTGGGCGGCGGCAGTGGCAACAGGCATTTGGAGGAAGGTCAACCATTGGTGTACCGTGTGGACACTGAGAGCCGCTCTCTCCATGCCGTCAACATTGGCAGTCGTGCCTTCTTCGTCGGTTATAAACGGTATATCTCCGTCGACACCAGAGTGCACCCGACAGTTCGACCTGGCTGCATCTACTATGTGGATTTCGGTTATATCAGACAGTACTTTGATGATAGAAAGGCCTGGGATGAGTGGCCACGACATGTGGATAGATTAAATTACGATGGTCTGAAAATAGAACAAAGGCCATACCGTTTGGAGGATCTATTGGCTGCACACTGCAGACGGAAGGAGTTCAGTCAATATTTTTTTCGTCTCATGGAATATAGCGACGACGAAATATATGATGAAGAATGAAGAACCTTCATGTTGGGCATACATTGCGTCTTGTATTATTTTTAGCTTAGTTTGTCGTGAACATTAACATCGTTATTGGCTGCTTTTGGCTGTTGTATGCAGTTTATGTATTATACTATACTAGCTTCTAGATTAGCTTCTAGATTTGTTACCATATTGGGCAAAAAACAAGGGCCAAAAGGCAACAATCATTGAAGAAAGACAGAAATAGAAGCTTCTCTAGATTTGATACTAATTTGGTGAAAAGAGAGAGAACTGTTACAGAGAGAGAGGGGGAAAAGGCGCTCTGAAAAGGCAATGCCAAATGTGGCCCGAGAGAGACAGAACCGAGCTCTCACGTACAACCAAACGCGGTCTCGTCCTGTCCCACGCGATCCCTTTCTACCAGCCCCACGCGACGCGGCCCCACACGACGCGGCCCCACACGTCAGCACGGAAACGGTCAACTAAACGGGAATACTCCCGTCCGAGCTCCTTCTGAGGGTTTCAGACAACGGCTTGGGGAAAACTGAGGAAAAACTAACGACCTGGGGAAAACTGAGTACAACTAACGACCTGAGGGCACGAAAATAGAAATCCCTTAGGCATGGGTAGTAGGCAGAACAAGATATTTATGTTCAAACTGACCGTTGAGTCACTACCTCGCACGCCGGCTCTACCACCTCTCTCTCCTTCCTCTAGTTCTACCTCCCTCTCTCTCCTTCCTCTAGTTCTACCCTCTCTCTCCTTCCTTCACCATGCCGTCTTGTAATGATGGCGACGATACAAGCTACGGCAGCGGCAGCGACAGCGGCAGCCTTCTCTCCGATTTCGACTACTGCCGGACCAATGTGAGTTCCTTTTATTCGACGTGTTGGTTTATGGGGTTAGGAATTTAGGTTTAGGTTTTGTTTTAGGTGGCACAGACCATCTACGACCCAGATTGGGATGGTTTGGCGATCGAGAGGGAGGCACCATGTGACCATGGGTTGAAACTAAGGAAATTTGTTGCCTTCGAAGGCACTAACACAGGGAAAAGGTTTATAGGATGCGCAAAGGAGGTTTGGATTATTTATATTGCAAAATGAATGTTTGAATAGCGTTGTTCTCTCTTTATTTCATAGTTTCTTATATTTGTTATATTATGCTGCTGATCATTAGGATGGTCCGAAGTGTGGAATAGTGGAGTGGATTGATCCGGAGTGGCCTGACGCACTGAAGAAAAGTTTGGTCAAGTTATGGGAGTTGTATAAATCGGAAAGTATTGGGAGAATTAGTGATGCTTGTGCTGCTGCTGATGAATGTTACAAGCTATCACAGGATAAGAAGGAGCTCGAAGAAATTAACAACAATATGGCCGAAGAACTCCAGAAAACAATGACCGATAGGCAGGTGGGATCCATTTTAAAAAATCTTCTAGATATTCAGATCTTTCTGAAGCTCAAGGCAGAAAAGCAGAGGGACCAGCTGAAGGAGGAGAAAAAAAGGCTGGAGAACTGCATTGCAGATCTCTTGAAGCAAGCAGCAGTTAATAAGGACAAGTTAGATAGATTGAAACAAATTTTAGATGAATAAGTTATGTCTATGTAATTCAGCATTTCAAGTTATCTATAAGCAATAGCGTACCTACAACAATTGCTTCCATATAACAGAGAGCATTAAGCCAACTTCATAGTTCAGTTAACATTTCACTACTAGTTCAGATAACATAAGATTCCGGCTAGTTAACACAAAGTTCAGACATACAGGACGATGAAACGTAGCGCGCAGACTACATCGTATCTCCTCTTACTTGGAGGCAATCTGATCCTGCTGGAGGCGCTCGGACTCATTGATCTTGGCTTTCAGCATGATATTCTCCTTCTTAACAGCCTCGAGCAGACCGGCTGCTTTGCGAGTGCTCTCGGTCATCAGCTTCAAGAGATCTCTAGACTTGTATCTCGCCTCATAGGCTACCACGGTCCTCTCGCTCTGCTTGATCTGCTCTTTGAGGCCCTTGGTGATTTGCACACGAAGGTCGCTGCACGTGGCATTTAGCTTCCGATTTTCCACCTCCAGCGCCCTGATGGTCAACCCATCCTTGTCCATCAACATTTTCATCTGCTCCTGCGTATTCACAAGGTAGTCCATATGCCCCGATAGCAAGTGTTTCGCAGCCGTAAGCTTGTCAACCTCATGCGCCAAAGTTCGTGATTTCACCTTCTCCTGATCCAAATGTGAGCCTAGACTAGCACAGTGCAGCTCGAGGGAATGTTTCTCGGCCAGTTGGCTCTGTATCTTGACATTCAGTGTGGCCACATCTGCCTCGATCTTCTCCTTCGCTTCATGCACCATAGTTTAGGGCAGACAATAAAAGAGATCAATGCTAATACTGCCTCTTTTCACAAATATATAGTTATTTTTAGTTTTTCAAAGTAAACTAGATACGGTTAACAATGAGTGAATTTATACACTGAATCTATACAGATCTACATGCGTAGCACCTAGCCGCATTGCGAAAGGCAGGTTATGAACAATGGTAAACGGGCTTGATCAGCAAGTACACTAGATGGCATGCGATTACCTTGCTTAGGCGGGGAACGGGCTTGATCAGGAAGTCCATTGACGGGTCCATGGTCTTCATGGGCAGCTTCTTATCCGTCGATTTTGGGGGCCTACAAAATCATATAGGTTACGAAGTTGGAAAGAACAAACAAATGGAAGATCAAGGCGTCGTTAACCCTAAACCACCCGAGGGAGACAACGTCCCCCTTGTCCGTTGGTGCGCAGAAAGAGAGGACGGCTTTGGCCTGACTGATTAGGCTGCTTGCATGGAGATCTGCCTGCCGGCGGGTTAACTCCTTCCTCTCCGCCGCCCTAGTCTTGACCCCATCGGTCTTCAACACCGGTCGGGTCCACTTCTTGGGAGGCATGGCTTCATCGTAGAATGGAGGGAGGGGCAAGGAAGGCAGGAGGAAGCAGAGGAAGTGGGTTTCTGCAGAATAGTGCTACACGGTCAAGGACCAGCTTCAGCTGACCACCGTGTCCTTGCCTCCTGGGCACCATCTCAAGCAATCTCGGTCGTCCGTTTGAATCTAAGCGTAGCCCTTGGTACCTTGTCGACAAAGGGTCACCGTAGGTACGAACGAATAGGAAGCAGTAGCCCCTTGCTTTTTCACTGCGCACTGCCACGATGGGACTGGGCATTGAACTCGATGGGACTCTGCATTGGGTCCAAGCTAGCAGCGACATGACGCGCACGCCTAGCCGTACATGTACATCTATCTCCTCGCTGGGCGTGCATCCATGCCCGTGATTTTTGTAGAAGAAGAGGTAGAAGAAGAAGGATAGTTGATTGACTGTCTGGCTCGGGAGGCTGCTGCGGGTGGCCCGGCTGCTGCGCATTTTGTAGGCCAGGAACCGCCACTTAATCAAGCCATTTTGTGTCACTGATTAGTAGGGCCAACCACCATGACTCCATGCAGTGTTTTTCCATTTTTTTTGATTTTTTCTGAATTCCCCAGGCCCCCCTCCGAGATCTAGGTCAGACTCGGCGGTACCATCGATGTCTACCAGGTGGGGTGGGAACCATGGTTTGGTCTTGGTTCTAGGGTCCCACACCCCCAGGGGACCTCCCTGTATTTTCCCCAATTTATCTTGTGTGCATTTCTTGTAGCCCCAGTGCAAAATTGGATTAAAAAGGATTTAGGGCAAAAATAATTCATTATATGGCAGCAGGCCGAGATAATTCCTAGCCTCCTGGATGTGGCACCCCTGGCAGGTCCCCCACCCATGAAAAATAGAGTGGTGATGTTCTGCACACTGCCCTTGGTGGCCCCTTCACAAAAAGCACCTGTTTCGACCCCTCCGGGCACCCGGAAAATGGGAAATGCATTTTTTATGTGGAAACTGGAAAAACACTAGTTGCAAAAGTGGTTGGAAATGCAAAGATGCACATCTCCACCAAAAATGGGACCATGGTTCCAAAGTTTGTTGTGGAACTTGCACAAACCATGGTCATCTGCCAAGGAAGACCAACAGAACTCCTGCCTGGAAGCACCTCTCTGTGAGAGAGTCCACATGTGAACCCTTGGGATGGCATGTTTGGTATTTTTCCTAGGTGGTGCATCACTCACCATGACTCCATGCAGTGTTTTTCCAAAAAAAATTTGATTTTTTCTGAATTCCCCAGGCCCCCCTTCGAGATCTAGGTCAGACTCGGCGGTGCCATCGATGTCTGCCAGGTGGGGTGGGAACCATGGTTTGGTCTTGGTTCTGGGTTCCCACACCCCCAGGGGACCTCCCTGTATTTTTCCCCAATTTATCTGGTGTGCATTTCTTGTAGCCCCAGTGCAAAATTGGATTAAAAAGGATTTAGGGCAAAAATAATTCATTATATGGCAGCAGGCCGAGATAATTCCTAGCCTCCTGGATGTGGCACCCCTGGCAGGTCCCACACCCATGAAAAATAGAGTGGTGATGTTCTGCACACTGCCCTTGGTGGCCCCTTCACAAAAAAGCACCTGTTTCGACCCCTCCGGGCACCCGGAAAATGGGAAATGCATTTTTTATGTGGAAACTGGAAAAACACTAGTTGCAAAAGTGGTTGGAAATGCAAAGATGCACATCTCCATGAAAAATGGGACCATGGTTCCAAAGTTTGCTGTGGAACTTGCACAAACCATGGTCATCTGCCAAGGAAGACCAAGAGAACTCCTGCCTGAAAGCACCTCTCTGTGAGAGAGTCCACATGTGAACCCTTGGGATGGCATGTTTGGTATTTTTCCTAGGTGGTGCATCACTCACCATGACTCCATGCAGTGTTTTTCCATTTTTTTTGATTTTTTCTGAATTCCCCAGGCCCCCCTCTGAGATCTAGGTCAGACCCGGCGGTGCCATCGATGTCTGCCAGGTGGGGTGGGAACCATGGTTTGGTCTTGGTTCTAGGGTCCCACACCCCCAGGGGACCTCCCTGTATTTTCCCCAATTTATCTGGTGTGCATTTCTTGTAGCCCCAGTGCAAAATTGGATTAAAAAGGATTTAGGGCAAAAATAATTCATTATATGGCAGCAGGCCGAGATAATTCCTAGCCTCCTGGATGTGGCACCCCTGGCAGGTCCCCCACCCATGAAAAATAGAGTGGTGATGTTCTGCACACTGCCCTTGGTGGCCCCTTCACAAAAAAGCACCTGTTTCGACCCCTCCGGGCACCCGGAAAATGGGAAATGCATTTTTTATGTGGAAACTGGAAAAACACTAGTTGCAAAAGTGGTTGGGAATGCAAAGATGCACATCTCCACCAAAAATGGGACCATGGTTTCAAAGTTTGCTGTGGAACTTGCACAAACCATGGTCATCTGCCAAGGAAGACCAAGAGAACTCCTGCCTGGAAGCACCTCTCTGTGAGAGAGTCCACATGTGAACCCTTGGGATGGCATGTTTGGTATTTTTCCTAGGTGGTGCATCACTCACCATGACTCCATGCAGTGTTTTTCCATTTTTCTGATTTTTTCTGAATTCCCCAGGCCCCCCTCCGAGATCTAGGTCAGACTCGGCGGTGCCATCGATGTCTGCCAGGTGGGGTGGGAACCATGGTTTGGTCTTGGTTCTAGGGTCCCACACCCCCAGGGGACCTCCCTGTATTTTTCCCCAATTTTCCTGGTGTGCATTTCTTGTAGCCCCAGTGCAAAATTGGATTAAAAAGGATTTAGGGCAAAAATAATTCATTATATGGTGGGCCCTGGCATCAGATGTCTTGTTAATTCGCTTGATTTAGACCTAGTTGCAAGCTATACGAATAGTTGGTGGTTTGTGCAACGATGACAGCAATAGTTGGTGGTTTATGGAATTTCCTTCATTTATTCATTTGTTTACCCATGGAAGGGAACTCCTCCATCTACTGAACTAGTCGCCAGAGTAGAGTGAGCGATGATGATGCCACTCAGATCTCTTGAGCACACCTTGTCAGACTGCGGCGTGTCTCGTCAATTTACTTGCCTTTCAAATCTCGATGCCCTATCAATTCTCATCCCGCTGCTACGCACAATTTCCACTGGCCACGAATCCTAACTCTAATGACATGTGGCCCCACTAAGGCCCGGAACACTATTGACAAGTGGGGCCCCAGACACACGTCGGACCAAACCTTACCCAGACAAGTGGGTCCCCACACGCTTCGGATGCTAAACCTGGACTAGTTTGTCTCACTCGTTTGGCTCATGGAGCAGGTGACCTCGATGAGAAGCATTTCAATGGTAGGAGTAAGATTTTGTTCTCTATTCCTTCCGCGAGTCAGACGAGACCGGACCCCTTGCACGCTATCTCCTTTTTCAGACTTACGCTCTGCTGCCCGTAGTCAAACAACGAGGGGCCCAACAACGAGACTCTTTAATTGCTGCCTGTAGGTTAACGTACGTACATCCTTACCCACGATACCAGCCTCTCACTTACAAGTGGGCCGCTGTACCGGGGCCCGCAGTGACACGTTGGTCTAGCGCTCTCTCAGATACGAAACGAAGCGACTGGTTCAATTTCCAAAGCTCTAGACTGGCATTTACCGCGGCGTGCCTGCAAAACAATTGCTACCCCAACTTCCTCTTCTCTCACGAAGCGACGGGGGCTCGTGTGGGGGGTTCAACTTTCAAAGCACCCCCGAAGCGCTACACTGCATTTACTTACACGGCGTGCCAGCGACACGTCGCGCACTATTTATCCCACGATCTCGCGGCCTGGAAAACAATTGGATCCCAAAACAATTGCTTCCCCAATTTACTCTTCTCTCATAAACGAAGCGACGGGGGTCCCACATGTCATGCACGACTACACGCTTCCACACCCACGTGTCCACGAGAGGAAACCAAACCGGCAGCATCTATATAACACATCGGTCTCGGTCTCATCGTCTCTCGCACCATCGGCCACTTCTTCCCCAATCTGCCGAAAAACCCCAATCCGCTCCACCACCGCACCACCAATCTCATTCCTTAGTGCATCTGCAAGATGAAGTGCGCTCACGAAGACGAGCCGCAGTCTAGTGCAGCGGAGGCTCTGGCGATGCACCCGCGGTCGTCGCCGCGGTGGCGGGCGAGTCTTCTTCGGGAGCACCAGCCGCTCCTCGGTGCGCTTTCGACGAAATGGAGATGGAGGACCCCGTGGCTGTGGCGGCAGATCTGCAGAACCAGCATGTAGGCCAAGTCATCGTCGTGCCGGATGATGACTACTACGCCGGCGCCGGCGACGACCCTGACTCCATCGAGTACTTGATTGAAGAAGACCGCAAAGAAGCAGTACCGTTCAAGGAGGAGGCCTCCGACGACAGCACCGAGGTTCTGAGCTATTCTGATCGATTCCCTCTATTCGTCGTACTGTTCATATTGTTATTGCTCATATGATATCTATCAGTTAATAGTTATCAGATTACATTCTGAATGTGTTAATGTAGTCCCCTCTGTTCGTCGTACTGTTCGCATTGTGATCTGACTCTAATTTGATTGTAGAGACTATGATAACAAGATTTTTATTTGGGAAAAAATGATTGATCTGATGCATGGAATTTATAATTAACATTTTCCTAATTTGTTGCGCTTATTAATGTGATGATTCCATAGTGTGTCCTCGATTCATCAAATATTGGTCACACAACATTACTAGCCTCTGATAGTACTATCACCGCAACAATTTAGAATCATTTTGGCAGCATTGTTATTTTTTTACAGCTTATTTCCTTTGATCTTTGTTGTGCTCCTGTTTATCTCACTTCTTATGTATTTCAAAATTCACAGGACGACTCTGACGACGTGGGCCACGACAAGGAGGACAGGGACCGCAAGAGCCGCTATGTTCTTAAGCGGCTCAAGAGTGGCCAGATCCCTTTCCGCACCAGGTACGAGGAGCTAACTTGTCCATTCTGCGGCAAGGTCGTCAGCAAGAACTTAGAGAGCTTGATCCAGCACGCGAATGGCGTTGGCGTAGGCAGCAAGCAGAAGCACAAGGGCCACACCATGGCGAAGCATGCCGCCTATGGCAGATTCCTCGAAAAGTTCGTCAAGACTGGCCTCATCCCGGTTATCGGTACTGCTGTTGGCCCTCATGTTCTGTTTCCAAAAGATTAGTTTAAGTCTGTGTTGTCCCCCTGGAGAGTAAAACTGTGTGATGTTTGAAGACTATGTTTTTATTATGTATGGTGGAATCTGGGCAATCATACCCAGATGTTTAAGACTATGTTAACGTATGTGGAGTTTGCTGTTGCATTACTGGTGCCCATGTTATCTGAATTCTCATGTTGGTGCACACTGCATTTGTTTACTAAATTAGATGGTTTGATTCTCGTGTTGGTGCACACTGCCCAGGTTATGTGGTTGCGTGTATTCTATTCAGCAAGATGTATGAATGGGATAGTGCACACTGCGGTCGTCAAGATATAGCTCCTCTACTGTTAGATCACCACCGAAATTTTTGCAACAGATTAATGGATAGAAACGTTATCCTTCCTATTCTCCACTACTCCGATACGTGAATATCGGGACGTCAGTTCCTAGAAAGTCTCTATAAAAGGGACGTATGGCTAATACTAATTCCGCCACATCGGTAAACCATCTTCAGCTAAGCTACTGAGGTATGTATCAATATTTTAGGGTTGATTCGTATAGTTTTATTTCCGCTTGTAAACCATGATTTACTCCCTATTGTAGTTTGAACTTAACCATTGATCGATGGATGCGGGCGGAGGAGCGGGTAAGAAGCGCACTTTCGCCGGAGAGGGCTCTTCCAAAGGAGTTAGCAAAGATGACAAGGTACTACACAGGACTGTCTTTGTTTCAAAATATGTTAGTACTACGTATAAACATATAAAAGGAACATTTCTTGATTTTTAACGCGTGTTGTATCATATGTCAGAAGCTGAAGGTTGTAGAGGTGGAGGATGTGCAAGAAGATTCTGATCCGGAACCTGAATCTGATGCGGATCCGTATGGTTCTCTCGACGGAGGAAGTCCAAGAAATTTTTCAGGGGATGAAGGGAACAAAAAAGGTGATGACGAAGACGATGACCCTGAACCGCGATCACCAAATATTGATATCAAATCCGCAAAGAAAGCTAGGATCTCCCGTATAGTCATCTATCAGCTAAGGGTGACATATGGTGTTCGACAGACTAAGATTCTGGAAGCCATTGTAACACCAAACCTACAACCAGCAGGTTATGTGGTTGCGTGTGTTCTATTAAGCAAGATGCAGGATGCCAGGTGGCGGATCGTCCAATCTCACCAAAATGGTGACGACGGCTATGTTTACAACAAGATGCGAAACCGAGATCTGGTGAGGTTCCATGGAAAGATGTATGAATGGGATGGTGCACGTGTGACCTTCTATATGGTGCAAATAATTTTACCGATTATTCCCACTGACCCCATGGATCAACACCATGTCGTCAAGATATAGCTCCTCTACTGTTAGAATAATTATTGTTTTAAAATTTTATTTACTTATCTAAAATTCTACTGTTTGAGGTCTAATTTTAATGCTTTTTCGTGAAAACTCCCCTATGATTATGTATTTTCTGTTTTTTAAGAATAAGGCTTGTGTTCTATTCTGCCACGCTCGTGGACCCACTCGTCATCAACACAGCTGTTGCAACGAGTCAGCCGCCTCCGACGCCATCTGGTTAGCTGCCGCGTGGCAACGTGGCCTCCTCGCCCACCCTGCCATGCCCCTGACTTTCTTTCACTGACATGTGGGTCCCACGCCTGGCAGGGCCCACCTGTCAGCCACTGAACTGCAGAGCTGGGCACGTCAGGGGATCCCCTTCCCTCTTGCCTTGCCTCCACTCCCCTGGCACCACTGTTACCATCATTTCTCCCAAATCCTCTCGCGCGCGCTGCAGAAAACCGTCCCCTAGCAGCTCCGGCGACGAAATCCCCTGCGCGGCGCCGTAATCCTGTCCCCGGAGAAGATCGTCCTCTCTCCTCCGCTGCAGGTAGGCTGGTAAGTGCCGCTCGATTCCTAGTCCCCGGAGAAGATCGTCCGCTCTCCTCTCGCTTCCAAGTGAACCTTGCCGGCGTTCTTCCTAGATCGCCGGCGGTGGGCCTCGAGCACGTACGGTGATTTTAAGTCGCCTCCCTTTTTTTCTTTGCTCCATCGCGTACTAGATCTACGAGCATCTCCACTCGCCTAGTAATGCGTGGCCCACTGTCAGCGGCACGACCGACGCTTCATCGTCTCCACTCGTCTCGTCTCCCGCGCCCAGTAATGGCGGCGCAAACGGAAACAGCTTTGCAGCGGGGCAGCGAGCCATCGCGTCGCAGCACGCGTCGGCGGGAAATGAATGCCATGTCGCGCGCTTCCCGCCCCTTCTCCTTCGTTTTCCTGCCCCGTTCCCGGCTATAAATAGCTCGTCGCCTCGACGGTACGTTCACATCCTCCAACCGCCGGTAGAAAATGCCTCGCCGTCTCTTGACAACCTACGCCATGCTCCCTCGAGGCGGTTCCGGCGCGCCACCAGCACCACCACCCCCACCTCCACCGCCGCCGCCGCCGCCGCAGGACCCAGCTCCGCCGCAGGGCGAGGAGAAGGAGGACTCCGACGACGAGGAGCTCCTCCGCCTCCGCGTCCATCGAGAGGAGGGCGGCAGCGTCAAGGCTGCCGGAGGACCATACTGCCGCCCGCGCCGACGCCCACCGCCGCAACATCGAAGCGGCGAGGGCTGCGATGGCGGAGGCTGAGAGACGCCTCTTCCGGGCGGACGTGGTCGTAGGGCTCGCGAAGGTGGCGGCGGAGCGCCAGCGCCGCGAGCATCAGTACCCTCTCCCCTCCTTCAACGCATCGGCGTAGCGAGCGCAGGAGCGCCGCACCTTCATCTCATCCCTCGAGGAGGCCGACCGCGACCGCAGCCAGCGCGCAGCGGAGGAGAATCGTCGCCGCCGCGGGATGGTTTCCGGCCGCCTATCCGATGCCGGAGCTGGGCGTCCAACGCTTCACCGCCAGCACCATCGGCCGTATCGGTGAACTTGGCCGCCGGCGAGAACCGTCGCCGCCGCGGGATGGTTTCCGGCCGCCTGTCCGATGACGGAGCTGGGCCCTCCAACGATTCACCGCCAGCACCATCGGCCGCATCGGTGAACTTCGCCGCCGGCGAGGACTCCGACGAAGACCACCTCTTTTAGTCTATTTCATATTTCGCCGTATTTTGTAAAAACCATCTAAATTTTAATGAAATTTATGTAGTATGCTGAATTATGTCGAGTTTAAATTTTGGGATGGGCGGCACGGCTGGGGAACCTCTGTACGCACTCTATTATTGTAGGATAGTTGTCACTGGATATGGTAGTAGATTTCACTTCACACTGGATATGGAATGACGTACTGTCATTGCAAATTGTAGTAGCACATACTGCTAATTATAGCATAGTTTATTATTCCAAGGAAAATAGATGCCTGCACTAAATAGGTGCCCATTTCTTTCAGAAAAGCTTGCAAGTCTCCAGATGGACCCAACGATTGACCATATCGCCACTAAGGTGCAGGTTATACAAATTTTTATTTCTGGCAATGGTGTTTTTAGGTGCTACACAACATTGTAATAAGCACAATCTCTATTTTTAGGCTGATGCTTGTACTAGACGGAAGAACCGTTCTGTCGATTATTTCAAGCTATTTAAAATCAATGATTCTTATGCTATCAAGAAATGCAAGAAAGCCACAACCAATAGGGATTACCCCCTCCCTTCATATCAAGGTACTGATCCAGATAGTGAGACTATCTCATCTTCCAAGACACCTAAATCCAAGGCACGTAGACTCACATCGGGCCCACTCTCATCCTATCGTGGCCCTGCAAGGGCGGCTGAGACTATCGTCATTCGCAGAGGTGTGAATCTGTCTAACATGGGTCTGATGATCTTTTAATACATTCTTATGGAGATAAAGATCACTAAGTAGTGCATTTCTTTCTAGGTCCCAAGATAACTGGTGACTTGGAATTCGACAAGCACTGTGTGTTTGCAAGCAATATCAATCTCACTGGTCGCCAGATTGCCGATCTCAATGCAATGGTTGCTAAACTGAGGCCAACAGTTCCATACTATATCTGTGAGATGAAGAAGTCACATGTCCTTCGTGGGAAGGCAAAAATGGTAATCTGCTTGACTCTTTTAAACTTCTCATGCACATGAATCTGTGTTCAAAAACTGACTGTATTCTTGTACTCCAGTACTTTTTAGCAAAGTACAGCAATGCCCACCTCGCCCGCTATCTTCCATGCATCATTCCAACATATTGCAGTGAGCAAGATGGTTTCTATAATGTAAGCTTCACCCATCAGGGCAACGGTGTTGCCCAGATGACAGCAAACTGGCCTAAGGTTCTCCAAAAAGCGTCGATAGAAGAAGGGAATGTGTGCATCTTCACCTTCTTGAATGTGGGGCAGGAGGCTACGTCTGTTCATGTTGAAAAAATGTAGCCTATATATGTTGCGCAGTTGCTATCAGTTAGTTAATTATGTTATTATATTATTGTGTCACCTGGTAGTCTAAACCATATGCCAATATGTTGCGCAGGCTATGATTACTTGCATTCTTCTCTGCATGCTTATACTCTATTTACTAAAACCATCTTGTTATGATGAAGTGCCTTAACTCGTACATGATTTTGTGAATTGAATTGTTTGTATTAACTGATTGCAACGTGTTGTACTTTCTGTGATGCACTGATGGTCAATATGTCTATAAATTAAGCTTAGTTGTATTCAAACGGAAAAAAAATTGTCTGCTCCAGCGGCTAGACGGACTAGATAGATGGCATCCAAAATCTAGATAAGAGAATGCATAGCGTAATAGCATATAGAATAACATGTCATACAATTTTTACAACTCAAGCCTTAATATATAGCATAAACCAGCCGATCAGAATTAGTACTAAAGCCTTAATATCTGGCATACAAGTTGAGTTGGTGCAGATGCATACACCACCAGATTAGTAGTTCAAGTTATCACTTAACTGGCTTACCTATCGGCACATTACTCATCAGATGGATAAACAGTACTTCCTCATCTGGTTCAAGCTCGAACACAGCCATGTCATCAACAGACATGCGTGAGGTGGTCACAAGCGTGCTCCAGTTAGTTGTAATCTGGGCACGACCATCGTTTCCCATCCGAAGCTTGACGTAATGCACATCCTGCTCAGTTTCACCTTCACGTGCATACGGGTCATCGGCGCAGGCTGGCACCATAATATCTCCTGCTTCCAGGTACTGCTTGAGATAGAGCTGGTTGTACGGCTTCGAAAATACCTGATATGATAATATAGATACTAGGGTGTCATGCAGTTGAGCAAACACGTTAGTATTCACTGTGCACAATGAAATCTTACCATCTTTGACTTCCCTTTAGCTGTCAGAGACTTCTTGACAGAGCAGACATACAAAGGGATCACCGGATTAGCACTATCAAGCCTCCATGAGAGCAATTTGAGAAGTCCTATCCTTACATAAGACATTGGTACATCATTTCCATAAACGATTTTATTTAGCTCCCAAGGTGCTAGGTCAAGAGCCCCCCTTTTATACCCCTAACGATGGGACCTACATGAATTATTTCATGAATGAGATATATGTCCTATCTCTCAAATTCTATAACCAGACATGTATAAGTTATTACCTTCATCTGTCAGCGCCGGTCCTAGATGGGTGTGGTACTGGTAAGTCCTGGGACTGTGCCCAATCACACAGTTCTCATCGTCGGAGGGACAGTCGTAGCATGCTTCATGACGTTGCATTGTAACCTGTAATTGTGTGAGGGACAGTTCATTATCATTTTAAAATAGGAATATGATAATATAACCAATAGCATTACATAGCTTCCAATAGCAATTTAAAAGCTCCACCAAGATCATGTCCTAACTATGTATAATCATTGGAATCCGACCTCATTGGAAAGACCTAAAAACATGCCAATTTTGTGAAGAGTTTGCCTA
Organism: Dactylis glomerata; assembly: GCA_007115705.1. NCBI lineage: Eukaryota > Viridiplantae > Streptophyta > Magnoliopsida > Poales > Poaceae > Dactylis > Dactylis glomerata. The sequence goes on from QXEO01000236.1 coordinate 2,730,790, forward strand.
TTAATCCTTGGCATGCCATGTTTGGTATTTTTCCAAGGTACTACATCACATACAATGACTCCATGCACTGTTTTTCCATTTTTTCGATTTTATTTATATTTATTTTGCTCACTTTTGAAATCTACGTCAAACTCAAGGTGCCGTGAGCCCTAAACCCCATAACCCATCACATCTATTTACTTCTTATAAATAATCAATTATAAATCACCAAAAAGCATGATGTAGCTTGCAATGTTTGATATAGAAATAACCAATAGCATGGCTAAGCTTTCAATTATAATATGTAAACTAGAACATGATTTTAAACCCAATAGCTTTACATAGCTTCCAATAGCAATTAAAAAGCTCCACCACGCGCATGTCCTAACTATGTATGATCATTGGAAACTGACCTCCATTTCAAAAGCATGTGGAAAAACTTGGTCAAACTCACGGTGCCGTAAGCTCCCAAAAGCATGCCAAATTTGTGAAGAGTGTTCCTATGAATCCTTGGCATGCCCTGTTTGCTATTTTTCCAAGATACTACATCACATACCATGACTCCATGCGCTGGTTTTCCAATTATTTGATTTTATTTTTATTTCCTTAGCTCAATTTTGAATTCTAGGTCAAACTCACGGTGCCGTCACCCCATAACCCATCACATCTATATTCTTCGTCTAAATAACAAATTAAAAATCACCAAAAAACATGAGGTGGAATGCAATATTTGATATACAAATCACCAAGAGCATGACATAGCTTTCTATTATCATTTAAAATTCATCTCAACAAGAACATGTCAATATATCCAGTAGCATTGCATAGCTTCCAACAGTGCTTTAAAAGCTCCACCAAGAGCATGTCCTAGATTTCCCCTTTTAGCACAATGGAGCAATGTTGTGTCTGAGATACAACACATTTTAAACTGGAATAAGAGCACCAATTCAATCATTTTAAATATTTTGGCAACAAACCGAACCGAACAAAGACTAAAATACAATAGGTAACCAATGTTTTGGCAGGGCATGCAAGTTTGGGCAACATACATAGCAACCATATAGTTCTGATTATAGAACAATCAAGCAGGCTCACTGACCATATGAACCACTCATTTTGCGAAATATCGATTACGAAATTACTGAACTATCATTACAGAAGTAGAAATATTTTTGGAATATTCCCCTTGAACTAGTGCCGCCCCTTGAACTAGTGCTACATCGGAGCATTGGGCAATCTGTACGGGAAAACCCTACACTTACCTTGAGAAGGGATTCCTGCGTGCAGGACGTCGTGGAGGTCGAACGCCACCCGGCCGTCGTTGGTTCGAGCAGTCGCTGTGGGCGGGGCGGCCAACCCCCAGCAGCCGCTGGTTTGGGAGGAAGGCGACTGGAAATGTGATTTAGGGTTGAGGTCGCCACGGGTAGAGGTATCTAGTACTTTACCCCATATAGCAATCCCAGTCTAACTGACAGTGGACCCAGAAAAATGAAGTAAAAGCCCAATTAGATAAACATGGACAACTGTTATTTTATTTACGGGGCAGATTAAGGCTGCTACGCGTCTTCCTCCCCTGTCTCACTCCCCACTTCACAGTCACAACCCTAAAGCTCGCCGTAGCTCATGGCACCGCCTCCGCCGCTCCAATATCAAGCCCCCATCCGGCAGGCAATGACTTGCCTTGTCAAAGCCGGTGTGCAGGTGCCAATAGCGGCTGTCTTGAACTTCCCCAAGTTGGCATTGTCGGCGGGTGCTACTCATGTGATGGCGCCAGAAAAGACTGTGGCGTTTAGTTGACGTGGGAGCAGTATGTCCTTGTGCGTGGTGATGACCAGCCCGTTGGGAACCCCAAGAGGAAGGTATGATGAGTGTAGCAGCAAGTTTTCCCTCAGTTAAGAAACCAAGGTATATCAAACAGGAGAAGGGAGACGGTGACGACTGAAGGTGTTTGTGGAACCTGCACACACACAAACAAATACTTTATCCCCAACTTGCGATGAGGTTGTCAATCTCACCGGTTTGCTTGAAACAAAGGTTATGAGTGTATCGAGTGGAAAACAGTAGTAAAATGCTAGTAAAGTAAACAGTGCGGGAAAAGTAAACAGGTGATTGCAATATGATTAAAATAGGACCGGGGTCCACAGTTCACTAGTGGTGTCTCTCCATAGATAAATAAACATGCTGGGTAAACAAATTACAGTTGGGCAATTGATAGAATAAAGATAACGTGATATGTCAAGAAGATCACTATGAGATTCACTCTGGGCATTACAACAAAATACATAGACCGCCATCCAACTGCATCTATGACTAATAATCCACCCTCGGGGATATCATCCGAACACCCCAAAAGTATTAAGTTGCGAACAACAGATAATTGCATTAAGCAATGTGTGTAATGTAAACAAAGCATATGCCCTTGAGCATATGAATGTTGTTTTCTCCCTAGTAGCAACAGCACATCTACCACCTTAGAGGTTTCTGTCACTCCCCCAGGTGAAATAGAGGCATGAACCCACTATCGAGCATAAATACCCCCTCTTGGAGTCACTAGCAACTACTCGGCCAAGATAGCTACTAACAACGGAGAGCATGCAAGATCATAAACAACATAGAGATAACAAAAGATATAATTCAGTACAGCAACTTAATCATAAACACCAATATTCATCGGATCCCAACAAACCAACATCATACAATTACATAACGGTGATCTCAATCATGTAGGGCAGCTCATGAGATCTAAACATGAAGCACATGGTGGAGAAGACAACCATCTAGCTACTGCTATGGACCCATAGTCCAAGGTAGACTACTCACTCATCGCTCCGGAGGCAAGCATGGCGATGAAGAAGACCTCCGGTGGCGATTCCCCTCTCCGGCAGGGTGCCGGGAAGAGCTTCTGGACCCTCCCGATCTTCGGGTCGACGGCGGCGGCGGATCGCGATGTATTCTGGAAAACTGATCGGGCTCTTAGGTTTTTCTCGTCAGGGGGTACTTATAGGCGAAAGGGGACTGTCAGAGGGGGTCCCACGCCCCCTCACACGGGGCCGGCGCGGCCAGGGGCCTGGCCGCGCCACCCCTGTGTGTGGGGCCCACGTGGCCCCTCTCCTTCTCTCCTTCGGATGTTTGGGAGCTCCCCGGTGAAATATGACTTCAGGAACTTGTTTCGTCCAATTCCGAGAATATTTCCTGTGTATCACTTCTGAAACACAAAAACAGCAGAAAACAGGAAACTGGCACTGTGGCACTTCGTTAATAGGTTAGTTCCGGAAAATGTATAAAAATGCCACTAAGTGTAACGAAACAATAGGCAAATGGTGTAAAACAAAGCATGGACCATCAAAAATTATAGATACGTTTGAGACGTATCAAGCATCCCCAAGCTTAACTCCTGCTCGTCCTCGAGTAGGTAAGTGATAACAAAAGAATAATTTTTGAGGTGACATGCACCTACACAATCTTGATCATATATGTAAGCATTGATGAGCTGGGATCAATAGAACTTAAAACATGGGCATGAAAGATATAATCATGACAATAAGAACTTAGCAACCATGTTGTAAACATGCAAATGAACACAAACAAAAGATCATGATAATGAAACAATGAAAGTCAAACGTGTGTTCAAATCATAAGGAAAAACATACAAGTGGTTTTCAGCTTGTCCTTCAAAGAGAGCAAAACATAAATGCATAGGACACCTCAAAGTTTAAGAGGGCGACTAGATACAAATAATTTAAGAACAAGTGAAACCAACAATATGAGTCAATCAATGAACCTTGGGACAATGCATATCACACTAAGAATGACAACTATGCTCTCTTAATGGTGCATAAAGAAAGAAGGTGGTGACTCAACATAAAAGTAAAAGAAAGGCCCTTCGCAGAGGGAAGCAGTGATTGCAAGTTTTATAACCTTCAAAAATTATGGTACTTACCGGCTTTGAGCTCTCATTGCCCCCATCATAAGCATCTTGAATGGTTAAAGTTAATGCGAGAACAATTATGATGCATATGCTTGACAAATCATAAGTTGAAAACCTCGTGTCCCGTGAATACGAGTACCCAAACCATGCTAGTTTACTTAGAGTCCCAAGCAAGGCTCTTGTCATTGTAAGTATATGCATATCATTGAGAACCGCCAATGGGGTACCTCCGTGCCCGATGACATGGAACAAGCCCACATCAAAATGACAGGACAAGCAGACAATGAACACCTCGACATCTCTTTTATTTGCTATATTGTTTAGCTTTTTATTGTGAGATGCGTCGTCGAATGTTCACCATGGGTATGCTGCAAATTTCCACCATGAATTATGCATGGCTTAGATTGGCGGCCCGGCGTTTCCCTAACACATATAAAAACTCCATGATCCCTACAAGATTCCCAATTCATTTCACACAGCGGGCATCCATAAACAAAAGATCACGATATCAACTCAAATAGGAAGTGCAATGTTGAAAGCTTGCCCCATGACGGCATGGTTGGGCTAGAATCCAACTTACAACTTGCAAGCATAACAACTCAACATAAAAGACCACAATGTCAAATTTTTAGAACAGGAAAAAGTAAAGTGTGCCTTCCGGTTCGTGAGAGCTTTACTGACCGAATTTCGCATAACACTGGTAAGAGTTTAATTTGAAGAGAATATAAAAGCAAGTCAAATTTACTTGGAATAGCAAATTGCTAGTAGGTATGTATGGTGGACACAATGGAAAACTTGGCTTTTAGGAGTTGGATGCACGAGTAGAGCTCATACTCAGTACAAGGTGAGGGCTAGCAAAAGACTGGGAGCGACCGACTAAGAGAGCAGTAATGGCCATAATCATGCAAAGCGACAAAGCGACATTAAAAGAAGCATACGATGGCATCAAAAGTCAAAAACTAAATGATCATGAAGGCTAATGGCGACTTTGGAAGAGTCTAACATGTGTGAGCATGCGCCAAGTCAACCCAAATAAAGCATCAAGGAGAAAACCAAAATAATGCTTCCATACAATAAAAACAACGCATGATTTTTTTCAAAGGCTCATTAAGCAATCTCAGTTATTTGAGACAAGTCACGCTACAGCAAAACCACTAAGCATACTATCAAAAAGACATCAAGCATGACATGAAAAAGCCTAAGCCGCAGTCTACACAAGCTCCTTCTTGTACCACTATTTTGCACAAAGCTTTTTCTCTTTTCCAACACCATTTGAAACTTTTATAACAACCTCTTTTGATGAAAACCAATAAAGTTCAGAGGCAAAAATGCACCTTAATGAAAAGATATGACAAGATCTGAACGCATATCAAGGAGAAATCGAAAACCAAAAGCAGTAGCAGAAAAAGTAGAATGCTCGATTTATAAGAGTGAAAACTAGAGCATTCTTTGCAAATGAAAACGAGTACATCTCCTCCAAAGGAAATTTGTTGGGGTCCAACCATTTATTGCAGCAAACAAACAAACTAAACAAACTAAGAAAACTAAAACAACTGACGCTCCAAGAAAAACACATAGTGCATGAAGCAATAAAAATATAGTGTTTTGAAAGGTGACCTGATTTTTGCCGATGAAGAAGGGGTGCCTCGGGGGCATCCCCAAGCTTTGACGCTTGTACTTCTTGGATATTTCTTGGGGTGATGCATGGGCATCCCCAAGCTTGAGCTTTTGTCCATTCTTCAACTCATCTCATCATTCTCCAATCCCTACACTTGAAAACTTGCTTCATACAAAACTAAACACAATTCTATTAGCAACATTAGTGTAAGCATAAAATATATTCAACCTCTTTTAGCTTCAGGTTTCAACCCAAAACTACCACATATAAAGTATATACTACTGTAGCAACTTCCACAAGAGTTCCATGATCAAAAAGAACTCAAAAGAAAGCGATAAAGTGGCAAAAACAAATATTGGCAGAAATCTGTCAAAACTGGACAGCTGATAATGGACGAATTTTTGAGGGATTTTCTGTTGCTCAAATCAAAAAGTGTTCAACTAAGAAAAGTTTGGATATAACCTGGGTCATAAGCACAAGAAATCGCAGGTCCAAAAGATAAACAGAGAATTTTCACGAATTTTTACGGTGCAGCACCGAAAACAGTTTCAGGACAGCAATAACCCCAAATCTTTACCTCACTCAAATTAGAGGCTTCTCTTGGCACAAAAACGAAATAAACAAGATAAGGAGCGGTCATTACAGTAGTAATGACTTCCAAGACTCAAATAAAAGAAAAAGTACTGAAAATAAAAACATTGGGTTATCTCCCAAGAGTGCTTTTCTTTAACGCCTTTGAGCTAGGCTCAGTAATTTGAGAAGATGCTCACATAAGAAATATGAATGGAAGCCAAAAAGAGCATCAAGGAGCAAATATATAACACATTTAAGTCTAACCCACTTCCTATGCATAGGAATCTTGTAAGAAAATAAATCAAAGAAGCACATAGTCACAAGTATGGGTAGATAAAATAAGAGCAACTTCAGAACTTTCAATATAGAGAGAGGTGTTTTAGTAACATGAGAATTCCAACAACCATATTTTCCTCTCTCATAATAATTTTCAGTAGCATCATGAACAAACTCAACAATATAAATATCACACTCACCCTCTTTCCTTAAGCAAGGAGGGCGATCAAATAAGGTATTAGTTAAAGAGTTACTCTTATTGGGAGGTAGACATGGGTAACTCCATTGTTCCTCCTCTTGATCATCACTCTCCTCCTCTTTTTCATCCAATGAGCTTCCAGTTTCAGCAATTTCCTCTTCCATAGGCTCCTTCAAGGCATTAGTCTCTTCCGTTGGAGAGCATCTATTAAGATATTTAAGAATATAGCCATTTTGTTCCTTGTAATTATCAAAGCAAAATGTAAGTATATCATAAACCTCATATTTATAAGGTGCATCATCAATATTTTCAAGCAAATAAGCAAGTTCGAATGCACCCTTCCAAGCAATAAATTCTTCAATTTGTTCCATGTTGTAGAAGTCATAATTACCATTAATATAAGAAGATATGGTAACATCATCATTATACTCACATTGAAAAGGGAGGTGTTTGTACCTCCTACAACAACAAGATCTATCAAAGCAATAGGTAACATTATAAGTAGAGCACACATTGCTAGCAATGATATACAATCTATTGATTTGTTCCCATAAGTGTTTCCCTTTTTGTGACAAGCGGTGTTCCTCATAATAATTTTGCTGCTCTTCCGTAAACCCACCTTGCCAAAAAGATTTAGTTTCTAAGAAACCAACCATTGATAGAAAGCATGATAAAACAAGACAAGTAAAAACAACTACCAAGGATTCTAATTTTTTTTTGGGTTTTTGATAAAAAAAAACAATGCAGGTAAAATAAAATAAAGTAAAGCAAAACAAATAACAAAGTAAAGAATGTGTGTGCGAAGAACTCCCCTCGCAGAAGTCTTCTCTTCCTTCCCCGGCAACGGCGCCAGAAAAGAGGCTGCTACTCGTGTGATGGCGCCAGAAAAGACTGTGGCGTTTAGTTGACGTGGGAGCAGTATGTCCTTGTGCGTGGTGATGACCAGCCCGTTGGGAACCCCAAGAGGAAGGTATGATGAGTGTAGCAGCAAGTTTTCCCTCAGTTAAGAAACCAAGGTATATCGAACAGGAGAAGGGAGACGGTGACGACTGAAGGTGTTTGTGGAACCTGCACACACACAAACAAATACTTTGTCCCCAACTTGCGATGAGGTTGTCAATCTCACCGGTTTGCTTGAAACAAAGGTTATGAGTGTATCGAGTGGAAAACAGTAGTAAAATGCTAGTAAAGTAAACAGTGCGGGAAAAGTAAACAGGTGATTGCAATATGATTAAAATAGGACCGGGGTCCACAGTTCACTAGTGGTGTCTCTCCATAGATAAATAAACATGCTGGGTAAACAAATTACAGTTGGGCAATTGATAGAATAAAGATAACGTGATATGTCAAGAAGATCACTATGAGATTCACTCTGGGCATTACAACAAAATACATAGACCGCCATCCAACTGCATCTATGACTAATAATCCACCCTCGGGGATATCATCCGAACACCCCAAAAGTATTAAGTTGCGAACAACAGATAATTGCATTAAGCAAAGTGTGTAATGTAAACAAATCATATGCCCTTGAGCATATGAATGTTGTTTTCTCCCTAGTAGCAACAGCACATCTACCACCTTAGAGGTTTCTGTCACTCCTCCAGGTGAAATAGAGGCATGAACCCACTATCGAGCATAAATACCCCCTCTTGGAGTCACTAGCAACTACTCGGCCAAGATAGCTACTAACAACGGAGAGCATGCAAGATCATAAACAACATAGAGATAACAAAAGATATAATTCAGTGCAGCAACTTAATCATAAACACCAATATTCATCGGATCCCAACAAACCAACATCATACAATTACATAACGGTGATCTCAATCATGTAGGGCAGCTCATGAGATCTAAACATGAAGCACATGGTGGAGAAGACAACCATCTAGCTACTGCTATGGACCCATAGTCCAAGGTAGACTACTCACTCATCGCTCCGGAGGCAAGCATGGCGATGAAGAAGACCTCCAGTGGCGATTCCCCTCTCCGGCAGGGTGCCGGGAAGAGCTTCTGGACCCTCCCGATCTTCGGGTCGACGGCGGCGGTGGATCGCGATGTATTCTGGAAAACTGATCGGGCTCTTAGGTTTTTTGTCGTCAGGGGGTACTTATAGGCGAAAGGGGACTGTCAGAGGGGGTCCCACGCCCCCTCACACGGGGCCGGCGCGGCCAGGGGCCTGGCCGCGCCACCCCTGTGTGTGGGGCCCACGTGGCCCCTCTCCTTCTCTCCTTCGGATGTTTGGGAGCTCCCCGGTGAAATATGACTTCAGGAACTTGTTTCGTCCAATTCCGAGAATATTTCCTGTGTATCACTTCTGAAACACAAAAACAGCAGAAAACAGGAAACTGGCACTGTGGCACTTCGTTAATAGGTTAGTTCTGGAAAATGTATAAAAATGCCACTAAGTGTAACGAAACAATAGGCAAATGGTGTAAAACAAAGCATGGACCATCAAAAATTATAGATACGTTTGAGACGTATCACGGGGGCGTTGCAGGCGGGGAGGAGGGTTTCCCTAAGGTCTAGATGCTCACCGGCTCTGTCCGAGGTAAGGGCTATGAAGCTGAAGTGGGGTAAGCTGGGGAAGCGTCGTCGGCGGCCACTCACCGCCTTCCTGGCGTCGAAGACCAACAAGAACTTGCGGCGGGCGAGGAAGCGGTCCATATCGAGTTCTACGATATGGCGTGCTTATGCGCCGCCGGCGAACCACAACTACACTGATCTATCATTGTGACTGCGATTCACCAGGAAATACGACACCTATCAAGATCTGCCGTACTACTCGTTTGAAGAATGCCTCGCGGCGGCGCTGCTGGTCAGGTTCAACCAGACGCTTTTCCGCCAGAAGCGCGGAAAGCCCTCCTCCCCCAAGGGCGAGCGCAGCCGCCCGAGGAAGGGGAAGCCACGACGTGCATGCTGAATGGAGAAAAGCAGCAGGAGTTAGGCGGGAAGGGAAATCGTTCAGTTCCGGATGATTTAGCAATGAACTTTAGCCCTTCGCAGCATTTTGGTATGCCAACTTCCAAGAAGGCTGCTCTCCCCTAGTTTCTTCAGTTAAGTATAGTTAGTGTTAGACTAACTCTGAAGAATAGCTTTTGTATAGACAAGGCTAAAGCCGCCTTTTGTGTTACTAACTAGCTTCTGTAAGTTTGAAGCAACCAAATATTATGAACTTTCAGATTTAGTGTTTCTCTTGTAAATTTCAGATCTGAAATCTACATTTATTGTTCTTCATTTTTGAGATTCACATTTACAGAGATGAATTCGGTGAAAATTAACATAACAAGAAACAAGATGTTCATGAGGTTCCGCCACCAAGTCCACGGGAACGGCCATCGCCGCCGTCGCCATTAGAGACAGCTAGCCGATCTCCTCTGAGATTGCCGCGCTTCCATTGGTGCCGCGCTTCCATAGGTGTCGCGCTTCCATTAGAGATATTAGAGGGAGCGATTCTAGATCTCCTATCTGGGGAGCTCAGATCTATGGGGGAAGGGAGGAGCCGAAACTGCGACCTGGGGAGCCCTTGCCACTATGTGGGAGATCCTAGCACCAGGGTGGTTTCAGCGACGGGGAGCTCGATTCCGGCGAAGCGACGGTGAGCTCGATTCCGGCGTAGCGACGGCGAGGGGTCGACGGCGAGCTGGGCGGGCGGACAGAACAGGGGAGGACGACAGAACAGGGAAGAAGACGGTGGCAACGGAACTCTAACGCTGACAAAGTCTAGTTCTGTTAGAATAACGGGTAAACCTGACAAGGTGGGCTCAGCAAGCGGCAGCGGAACGGGAATTATGAGTTCAAATGTTTTTTCCCCAATTCAAACACTACGATTTGGGCTCAAACAAATTTTACCAAAAAAAGCCCCTCTGAGCTATTTGTTAAGGGCTTTTGGACCCCCAGGATGATTGCAGCGAACTAAGACACCTATGAGCCTGTGACAAGGAACTTGATGACCGCAAACAGAATCGCCCCCAGCTATCTTTACGCGGCATGAGCCACAACGATTGGGCCAGTTTAGCTGACTGCTACCGGCCAGTGGCTGTGGATGGGCCATAAAGTATTTGTTGGGGTTTCTTTTTTTTCCTTGAACGCCATGGATGTACTACCACATAAATAAAGAAAATTTAAAAGAAATAGGAGGCATGTAAACGTGGAGGCAGCCTTAATGAATGAAATAGGCGACTTTGTCTTCCCAGCTGTTCTGTTCATCGTCGCCACTTTGCTGCACTTTCTTCCATTTTTGTTTGCAGGTCAACATGTATAGAGGAGCATTATACCGGGCAGCTGATAGACAGTACTAGCACACAAGTAAGATACCAGGAGTGACATGGTTGCATGTTCGGACGGGAGATGGCGAAGTCGCTCACTTTTTCCCTTTGGGAATATATACCGATCGGTGTCCTTCCTCGGGACCGAGCAAGCTTCCAAACCCGTGGGCTGTGGGCCTGTGGCCGGTCGTAAATATGCGGGCGAGGTGGCCTCGCAATCCACGAGGTGGAGAGAACGAGAAGGAGAGAATCTCTCGTCACATCCGTGAATGTATCTTCTGGACCCAAAAGATTTACGGCCATGGATGGAGCTTTTTTTTGCCCTTTAGGGACACGTACCCGCCGCAAAAGGGCCGACTCCGTGGTGGCTGTGGCCAAAAGGACGCCGGCCGCATCGACGGCGACCGCCCCGTCCACACGGAGGCCGGATTGGGATACGCCATATCCAGCGCCAGTGAAACGGCACCGCCACATCGTGCGTGGATGTGGAGCTGTCCTCGCCGCCGTCCTGCGCGCTGCGAATCGAATCTCGTCGCTGGCTGGGGCTTGCCCCGTTGGTTGGTTCCGTGGACGTGCGGGCGTGTCGTGTGGATGACGGCCGGCCGGACACGCCAACAGGGAGCTAGCTAGGCGGTAGGCGCTGCTCCTACCTTCCAGAGCGCTGTAGGTGCTGCTAGGCTGCTACTAGTAGTAGGTGGTACGTGTGGAAGGAAGGAAGCCAATAATAGGGGATGGGAATTTTTGACGTATGAGACCACCTGCACCAATGAAATGGCAAAAAGCACTACCTCTGAAAAATTTTGTCAAAAAACACCACCTGCGAATGGCGGCACCTTTGCCCAGGCGACACGTGGCACGTGCCGCCTGGGCCAGTGCCGGCAAGGCCTTGCCGCCTGGGCCACTGCCGGCATGTGGCCGTGCTAACGTCGCCGACCGACGCCGTCACCCGCATGGGCCCTGCCGCCAATAGGGAATCCGGCATGTCCACGTGGCGACATGCCGGCAACGGTAGTGGCGGCACCCTGGCCTGCCCGACAGCATCTCCCGCCCTTGCACTGATTTTTAGGTAGAACGTGTAAGATTCGATGTGTTGAGCTAATTTCTCGCATGCGCTGATAGAAACGATGCTTTAGAATACTGTTTGATACAGAAAAAGACCACCGTTCACTGTATCGTAGCAGTAACTAGACCACCGACGGCACTAATCACAGGCTATATAAGCAAGGTATTCGTCATTCATTCGATCAGTCATCTGCACTGCTATCTTTGTTGTGTCATTCAAATTAGTTGCTATGAGTTTGCCTTGCTCCGACCAGGGCCTAAGGCCGAAGAAAATGAAGTACGCAAGTTTACCGGAGGGAATAGAAGCCACATGATGCTGGTGCGGCGACATCGCGAAGGTTAGGGAGTCGACTGATTTTTCGGACAGGATGGGCATGAAATTTTTCATGTGTGCCAATCATGCGTATGATCCTCCGGAGTCTTCACAGCTATTTTACCGCGCTCCGGTAAGATATAAGTTTCATGAGATGACATATTTGCTCATGTTATATTTGATGTATTAGTAAGATTATTTTTGTTGCAGTCGCCGCCACCGCTCTGCCAATGGTATCATTGGATCGACACGGAGCAGCCGGCTTGGGCGTTGCGTGAAATTGAAGAAAGGCAGCGTAGGGCTTGGGAACGCTTCCAAAGGGAGGAGCAAGAAGAGGAGGAGGCTGCCCAGCGGAAAGCGGCGCAAGAAGCTTACAATGAGGAGAAGCGCCAGAGAATCGCAAAAGGTAAACGCCGTAGGGAGGCGGAGGAAGAGCGACGCAAGCAGATTCGTGAGTCGAAGAGGGAGAGAAAGAAGGAAAGGGCTGCTCAGGCAGAAGCAGCAGAAAAGCGTGGTGATACCACCGGAAAATAGCCACGGTGGACTCAGGACTAAAATGCGTTGGTGTTTATTGTACCAGTTTGTATCTTAATTTCTGTTGTATTTTTATTTCCGCATCCAGATGTATCTTACTTTAAAATGTTGTTTTTATTAATCAACTATCATGTTATGTTTTATTGCCTGCAAGACCGATGTATTTTAATTAAAGCTTATACAAAGATTTCCGCGCATTTTTCCCGCCATTGTTTCCCGCTCTTGATTCCCGCCATTTTTTCCCGCTCTTTTTTCCCGCTCTTTTTTCCCGCTCTTTTTTCCCGCCATTTTTTCCCGCTCTTTTTTCCCGCCATATGTTCCCGCCATTTGCAGGTTTCGCTAGGCTATAAAACCCCCCTCTCACCCATGGGTTTGTTGCATCAGTATAGCCTCCAACCATGTCGGATGTTCTTCCTTTCTTTGATCCCGCTAACCGTGATTTCCACCCAGAGATGACCCATTGTATCCTGTGTCGTACCGGAACATTTTGTGAGATTAGAGGTATATCTTTCCAGGAGGTAATCATTGAAGATAGCCACGTAGCTGAGATAGGTGTATGGTTACCGAGGATGCAGCTCCCACAGAGGAGCATAGAAGAGGTACGCCAAGAACTATTAAGGCAGCAAGCAAGGTGGAATAGAGTGGTTGAGCTCAAAAATATTGAGGCTGGTCTTGGTTTTCAACTTTGGATCAATACTGATTCAACTGAAATCACGATGCTGCCAAAAACATACGCATTGCACATGCAGGTAATATTTATTATTTTGCGCACTTTATATTCCTTAAGATTTATGGTCCATGTCCAGCGCACCTACAAATGCGACATCGACGTGGTTCTCCAGATTGGCTATGGTCCATATCGTTCCTATGACGTCGAGATGGTCGGCGTCCCTTATCAGTTCTAAGCATCGCCGGATTTGGAACATATATGATATTACTTCGCTTGCACACATCCCTGTAGTGTTCATCTATGCCCCAGGCCTAGAATTCACCATTCCAGGTGTTAAGAAGACTGAACGTGCTGAAATAAGGAGATATGTAATGCTCCACGCTGATCTTCTGTTCGGCAGCCGCCCTGAGGACATGACTACATGGATAGCCTAGCAGCTTGGGCTTGTTGCAGGTGCACTCACATGAGTTGGGGCCAAGAGTAACAGCATGCTTTCGTGCTCCCCTGTGGTGGACGTGAACATACTTCGCTCGAACATTGATCAACCATTTATTTCTAAGGGCGTCGACCAGACTACACCCATGACTCCTGGATTTTTCTCCTTTCTCATCCAGATACCTCTGCATTTTTTCACACCATGGCTTGCTCATACCGACTAGTGCATTGGCAACCTGTACTCTGTCTGCAAAGTATGATAGAGTACGGTTCCAAGTTTCAGTAATGAGGGCTGTAAGAGGGAGGGCTCGCACCCCTTTGAGGACGCCATTATAGACCTCTGACATATTGCTGGTCATTATGCCGTACCGAGCCCCTGAGTCATGAGCGAGTGCCCACTTGTATAAGTCGGGGAAATTCTCTGTTATCCACTGTGTCAGATTGACAGGTGGTGTTCGACCCCTCCGGCCTTCTCGAGATGGCAAGGCAGCACGCTCGATTTCTCCATTGATTCCCGTCCAAATTGCATTCATCTTCGACTCGGTGTTCTGCATGCACATCCTCTTGAAAAGCTTGAACCAATCCTTGTTCTTGAACTTTGTATAGAAATTTGTTGCTAGGTGCCGCATGCACCACCGTGTCTCCAAATCCGGCCACCCCCATTCAGGGTCCGTAACCTGCTTGATTGTGTTCAGCGCGTTTAGCAGACCCGCGTTGCGATCAGAGATGATGCATACATCAGGACGCTGCTTCACGACTCCATTCTTCAAACAGCTTAGAAACCACAACCAGCTGTCCTTGTTCTCACCCTCCACCAAACTATATGCAATAGGAAGAAGCTGGTTATTTGCGTCTGCTGCAATTGCCACCATGAGTGTACCCTTGTACTTTCCAGTCAGAAATGTACCATCAACTGATAACACCGGGCGATAATGATGGAATGCCTGTATAGTCTGGGGGAATGCCCAGAATACACGGTCAAGGATTCTTTTGTTCTCCTCCCGAGGGTGCGGCCGATATTTCAAGAACACTTGAGTCCCCTTGTTAGTTACACATATCTGATTAAGCAATCTAGGGGTGTAGTTATAGGCATCCTCATATGTGCCATACAACCTCTAAAAAATGTCCTCCTTGGCACGCCGAGCCTTGCCGTAGCTGACTTTGTAGCCAATTCGGTCTTCTGCTGCTTTTTGCAGCTTCTTAATACCCATATTAATATCTTCTTCCACTGCCACTGACATTATATGTGACACGTACTTCGCGGTCACATTGCAATGATCTAGAAGAGTTCCAACCTGCTCGCAGCTATGGGGTATAATTTTTGTGATCATCCATGGCTGACATACACCACGCCTCTGACGAGCGATCACTCTACCCTGGCAACCCTCAGCCTTGAAAAGGTAGACGACTTTCAGCTCAGTCTTATCAGACTGTTTAACTCTGTGCTGCCGAGATATGGACAATGCATATCTTTTTATTGCATGGTCAGCAGAGTCCTTGTCAGGAAAACTATGCCTAACCTCCAGACTAGCCTCACCGAGGCCCGCAACAGAGTGATATTCATTGCGGATGGTCATAGTCTGCAAGAAGTCTTCGGGCATCGGTCCTGCAACCACCCTCTGAGATGGACCAACACCTTCCTCCTCTGACGATGACGACCCAGAAGAATGATCGTCATCGTCATCATCTAGGGCCTCCGGTAATCCCTCCATACGTTCACTTATGTCAACGACCGCAGACCAATAGCCTGGGTCGGGCACAAGCTCAAGTTCCATCGGCTCCGATTGCCCGCTGCTGGGGCCGCCGGTGATGGCTAGCTGCGCATCCGGAGCGCCGCTACTGCATCCAGGCTCATCATTTGGAGAGACAAACTGCACAAACACCATCGGCCTTTGAAACATAGCGGCGCCAGGCGTGGTTGCAAACCTCATGTATGTCCTCCATGAGTTATTTCCTTTCACCTCCCGCAGACCCCAACAGGGAGCTGTCCCATCATCCCCTCCCACACATATGACGGCCTCAACGGTCATCTTCTTCCCCGGCATCTCAGGACCAAACTGCACTGATACGTCTCAAACGTATCTATAATTTTTGATGCTCCATGCTTGTTTTTACACCATTTGCCTATTGTTTCGTTACACTTAGTGGCATTTTTATGCATTTTTTGGAACAAACCTATTAACGAAGTGCCACAGTGCCAGTTTCCTGTTTTCTGCTGTTTTTGTGTTTCAGAAGTGATACACAGGAAATATTCTCGGAATTGGACGAAACAAGTTCCTGAAGTCTTATTTTACCCGGAAGCTTCCAGAGATCCGAAGGAGTGTAGGAGGTGAGGGACCAGGGGCCCACACATAGGGGTGGCGCGGCCAGCCCCTGGCCCGCGCCACCGCCTTGTGAGGCCACCTGGCCCCTCTTCTGACGACGCCCCTTCGCCTATAAATACCCCCCGACGAGAAAAACCTAAGGGCCCGATCAGTTTTCCAGAACACATCGCGATACGCCGCCGCCGTCGACCCGAAGATTGGGAGGGTCCAGAAGCTCTTCCCGGCACCCTGCCGGAGAGGGGAATCGCCACCGGAGGTCTTCTTCATCGCCATGCTTGCCTCCGGAGCGATGAGTGAGTAGTCTACCTTGGACTATGGGTCCATAGCAGTAGCTAGATGGTTGTCTTCTCCACTATGTGCTTCATGTTTAGATCTCATGAGCTGACATACATGATTGAGATCACCGTTATGTAATTCTACATGTTTGGTTTGTTGGGATCCGATGAATATTGGTGTTTATGATTAAGTTGCTGTACTGAATTATATCTTTTGTTATCTCTATGTTGTTTATGATCTTGCATGCTCTCCGTTGTTAGTAGCTATCTTGGCCAAGTAGTTGCTAGTGACTCCAAGAGGGGGTATTTATGCTCGATAGTGGGTTCATGTCTCTATTTCACCTGGGGGAGTGACAGAAACCTCTAAGGTGGTAGATATGCTGTTGCTACTAGGGAGAAAACAACATTCATATGCTCAAGGGCATATGCTTTGTTTACATTACACACTTTGCTTAATGCAATTATCTGTTGTTCGCAACTTAATACTTCTAGGGTGTTCGGATTGATATCCCCGGGAGTGGATTATTAGTCATAGATGCAGTTGGATGGCGGTCTATATATTTTGTTGTAATGCCCAGAGTAAATCTCATAGTGATCTTCTTGACATATCACGTTATCTCTATTCTATCAATTGCCCAACTGTAATTTGTTTACCCAGCATGTGTTATTTTATCTATGGAGAGACACCACTAGTGAACTGTGGACCCCGGTCCTATTTACATCATATTGCATTCACCTGTTTACTTTTCTCGTACTATTTACTTTACTCGCATATTATATTGTTTTCCACTCGATACGCTCATAACCTTTGTTTCAAGCAAACCGGTGAGATTGACAACCTCATCGCAAGTTGGGAATAAAGTATTTGTTTGTGTGTGTGCAGGTTCCACAACACCTTCAGTCGTCATTGTCTCTCCTCTCCTGTTCGATAAACCTTGGTTTCTTAACTGAGGGAAAACTTGCCGCTACACTCATCATACCTTCCTCTTGGGGATCCCAATGGGCTGGTCATCACCACGCACAAGGACTTACTGCTCCCACGACAACTACACGCCACAGCTCTTTTCTGGCGCCATCACCGAGTAGCAGCTTCTTTTCTGGCGGCGTTGCCGGGGAGGAAGAGAAGACTTCTGCGAGGGGAGTTTTTCGCACACACATTCTTTGCTTTGTTATTTGTTTTGCTTTACTTTATTTATTTTACCTGCATTGCTTTTTTATCAAAAACCCAAAAAAATTAGAATCCTTGGTAGTTGTTATTTCTTTACTTTAGTTTATCATGCTGTTCCCTGAGTTCGTTCTGGAGGACCTCTCTATAGGTAGTGGTTCGATTATTGGCAAAAGTAACATTGAGGAGTTCTTTAATCACATTAGTATGCATGAGGAAGATGAGGAAAAGTCTTGGGTTGAGCTTGCTCCTAGTATTGAAGTTGCTTCTGTTATATTAATTGACATGTTGGAAACTAGGTTTGCTAGTCTTAATCCTTTTATGCAATATATGTTCCTTAAGCTTCATGAAATTGAGGATCCCGAAAAGAAAGCTTTTATCTTGAAAACTTTGCGCCTAGAATTTAAGGATGTCGTTGTTGAAGCTAGAAAAGTTCTTAAACGTTTTAATAAACTCGGTTCACCTATAAAGGTTATTGATACTAATGATGAGGGAACCGAAATACCTATACCCTGCAAGCTTGTGGGATTGAATGATGCTTTCGAAAATAATTTTGCCTGGATTTGTCCTGAAAATCTTTTTGATGGGAATAGTGTACCAAGGCATGATCACAAAGGGTCTTCAAAAACTTATGTGGATGAAATACAATGCCTTATTGACAAGACCTCTTCTGTTGATCTTAATGCTTCTGCTGATAATACTTGATTCATAATTTTCTACGCCTAGCTCAAAGGCGTTAAAGAAAAGCACTCTTGGGAGATAACCCAATGTTTTCTTTTCAGTACTTTTTCTTTTATTTGAGTCTTGGAAGTCATTACTACTGTAATGACCGCTCCTTATCTTGTTTATTTCGTTTTTGTGCCAAGAGAAGCCTCTAATTTGAGTGAGGTAAAAATTTGGGGATGTTGCTGTCCTGAAACTGTTTTTGGTGCTGCACCGTAAAAATTCGTGAAAATTCTCGGTTTATCTTTTGGACCTGCGATTTCTTGTGCATATGCCCCAGGTTATATCCAAACTTTTCTTAGTTGAACACTTTTTGATTTGAGCAACAGAAAATCCCTCAAAAATTCTACCTTTGTCAGCTGTTCAGTTTTGACAGATTTCTGCCAATATTTGTGTTTGCCACTTTATCGCTTTCTTTTGAGTTCTTTTGATTACGGAACTTTTGGGGAGGTTGCTACAGTAGTATATGCTATATATGTGGTGGTTTTGAGTTGAAACCTGAAGCAAATAGAGATTGATTATATGTTATGCTTGCACTAATGTTGCTAACAGATTTGTGTTTAGTTTTGTATGAAGGAAGTTTTCAAGTGTAGGGATTGGAGAATGATGAGATGAGTTGAAGAATGGACAAAAGCTCAAGCTTGGGGATGCCCATGCATCACCCCAAGAAATATCCAAGAAGTACAAGCGTAAAAGCTTGGGGATGCCCCCGAGGCACCCCTTCTTCATCGGCAAAAATCAGGTCACCTTTCAAAACACTATATTTTTATTGCTTCATGCACTATGTGTTTTTCTTGGAGCGTCAGTTGTTTTAGTTTTCTTAGTTGGTTTAGTTTGTTTGTTTGCTACAATAAATGGTTGGACCCCAACAAATTTCCTTTGGAGATGTTACCTTATTTTCATTTGCAAGAACGCTCTAGTTTTCACTCTTATTAAAAATCGAGTGTTCTTCTTTTTCTGCTACTGCTTTTGGTTTTCGTTTTCGCCTTGATATGCGTTCAGACCTTGTCATATCTTTTCATCAAGGTGTATTTTTGCCTCTGATCTTTATTGGTTTTCATCAAAAGAGGTGTTTATAAAAATTTCAAATGTTGTTGGAAAAGAGAAAAAGCTTTGTGCAAAATAGTGGTACAAGAAGGAGCTTGTGTAGACTGCGGCTTAGGCTTTTTCATGTCATGCTTGATGTCTTTTTGATAGTATGCTTAGTGGTTTTGCTGTAGCATGACTTGTCTCAAATAACTGAGATTGCTTAATGAGCCTTTGAAAAAATCATGCGTTGTTTTTATTGTATGGAAGCATTATTTTGGTTTTCTCCTTGATGCTTTATTTGGGTTGACTTGGCGCATGCTCACACATGTTAGACTCTTACAAAGTCGCCAATAGCCTTCATGATCATTTAGTTTTTGACTTTTGATGGCATCTTATGCTTCCTTTAATGTCGCTTTGTCGCTTTGCATGATTATGGCCATTATTGCTCTCTTAGTTGGTCGCTCCCAGTCTTTTGCTAGCCCTCGCCTTGTACTGAGTATGAGCTCTACTCGTGCATCCAACTCCTAAAAGCCAAAGTTTTCCAAAGTGTCCACCATACATACCTACTAGCAATTTGCTATTCCAAGTAAATTTGACTTGCTTTTATTTTCTCTTTAAATTAAACTCTTACCAGTGTTATGCGAAATTCGGTTAGTAAAGCTCTCACGAACCGGAAGGCACACTTTACTTTTTCCTGTTCTTAAAAATTTGACATTATGGTCTCTTATGTTGAGTTGTTATGCTTGCAAGTTGCAAGTTGGATTCTAGCCCAGCCATGCTGTCATGGGGCAAGCTTTCAACATTGCACTTCTTATTTGAGTTGATATCGTGATCTTTTGTTTATGGATGCCCGCGGTGTGAAATGAATTAGGAATCTTGTGGGGATCATGGAGTTTGTATATGTGTTAGGGAAACGCCGGGCCGCCAATCTAAGCCATGCATAATTCATGGTGGAAATTTGCAGCATACCCATGGTGAACATTCGACGACGCATCTCACAATAAAAAGCTAAACAATATAGCAAATAAAAGAGATGTCGAGGTGTTCATTGTCTGCTTGTCCTGTCATTTTGGTGTGGGCTTGTTCCATGTCATCGGGCACGGAGGTACCCCATTGGCGGTTCTCAATGATATGCATATACTTACAATGACAAGAGCCTTGCTTGGGACTCTAACTAAAGTAGCATGAGGTTTGGGTACTCGTATTCACGGGGCACGAGGTTTTCAACTTATGATTTGTCAAGCATATGCATCATAATTGTTCTCGCATTAACTTTAACCATTCAAGATGCTTATGATGGGGGCAATGAGAGCTCAAAGCCGGTAAGTACCATAATTTTTGAAGGTTATAAAACTTGCAATCACTGCTTCCCTCTGCGAAGGGCCTTTCTTTTACTTTTATGTTGAGTCACCACCTTCTTTCTTTATGCACCATTAAGAGAGCATAGTTGTCATTCTTAGTGTGATATGCATTGTCCCAAAGTTCATTTATTGACTCATATTGTTGGTTTCACTTGTTCTTAAATTATTTGTATCTAGTCGCCCTCTTAAACTTTGAGGTGTCCTATGCATTTATGTTTTGCTCTCTTTGAAGGACAAGCTGAAAACCTTTTGTATGTTTTTCCTTATGATTTGAACACACGTTTGACTTTCATTGTTTCATTTTCATGATCTTTTGTTTGTGTTCATTTGCATGTTTACAACATGGTTGCTAAGTTCTTATTGTCAAGATTATATCTTCATGCCCATGTTTTAAGTTCTATTGATCCCAGCTCACCAATGCTTACATATATGATCAAGATTGTGTAGGTGCATGTCACCTCAAAAATTATTCTTTGTTATCACTTACCTACTCGAGGACGAGCAGGAGTTAAGCTTGGGGATGCTTGATACGTCTCAAACGTATCTATAATTTTTGATGCTCCATGCTTGTTTTTACACCATTTGCCTATTGTTTCGTTACACTTAGTGGCATTTTTATGCATTTTTCGGAACAAACCTATTAACGAAGTGCCACAGTGCCAGTTTCCTGTTTTCTGCTGTTTTTGTGTTTCAGAAGTGATACACAGGAAATATTCTCGGAATTGGACGAAACAAGTTCCTGAAGTCTTATTTTACCCGGAAGCTTCCAGAGATCCGAAGGAGAGTAGGAGGTGAGGGACCAGGGGCCCACACATAGGGGTGGCGCGGCCAGCCCCTGGCCCACGCCACCGCCTTGTGAGGCCACCTGGCCCCTCTTCTGACGACGCCCCTTCGCCTATAAATACCCCCCGACGAGAAAAACCTAAGGGCCCGATCAGTTTTCCAGAACACATCGCGATACGCCGCCGCCGTCGACCCGAAGATCGAGAGGGTCCAGAAGCTCTTCCCGGCACCCTGCCGGAGAGGGGAATCGCCACCGGAGGTCTTCTTCATCGCCATGCTTGCCTCCGGAGCGATGAGTGAGTAGTCTACCTTGGACTATGGGTCCATAGCAGTAGCTAGATGGTTGCCTTCTCCACTATGTGCTTCATGTTTAGATCTCATGAGCTGCCATACATGATTGAGATCACCGTTATGTAATTCTACATGTTTGGTTTGTTGGGATCCGATGAATATTGGTGTTTATGATTAAGTTGCTGTACTGAATTATATCTTTTGTTATCTCTATGTTGTTTATGATCTTGCATGCTCTCCGTTGTTAGTAGCTATCTTGGCCAAGTAGTTGCTAGTGACTCCAAGAGGGGGTATTTATGCTCGATAGTGGGTTCATGTCTCTATTTCACCTGGGGGAGTGACAGAAACCTCTAAGGTGGTAGATGTGCTGTTGCTACTAGGGAGAAAACAACATTCATATGCTCAAGGGCATATGCTTTGTTTACATTACACACTTTGCTTAATGCAATTATCTGTTGTTCGCAACTTAATACTTCTAGGGTGTTCGGATTGATATCCCCGGGAGTGGATTATTAGTCATAGATGCAGTTGGATGGCGGTCTATATATTTTGTTGTAATGCCCAGAGTAAATCTCATAGTGATCTTCTTGACATATCAAGTTATCTCTATTCTATCAATTGCCCAACTGTAACGGAAATGCATATTGGCACCCGGGTCTAGATGCTCCTGTGTCCTAGCCCAACCAGTCTCTGCCAGATGGAAGGCCATCTGTGTATAATATCACGTATTAGTCTCAGTAGCCCGAATATTGAACAGTGTTTGTTGGCCCACTAGCTACGACATTTGAGTGTGATCCAACCATGTTCATATTACCAGTACAGTTGGTGGCCCAACGACCTAGACTAGCACCGCCGTCATGGACTGCATGTGCTCTCGGCCAGGACACGGTACCCCATCGAGTAAAACAGCCCAACTTTCCCCACCCACACATGTTTTCTCATTAAAAGCGAGCATCATGGTCGCCATGTTCTTCCAAAATCCAGACATCCCAAGATCTGTGGCGTTCTCATCCTCATCCAATCTAGGCTCCCAGGAGAGATCGGCGAGCTTACGCTTGCAGGATGTAGCCGGCGAGGCTGCGGTGGCAGCCGCACTAATGGATTTTGTCCTCCGACTCCGTCTCCGTCACTCCTGCGGAAGCTGTGAGTCTTTATACAGGAGCGTTCTTGGTTGGACGCGATGGTGTTCCGATAGCAGGTAGGTGTTCTACGGTGGTGGTTCTACTTTTCCTTCCGACGCGGTCAGCGAGGATTGGTGGATCTGGGAGATGACTTGCTGGGGAAGATCTGGTCGATGCGCCGCAAAGTTTTTGGCTTTGGTTCCAGCAATGTTGCAGATTTGTCTCCGATGGTGATGGAGGTCGATTCTTTGCAGGGATTCCTAGATTTTTCTTCTTCTTCTTGGCTGGGTTTCGTTATGCTAGTGTTCTTGGACGCGCATCTCATCCCCTTTATTCTGTTGATTTCCGCGTGCTTTTGGGATCTGTGATTTTTTTCTGGTTTCAATGGCGCCTGCTTTGGGATCTTCCAGCTCTGTTCTCACGGTCTCAATGGCGCCTGCGAACTCTGTTTTTGACTGAGAGCGAGATAGGAGACGGTATGGGGGTGGGGCCCAGATCTAGCTCGGTGCCTCCCGGTCCAGGAAGCCGACGCGGAAATGTTCAGTGGGTCCGATTTCGTCCACCTCGTCACCGCTTTCTTTGTTATATCGCGGTGCGGGCCAGGTCTACGTGCCGTCATAAGTATTTGCAAATTTCCATCGCTCGCCCACCATACCGGTCTGACGGATTTGCTATTACGCGGCAGGGATCGACTGGTCCATCTGGCGGGATCATCTGGACCCGGGTGCCAAATCTCCCTCCCCCAACTGTAATTTGTTTACCCAGCATGTGTTATTTTATCTATGGAGAGACACCACTAGTGAACTGTGGACCCCGGTCCTATTTACATCATATTGCAATCACCTGTTTACTTTTCTCGTACTGTTTACTTTACTCGCATATTATATTGTTTTCCACTCGATACGCTCATAACCTTTGTTTCAAGCAAACCGGTGAGATTGACAACCTTATCGCAAGTTGGGAACAAAGTATTTGTTTGTGTGTGTGCAGGTTCCACAACACCTTCAGTCGTCATTGTCTCTCCTCTCCTGTTCGATAAACTTTGGTTTCTTAACTGAGGGAAAACTTGCCGCTACACTCATCATACCTTACTCTTGGGGTTCCCAACGGGCTGGTCATCACCACGCACAAGGACTTACTGCTCCCACGACAACTACACGCCACAGCTCTTTTCTGGCGCCATCACCGAGTAGCATGCACCCGGATGCATTTCCTCACTTCCGCAAAATCTAGGTTCTCCATGTCTCTCACTACAACATTTATAGACTCGCACTGAGACACATCTAGCGCAGAAATTCCGTCGCGTACCACATCACCATAAAACACTAATAAATTTTCCATCGTACCTACCCCATAAATTTAAAATGGACATTAGTAACACGGAAACTAAATTTTATATTTATATACACATATAAATATTCTACTAAATGAGCTGACGTAATTTATATTTCGCATATAATTTATTTTTCTTTCATGCATGCAATCACGAGCGGAATAAACTTACTTCACTTTACTGTTCTACCAACGTAACTATATGTGATATACTACAACAAAATAAATACTTCACACTTTTTAAGAGATTAATTTTAGACCTACCTAAACTTCAAGTTTGCGATCGAAAAATTTGCATACAATTCATTATTCTTTCATGCATGCAATCAATAATAGAATATAATTACTTCACATTTCTGTTCTACCAACATAACTACATGGGATACAGTACAACAAAATAAATACTTAACACTTTTTAAGAGATAAATTTTATACCTCAACTTCAAGAACGCGACCGAATATTTCCGCTAACCAATAATTAATTATTCGGTCCCCAACTTTTTATGCGACCGAATATTTCCAATAACCACTAATTAACTCACGTTCGTAGCAAATTTCACCTGAAATATATATGCAACCATATTATTCACAAATCACACTTCTACTACAGGACCAAAAAAAATATATGACACAAGGTTTATACCTTTTCTTCAATGACTATTGCTCCACTTGGAATTAGGCGGCACACAATTTCCATGTACTAACAGCGACATCGTATTCATACTATAATCCACCTACCACATAAAATCATTGGTTTCGTTAGAATGCATGTACAAATAATCTATGCTTCATTACCAAGTAGGAAAACATGCAACTATAATATCATAATTATCACTCCCCATACTAATAATATGATACATCCCTAAATCTATAACTACCATGCAATAATATAAGTAATTATTTGCCATATGTTACCTTCATACGACTAGCAGCTCTACTTCTTCATCTGTGAATCTTTCTTTCTAATTAGCTCCCAAATACCATCTACTTAGGCTTAACACTAACACAACTCAGCTCATTACAGAGGAGAGAGCTGGTGATGGAGTACGAGTGACTGCTGATTGAATGAGTGAGAGAAAGAGAGCTGAGAGCTGAGTGAATAAGTGAACGAAGCGAGAGAGAGAGAGCTGAGTGAATGAGCAGAGTATGCTGCATGCGCGATGCTGCAGCCTTTAAAAGGAGAGCTGGTCAGCGGACGTCGCATCCTGTCCCGTGATAATTGGAGTCTATTTACAGTACAAAACAGTGTATCAAAGCATCAAATAGACAGATAAAAACATCACAGATTGCATATCACATGCAAACAATCATCACATCAATTTCTTTAGCTTTCCCGCCTAAAAAACACCCCAGTTAGCGTGGGAATCAGTGCCCGTGTGGGAATCAGCGCTGGTCGGGTGTCGGTGCAGCAAAGCAAGGTGCCGGCAACGGGGGTGGCGGCATGCCTGCCACGTCACCCTGCCGGAATTGGGGCAGGCAGCAGGGCCCACCTGGCCAAACGGCCGTTTGCGCCGACGTTGGCACGGCCACATGCCGGCACTGGCCCAGGCGGCACGTGCCACGTGTCGCCTGGGCAAAGGTGCCGCCATTCGCAGGTGGTGTTTTTTGTCAAAAAATTTCAGAGGTGGTCCTTTTTGCCATTTCATTGGTGCAGGTGGTCTCATATGTTAAAAATTCTAGGGGATGGTGGCGCCGCGGAAACGCGAGAGAGAGACGACGGGGTCATGGCAACTCGGCAAGTGCGGCGAGGCGATTTAGACAAAATTAATCTAAACTTGAAATGATTTCAAATAATAAACCATCGGCGAAACAAAAATCATATATCAAAACATCATATTGGAACACAATATCATATTGGACAAGCTCGAAATCAATATGCAAGCTCAAAATCAAGCTCATATCCTAGCAATATATCAAAACACAATATCATATTGGACAAGATCATATATCCAAGCATCAGAACACAATATCATATATCGAAACATCAAGACACGATATCATATATCAAAACATCAGAACACAATATCATATATCAAAACATCAAAAATTCTAATAGAAGATCATATATCAAATTTGAGCACATGATGAAGTTCAAATATTACATAGCCAAACGTAGTGTCCGTCATACACAAGCACAAGTTTAAAGCGAGATTACTAAACATGGCAAGTTCATATAGCTAGATAGCATAAAACCTAACTAAACATCTACTTTCTTCCACGCTTCCCTCCTCCCCTACGCGGAGCAATCTTCTTCCATGCCTCCAACACAAAATTATCATCGTCGGAATCGGAGACTTCTTCCGTGACCACCTTCTTCTTTGTCTTCTCCTTGAAATCATGTGGTGTGTACTTGTCCCTATGCACACCTTTGTTCTTTCTCTTCGATGGTAGGGGATCCTCTTGTTCCTCTTCATCCTCTTGTTCCGGCGTGGATTCGTCATCCGCGGAGGCTGATATGGCCTGAGACTGGGACGACGATGGCGTTGATGCAATCTCAGGATCACGGCAACCAAGAAGGTTTCCTAATCTTCGTAACTTCTGGCCCTGACGCTATAAGAAGAAAATAATTGTGAGTACACATGTCAAAAGTATAAAACAATGAAAGTGGAATAGGGTAAAAAGGAAAAGCACCGCAAGTAGTCACATGCATTGTAATGGTCTCATGGTCTTAAAGTTTCAAAAGAAACTAGCAACATGTAGTACTTGGCATTTAGCAATGGCTAGGCAATAAAGTAGGATGAATCAGGATGTAAATTTATTAAGGAATATCACAAATTTATGAGAACTCAAAAGCACGGCGGTGAACCAACCTACAAGTAGTGCATTATCCAGCATTTCACAAACTTATTCTAGATCGCATAACAACTACTTTCTCCATTCATGAATAGAAGACGTTTTAACAAGCTAAATCAGCTACTAGTCAAAAAAGGTCAAAATATGTTCATACCTTCACAAATTCTAGCAATCTTGAATAGCCATCTTTGTTCTCCGGCAATTCCAAAGCCACCTCGAATTCAGCAGCTTGCTTCTGGATCTCCGAGCGCTAGCATGTATATGAATATGTAAAGACACAAGTGGCAAGTGGAGATAGTAGTGAGATTACTAAAAGAAGAACAAGCTTACCACAAAGTTAATCGATGAAGCAAAAGGGACTTGGCGTCCCTCTCTGACAAGCTTATTGTAAGCAAGTTGCCAAGCTGGTCGAACGGCAAAGGTTATTCCAAAATGACATCCGTGTAGGCATCCGGAAGAAGCTGCAAACGAGTCCTTGGTTGAAACCAACGGAGATAGTTGTTGAAACCATCATCAGAATGGTCCGCTGCATTAATTCCTTTTGCTCGCTTAGTCTCCGCCACACGTTTTTGAAACGTCTTGATATGCATCTTGTGAATATTGGGCCAATCTGTCTTCCGATGTTTGATCCTGTCATAGCTGCACAATAAAATAGCACACTGTCAACAAACAAGAATTACATTACAAAATGGCGGAACGGCGGAAATATGATTCATACCGGTGAAGCTGACGATCCGTGTCCTCATACATCGGCGGGTACTCTTGATATAAATCAAACTGCCGCATAACCCGCTGCGTCAAGTGATACTCAACAGCCCACATGCATATCAACGGGCAACGCATATGCCACATATCTCTTTCAGCCGTGCAAGCAGGGTTAAGCTCCCAGGCAGCGTCACCGTAAGAATATCCTTTGCCATATGGTAGCCATATCACCTACAACATGCCCAATAATGAAGATCCTACATACCGGAAACGAGAGAGTGAGGGAATAGAGTTTTTTACCTGCTCAGGGACAAGGTTATCAAACTCGTTGGTGTATTGTTGATATGCTTGTTGTGGATCAGAAGTAAACTCAGAATGGACGTCCCAATAGTAAGCAAATATGGGATACCGGTAGCGGTCGTTACCATCGTCCCAGTCTTTACGAGGACCAATTTTGGGCCGTCCAACAGGGAAGCGTTCCCAACTCCACACCGAAAGAAGAAGCAGCGAACCACCAATACAAGCTTGTGGATCTGTCCTACAACAAGCATCGTCAAGCTGCACATGGTATGAAAGCAAACATCAATAACAAGAATGTAGCCAAAATGGAGAGCAAATGTACGGAGTGGACAAAATAACTTATTACCTGACGATACAACCAAGCCAAAGCAGCAGTGCCCCAGCTCCACTTCTTATCCATGACGGTGAGCGCCTTCAGCCAATGCCAGTGCGCGGTCTTCCCACTAGCGTCATTGAACAGAGTCCGTGTGATAACATACCACACGTACACGCGGGCGTAGATCTTGACGACATCCTCATCGGCATCCTCAGGGCACGTACCGAAGTTATCTGAGATCCATTTAAAAGTAGCCCCAGCGGAGACCCTCAACTTTACTCCGTGCTTGTTGAGAGTATCCCCAGGGCACTTCCCAATAAGATCTAACATCTTCCCGCGCCAATCATCACAGGTTGTATCGATACAAAGAGGAGCCCCCTCGATGGGGAGCGCAAGTATCATCGCCATGTCCTCCAGCGTGACCGTCATCTCGCCGGTCCGGAGGTGAAAGGTGTGGGTCTTCGGCCTCCACCGGTCCACAAGCGCGATGATCGTGACAGGATTGACGTTGAGTGTCGTCCGGGTGACCATATGGATGAACGGTAGAAGCCCTAGATTGCGGATGTAGGGGGTGTACCGCTCATCGTAGTTCATCGGCGTTGCCGTCATCTGGTTGTACCTAAGTCGTAATGGTCCAAGAATCTGCACGGTGACGAACATACACGCATGGTGTCACATACCAATTCAAGCATACCAATATTACATTTGAGTACTTGGTTTTTAATTACCTTCTTCTTCTCGGTCATCATATAGGCACGGTGACGAACATCAACTTCACCCTCGAGAATGCTTTCATTATTTAACTCCTCCATCCTAAACAATCCGACTATAATGTGAGCATATATGCACATAATTCATACAATTCTTCTATAACAATTTATCTCCAATATTTCATCTACAACTATACAATTCATCTAAAATTAACTTCAACTACAAAATTCATCTATTAACATATATGTGAGCATATATGTACATAATCAAACATTTAATCTATAACAAATCAATATAATATGCAAATAATAATTCTACTAATTTTATACATATGATGAAGCACACAAATTGGACATCACAAGTAATCTAAATTTGCTAGTTCAATAACAACAAACATAAATCAATCACACATATCCACCACACAAATCCATCCATATGAATCAAACACACATATCCATCCATTTGAATCTATCATACAAGTCCACCACACAAATCCATCCATATGAATCAAACACACAAATCACTAACTAGGATTTCCAAATTCATCCATCTAAAACATCCATTTGAATCAACCATATCAATGCATGCATCACTAAGTAGGATTCAAACAAGGAGATTAGAGAAGGGGAAGAGGGAGAAGAGCAAGGGGATTGGAGGGAGAGTACCTTGGTGAAGATCTTGAGCAAGAGGATTCTTCTTGTTCTTGGAGATTTAGAGAAGGGAAGGAGGGAGAAGTGTCCCAGCCGCCGCNTTTTAGACGACTAACCCTTTTTGGCCGCGCCATTCACGGTGGCGTGGCAGAAGGTGGTGCAACGCCACTGCCAGTGGCGCGGCAGTGGCTGCCACGTAAGATAAGCGGGTCCCGCCCTGTAAGTGCATCGCCACTGGTAGTGGCGAGGCACAAGTGCCTGCCGCGCCACTGAGGGTGGCGGCGCACTTTAGGTTTAGGGTTCCCGCCCAGCCCCGAACTGGCCTCCTCCCTCACTTCCTCCCTCATCTCCAGCAAAAGCGGCTGCTCTCTCTCCCCCTCTCAATCCTCCCACCCAAAACCACTCAAATCGAAGCTTTTCTCCGTGGATTTCTCCTTCCCCAAGTCTCTTAAGGTACTCTCCATCATTTGCCATTCATTTCACCCATTGGAATTTGCATATTTGGTTTTGAATCCCCAAATCTTGGAAACCCTAGAAATATTGATTCACCCAAATTGCAATGTTGATTCTTGTTAATTTGGTCAATGTTGGCTTGTATGATGTGTATGAAGTATTTTAGTGTAGATTGGTAGGTTAGGGTAAGGGTTTGTGAGGTTAGGGTTTGTTGTTATGGTAGGGTTAGGGTTAGGGTTTTCTTGTGATGTTAGGGTTAGGGTTTTCTTGTTATGAAGTATGATGTGTTAGTAAATATTGGCATAGGTACTTATTAATATTTTTACCTTATTGTTGTTGTACCAAAAATAGGTATGGCGAGAATTGTTCATGTTCATCATGTTGACAAGGAAGCATATTTGAAAGGCAATTTAGAGCCCGACCCGGATGAGCTTGACTTGGTGTTCGAGCATACTCCTACGTACGCCGAAGTCTTGGAACAAGTTAGGATAGAGTTGAAATGGATGGACCCTAGTGATGTTGTTGAGTTGGAGGGTAGGCACAACGCCGGATTTGGCATGCATTTCCGTTGGAAGATAATGCGTATCAACTCCGAGCAACGTTGGGGTGCATACAAGGAGGTGGTGGCCGAATCTCTCGACAAGGCTCTTGAGTTATTTGCCACCAAAAAGGTTGGTGGTACTTTGCATGTGGACTTGAACCGGAGTGCCTCCCGGGTTGATGCTAGGAATTCTCCACCGAACCACCAAGAAGAAATGACGGATGGAAGGCCAATTTCAAAGGAGGCACTATCATTGGAAGAGGAGGATGATGAGTGCGGGGATGATGACAATGATATTGAGCTTCATGACCACAATGTTGGAGATTTGGATATGTATTATACGCAAGAAAACATGGACCATGACATCCCGTACTCGCGATGCTATGCATCGGACTCGGATGACGGTGGTCCCGAAGAAGAAGTTGATGAGGAAGGGTTCACGGCCAATGAGGCCGAAGTCCACGAGAAGGTATTGGGGTGAGATCATCGGATACCATTGTTCCGTAATCTTAGTCTCGCGGATGAAGCCACGGTTGACGGCGATGAGGGTATAGTGCTTGGACCAAGGCCTACTTCTTACTGGGATGGCAATCACGAGAGTAATGGTATATCAAAAGGCTTGATGTTCAAAACCTTGCTGGAATTTAAACAATGGATCAAGGACTTCTCAGTTAAGTATCATCGTCCCTATACGGTGCTTCACTCAGACGTGAAGAAGCGTTACACTGTTAAGTGCGAGGAGGATCGATGTCCTTGGATTGTGCGTGCAAGACCATGGAAGGGAGGACCCGATTGGCGCATAACAAGTTGTGTGCCAACTCACATGTGTCGCGGAAAGAGGGTGGATGGCAAAGCAGTAAAGCACGATCACCGACAACTCACCTCCGAGTTCATCGCATATAGACTTTCCAACCAAATCTCGTCACTTCCAACAATGAGCATCAAAACAGTCATGGAGCTTGTGAAAGCTCTCTTTCACTATGATGTGAAATACGACAAGGCATGGAAAGCGAAGCAAGCTGCATTCAGGATGTTGTATGGTGATTGGGAAGAAGCATACAACAGAATTCCTCGGTTGTTGTTAGCAATGGCCGATACAAACCCGGGCATGGTTCATGTGGTAGAGCCTTATGGACAGGAAACAAGGATTTACAATGGAAGAACTGTCCGAGTATTTGGCCGTGCATTTTGGGCTTTCCAGCAATGCGTGAAAGCTTTCGAGCATTGTAGACCGGTAATCTCCGTTGATGGCACATTTCTGACCGGGCAATATAGGGGGACTCTCTTGGTTGCAATAGCAAATGATGCCAACAACCGTTTGGTTCCTTTGGCATTTGCTTTCGTTAAGGCGGAGAACAACAATAACTGGTAGTGGTTTTTTCACCTTTTGAGGACCAAGGTATTACCGCCACAAAGGGAAATATGTGTCATCTCATATCGACATCAAGGAATTCTCGCAGCGGTAAATATTAAAATTCCAGGGCATGCTCCTTTGCACCATAGATGGTGCATGAGGCATTTCTGTTCAAACTTCTATAGGGCATGTGGTAGCAAGGAGTTGACTAATGATCTTCAAGATTGTTGTCTCGCTTTCACTGACCGGCGTTTCGCGAGGGAGAAGTGTCCCAGCCGCCGCCATGGATGGGGAGAGAGAGGTGGGGAGGGAGAAGTGAGGGAGAGAGGGGCCGGGGTCGGCCGCGGGGGCGGTTTTCCTAACCCTATTGTGCCGCGCCACCGTGCGTGGCGACGCACGCACGCTGCCGCGCCACTGCGGGTGGCGACGCACTCGCGTTGCGGGGCCCGCCGTGTCGACGTGGCAGCCACTGCCGCGCCACTGGAAATGGCGCGGCCAAAAAGGATTATTCGGGTTAAATAGTTTCGCCTATGGTTTATTTTTTAAATTTGTATCAAGTTTAGATTATTTTTGTTTAAATCGCCGTGCGGCGAGCCAGCGACACCTCTGCGCCCGCAGTGGCACGCCTCGCAGCGCACAGGAAGGAGAAGGTGGCGTGCGTGGACACATGCGGGCTACTCCACCTAGCTCCCTACCCTATCCACTGTAGCTCTGAATTCCGAGCTACCTACCAGGTCACGCGCTCCGCGTTGCGTCCGCACGGCGGCATGGGGAGCACGGCCGCGGGTTTCGCTCTGCTCTGCTCGTGCGCCGCCCGCCCCCGGCTTCGCCTGCTGCGCTGGGCGCCGCGTGTGTGCGTGCGTCGTCCGTGCCCATCCCCTCCTCCCTGTTGCTGCTGTCGCCTTGCCCTGCGTCGCCACAGTCCTGCGCCGCACCCCAAAAGACGGAATGAAGAGGGCCCGTCTGGGTTTAAGAGCTCCCTGCCCGGGTATCTCGGCCTCGCCCACACACAAACACCCATGCCGAGCCACATCGCGTCACGCATCAAATCAGGGCTGACTTTCATCCTAGCTGCTAGAAACTCATGAATAGTCAAGTACCACTCCACCCTGGGTAAACTAGCAACAGCACAGTCTCGGTTTTATACATTCAGTTCAACATCTGCTTTCGTATTTATACAGCACCCGTGCTGTTTGTTGCAAACGCGCACATCACCGGTTGTTGTATCGGTTGTACGAAAGCCATACGAACCTGATCCGCTTGTTTAATTAGCCAGATGGATATATGCCACCGATACTACTACTACCACAACCACACACCAAGCAGAACAGTCGAGTCGTCGGAGCAATCAAGAAGCCGGAAATCCCATCGCGAGACCACAATTTTGGCGCATGGAATGTGACTACGCGAGCCGCGCTTTTCCCACCCCAAAAGAGGTCAACATATCCCCCCGGGCCGTCCATCGACCGTCTCCGGGGACGGTTGACCGGCTTTTGATTGCGCCGCGCTCCGCATGCCGCCACGTCGCGGTCAGCGTTCCCGCGCCGGTCTCCGTTCCTCATTTGTTGAACCGTTCCGCGTTTGACCCGATCCTCTATCATCCTCCTCCTGCTCGGTTGGTTTAGATGCCACTGACCAATCACCTTTTGGATAAACATAGATATAGTGGTGGTTCTAGTAGTACAATAACATTCCTTCCTTTTGGAAACGCTTTAATTAGAAAACCAGCATGATTGGTCGAGCGGCTTTTTCGTGAAGAAGATAGATATAGATGCCATGTTTCGTCACGAGGGAGATTCTCGTGTCTCCACCATGTCCTATCCTACACCTACAGCTGGTGAGCCAAAACCGTCAAATAGTATGTTTGCCGTGCCCAACATGGAATTGCTTCTAATTCTGAAACCTGCTAGGTAGGGGTACACCCGATTACCAGCGGCATCATCAAGCTAATCCGCACACAGATGGATCTTGCTGCAGACCCACATGCAGCAATGCAGCGCGGAGTGGTGGACAGGTGGTGGTGGTCCTCTCCTTCCCGGCCTTTCCAAATGAACAAATACTCTAATCCTGGCAGGGAAAATCTATACAAATCCATCCCACTGCACTGTGTCAGTCACATGGTGCCTCGTCGTGACTAGCCGGGCCCGCGGCTCCCTGCTGGCGCCTGTCCCTCTTGTAATTTTCCCCAATTCAGCAAACCCAGCGAGAGTACAAGCGTCACATGACCTCTTCTTACCCTTAATTAAGCAAAAAGGGCCAGTACATCCACTGTTAGCCATCACTCGAATTAATTTCCTTGTCCTGGCGACCGCAGACAGTCTGAGACAAACGCTTGCTCCACTGCACTCATTATCGCACAGTTCACGAACACATCGGCAAGCACGGACTGATGCAAGCGAGTGAGTCAGAAACCAATTGACACGGGCGGAGATGGATATATGTGTGCATACAGAAAAAGGTACTCCCTCAGGAGACACGTGGAAGGAGGAGGGACACGCGTGGTCGTGAGCTGGCGTGCGTGTGCTGGTGACCGCACAGCACAGATGAGATCCGACTGACGGGAGGGGATTTAAATTAGCGGTGAAAAGCGTAAAAAAGGTGCTCACATGGATCAGCCACACATTGCTTTTCCCCCTTTCCGCTTTCGGCTCACGAGCTCCCTCGCACACACCACAAGCTGCCCAGCCCATGGTCCATGGAGTAGTAGCGCCACTGTACGTAGTGGAGCGGGGTATAAATTCGCAGGCAAGGCAGGTGTATTCTGCTCTGTCCAAGTTAGTTGAGTAGTTTCCTGGTCGGTGAGAATCTGGTGTGCGACCTCCCCAGTTTTACCATCCACACCATCTCCTCCTGAATCGTGATGCTACTACAGGTAGCACTACTACTCGTGGCAAAATAAAAAGGATAGAGATGGAGGAAATGGAATGGTGATTAGACGAGCGAGCACGGGGCCGAAAGAGGGAGGGCGAGCCACGAAGCCGGCAGGCAGGCGGTTGCGCTCTGTCCGTTGACGCGGCAGCAAAGAAGAAAGGAACAAACAACAAGGCCACCGCGATGGCGCGCCCCAACCGCGTAGTGTTATCCGGCGGGCCAATCGCGGCCGTCCGTACGGGACACGTTTCGACATCCCGCCGCTTGGTGGAGGAGTGGGGGCGGTGGCCACTTGGCCTTCCCTCCCTGCCGATGTATTTAATGGCGACGCGACAGAACGCAGCGGAGACGACGACGTCAAGGACCCGTTAGGCACGTGGGATGCGAAAGGAAAGGTCGGAAGTGCCCTTGTGGAAAGGGTATGTGGATGGATGGATGGATGGATGGAGTAATGGGTGCGGGTGGTGTGGTGGTTGCACTGTTCCAGGTGAGGTTGGGGCCAACAGCCCCTATACGGTATGGTTCGGAATAGGATACCCTTTCCTCTCATCGGGTTGTTTCGGGACCAGCCACCTACCGTGGAAACCCTCCCTCCCAATACCAGCGAAATGTTACATAAAAATAAAAATACTAGACTACTAGTGCCACTTGTACAATGTCTATATAGTACTGTAGGTAAAATAAACTTTGGTTTCAACTTTCAACCCTTGATGATCGTGCAAATCATGGTGAAGCCAACCTTGGACACGGTGGACTGACCTAGCTAGGCTCCTAGCACCCCCACCTGTCAACCAAAAGAAATAAGCTGTAATTTACTCGCCTTTTTGGCCAACTGTCCCAGGTGGTAGGACAGTAAATGTCGCACGCAGCAGCTCAGCAACCACCCCACCCTCGAACGTGACAGAACGTGGCGGACGCGGTTCCGTTAGCGTCAGTTCCGGTGGATCCAACGCCGACGACGACCCCGTCTCTCCAACCCAACCCAACCCAACCAGAGAGAGAAAGAAAAGAAGGAAAGCGAGAAATTAAAGGGGAGAAAAGCGTGGGCGACGGGTACAAGTGGGTCTCTCCCCGCGGCAAGCTGCGGTTTCGCCATATCACCCTCCTCCTTCCCCTCCCCCACCCTCCCCTCCCACTTCCGTTCCGTCCCGTCCCCTTCCTCTTCCGGCGACGGCCCAAGCCCCCCACCGCCGGCAGCCCCCGCGGTGGGGTCCCCATTGCTGGCCCTCAACCATACCAGTGCTCGCCTCCCCCTCCCTCCCGCGTAGCGCGGGAAAATAACAGCCGCGCAAAGGAGGGAGACGAGAGGACAGCCGGTCGGTCGGGATCCTCCGCCTCCGCCGCTGCCTCGCTCGCCCGGAGGGGAATGCGGGACCCGGGCCGCCGGGGAAATCGCTAGACGGGCCTCCGCGAGCGCGCTGCGGCCGGACGGAGACGGAGACATGGTGAGTCCCGAGATCTGCACCCTCCTCTGCGGTTTCCGCTGCTCTTCCCCTTCGCGCCATTTTTTCTCCTCAATTGAAGCCTGTTCGTGCGTGGGTGGTTACTGTTCGATTCCTCTCTGGCACGCCTAGAATTTTTCTTCCTTGGAATTATCGCGTCGTTTTCCCGGTAAAATTAACCCCCCGCTACCCGAGCAATTCGCAGATTCCGCCACGAATCACGCCAAATTGGGACAATTATTCGGAATTAGTAGCCGTTAATTAGCAGCCTCCATCAATTAGCGGCCCCGTCAAATTATTATGCTTCTACGCGTTCTCTCTGTTCTGCGTCTCCGTGAATTCCGAGGCCGTCAATGTTGTAAACCCAGGAGAACCATCTCGCCAGGCTTTCTCTGTTTGGATTTGCTCCTAGTTAGTATCATCTCCATCATCATCAGAGCTGTACTTAACTCGCCCTCGTCCTGTAGCCTGTAGGATTAGACTTGATAGATTCACCACGTCACCCTGCCGCTGCCGGAGTAGTAGTAATAAAGTGAAAAACCACCAGCTAGGATCGTGGTACTAGTATTTATTTCCATCCCCCACCTTTTCCTCCCCTTCCCCTTTGGGTTAATCATCACTATGCTCTGGCTAAATTGCTCGTACAAGTTAAGTTAAGGTTGGTTCCTGTCCTTGCCGTGTGGGGTTCGTTCCATTCCATTGTTCGGTAGCCGGGCGGTGGCATCTTCCTCGCTCCTTTTCCCACTAATTTCCAGCGCTCCAATGGAATGGGCGTAGTACCCGCATGTGCGTAATTCCCCTTTGACCAAGTATGAAAATGGAAATGACCTTTTTCGTCTTCCTTTCTTCCCGACGATTTTTCTACAGTGCGTGTAGTCTTCCGAGCCTCGCTCGGTCAGCCGTGTGCTACCAATTGAATTCCGTGGAACCAAAAACATTCTTAGGCGGATAGCTGTGCTGTGAATTGCCCCGGGATACAGTAGTTGTTTTGGATTCCTCGAATTTCGAATGGCTATCGATAAATTCCTTGTGTAGACTGATTGCGACGGGTGGTCGTGGCAGGGAAACATCCGCGAGGAGGATATCAATGTGCCGTGTTTGATTCAGCGACAATTGCTTTCTTGACTTGGCTGGCAGTGGCCTCTCTTTCGTTTCCACCTATGACCGATTCGTGGCAGACGAACTATTGGTGCTGATTGACCCTGCTGTCTTTCTTGGTCAATGCCGGCTTGCTAAAATAGATTGTAATAAATCTCCACGTGCTTGTTCGCTCCCTGATGTATCTACTTGTGTCATAGGTGGAGGGCAGGAACTGTCTTCCCGCGGAGATTAGGAATGGACTCGAGACACTGAAGAAGAGGAGACTTGAGAGGATGCGTCTGAGTGCTCAGAACGAAGCCGATGACAGCCCTGCTGTGGCCGCGAGAAGCGGCGGGGATGCGCTGCGGACACCTGCAAACTGTGGGGTGAGGTTGCATGCCAACAATGGAACCACGGGTTTACCTAGCACTAGCGGCACCCAGGACAAGGATCCTTTTGCCAAGCGCAAGGTGAACAAGTTTGATATGTCTAACCTAGAATGGATCGACGAGATACCAGAATGCCCGGTGTACTGTCCCACCAAGGAGGAGTTCGAGGATCCCATTGCTTACATACAGAAAATATCACCCGTGGCTGCAAAATACGGTACAGCTCTCTCTAGACTCGAATTTTTGTTCTTGACAGTGTGTTACTGCATGAGTTAATAATGACCATTGCATCTTTCTACTTCAGGCATTTGCAAAATCGTAGCTCCTGTAACCGCTTCTGTACCTGCTGGTGTCGTGTTGATGAAGGAACAGCCTGGTTTTAAGTTCATTACTAGAGTTCAGCCGCTTCGTCTTGCTGAATGGGCTGAAGACGATACGGTCACTTTCTTTATGAGTGGAAGGTGCGCCACTGTCTATCTATTTTTCACTACCGATTTAGTTTGCATTCTGAGTCTCATCATCTTTGTCACGACTTCGCAGAAAGTATACTTTCCGAGACTATGAAAGAATGGCCAACAAAGTATTCACTAAGAAATATTCTAGTGCTGGCTGTCTCCCAGCTAAGTACATGGAGGAGGAGTTCTGGCGCGAAATCTCCTCTGGAAAGACGGATTTTGTTGAATATGCTTGTGATGTTGATGGGAGTGCCTTCTCTTCTTCTCCTCATGACCAGCTTGGGAAAAGCAACTGGAACCTCAAGGTAGAAAGGATATCTTTCTTCCTTAGTCCCTGTGTGTGTGGTGTTTGTTAGTACTAGACATTGTTATTGATCTTTTTCTGTCTGGTTACAGAATTTTTCACGGCTCTCCAGTTCTGTGCTGAGACTTCTGCAGACACCAATTCCGGTATGTAATATAATCCTTACCTATTTATGCTTTACATTCTTTGCTATGGATTTTGTCATGATTGTAGTTATTCTGATCGAAAACAGGGAGTAACAGATCCAATGCTTTATATTGGGATGCTCTTCAGCATGTTTGCATGGCATGTTGAAGATCACTATCTATACAGGTACAAATTCTCACTATTATATATCATAGTTACTACTCTCTTTATGGGCAAGTTTCTGACATTGTTATCATATAACCAGCATTAATTACCATCATTCTGGGGCATTTAAAACATGGTATGGGATACCAGGCGATGCTGCTCCTGAGTTTGAAAGAGTGGCTAGCCAGTATGTATACGACAAGGATATTTTGACTGGCGATGGAGAAGATGCAGCATTTGATGTTCTGTTAGGGAAGACAACAATGTTCCCTCCCAACATCTTGTTGGACCACAATGTTCCTGTTTATAAAGCTGTGCAAAAGCCCGGAGAGTTTGTTATTACATTCCCTCGTTCCTACCATGCCGGTTTCAGCCACGGTATGTGTAGTTTCTTATATCTCCTGTTTGCTAATTGCCTTTTATGTGTGTAATGTATTCTAAGCAATATTTGAACTACCTAGGCTTCAATTGTGGAGAGGCTGTCAACTTTGCTATTGGCGACTGGTTTCCTATGGGCTCTCTGGCTAGCAAACGCTATGCACTTCTGAACAGGACACCTTTTCTTGCACACGAGGAGCTACTTTGCCGTTCTGCAGTTCTTCTGTCCCACCAACTTAATTCTGAGCATCCATACACTCAATACTGTGTGAAATCTTGCTTTGTGCGGTTGATGCGACTGCAGCGACGTACACGCGGCTTACTTGCTAAAATGGGCTCTCAGATATGCTACAAGTCAAAACTTTATTCTAATCTGTCTTGTAGCATGTGCCGGCGTGATTGCTACATCACACATGTGGCGTGTGGATGCACTTTTGATCCTATCTGCCTTCATCACGGTAGGAAATGCTAGCATTTCTGCTTTTGTAGCTTCTCCCTGAAGTTTATATTTACCTGATAGTATGTTTTTTGGAATGCAGAACAAGAACTGCGGAGCTGCCCTTGTGAATCTAACCGGACTGTCTATGTCCGAGAGGATATACTGGAACTAGAGGCTCTATCTAGAAAATTTGAGCAGGATATTCGCTTGGATAAGGAAAAAAGTGCTAATGGCTCGTACAAGCAGGCTGGTCCATCTTTTAGGACTAACCGGGCAATAAGCAACAGTGAGGCAAACTCTCTAGATGATGAAATTTTAGAAGCAAACCGTGCTGCTGCTGGAAAAAGTTCGCCTGCAACATCATCATTGACATCTTTTGCACATCATGATGAGCCTCTACCTGCAGAATCAAAGGTCAGTTCATCAAGCTCGCATCAAACCTTGTTTTCAGCTATTGTGTTTTGGTTGACTTACTGGTATTGTTATTTTTCAGGTCCATGCATCTCACTTTTACTCTACTGCAAACCAGTCCATGAACACATCACCAGTCAAACGAAATGACGCCCCGGTTGACAATTTATCCTGCATGGCTGATGCTTGTAATGAAATTAGTTCCTGCAATGCTTCACCCATGGAATACAGCGGCAATTCTGATTCTGATTCTGAAATCTTCCGAGTCAAGCGCAGATCCAGCATATTAGGAAGATCTGCTCTTGACACGACAACAACAGACTCCTCTGAACAGAAGGTACGTTATGGTTTCAGCCTTTAGATACGAGAATTGAGTTTAGGGATGAACATAAACTTTTGTTTACTCATTTGACCTTATAGCCACAGTTTTGATTTTTTTATCACTGCCTGGTAAAGTTCTGCTGCATTGCCTTCTCGCTGCAGTGACATGTTCATATAAATTGTTAGGCTTAGGCATGTTAAGGGCTTAGATACATGATAGAATCATATTACTGAGTTATTCACACCATCCAGGATATCTGAATACCAGAATTTGTAATTAAGGGAGTACCTAGGAGGAACTATGGAGCTTGTGTAGGATGGTTACCATGCATACTTCTTTTCTGATAGAAATACTCTAATCAGGTTCTGAGGCGGCTGAAGAAGGTGTGCCATGAAACGCAACAGGACAATAAGCGGCCCGAAGACTCTGATCATTTTTCAGTTCCCTCGAGCCATATGAAGTCAAATTGTGCCTCCACTTCTGATGAAGAAAGAGAGGACATGGTTCCCATCTCCTGGAGGATGAAGCGGCGCCTGCTGGAAACTAAACACGAAGATGCTAGTTACGCCGCGAAGCCAAAGGTGTATCCATCTACCAGCAGTTGTTCACAGCAAGAGTTTGCGGAAGCCACTAGAGATGCAGCTTCAGAAGCCCGGCCAAAGCGAGTGAAAATCCGGTTCACTCCTAGCACGAACAGGCTGGTTGAGCAGCAGGGCAGCTCAAGTCAGAGATTTGCAAGTGATGACAAGCCACCTGGCTATTGGCGCACGTATTAGGGTGCGGCTACACAGGTGCTAACCTCGACAGATAGAATACTTTGTTTAGGTGCATTGTTAACTACACGAAGCGCTTGCATTTTGGTTAGCACAAATGCTGACTGACCGAGTTTAGGAAGGGTGAGGTGAGGAGGATAGGGCTGATTGCTTTGGTTAATCCATTCTTTGTGCAGCAGGGCCTCCAATTTGAGGCCTAGCTAGGCACCACGGTTAGAAGATGACACGATTTGTTTAGAGGCTGAGTCACCGCTTGCTGCTCTTTGATGCCTGCACTGCCTGTGACGGAATTGGACCTCGCTACCATCCATTCTCCAAGTCCTTTTTTCTTTTGTTTAGCAGCTGTAAATCTCTCTGTATCTTCTTTCTTGTTTTTATCATCAACAAGAGCGGCATTAGCTGCTGCTAACTGTATTCTTTCATACGCTTGTCGATTCAAGTAACCTTGGCTTACCTGCTTCTGAAAAAAGCAATCAATTGATCAAGTCATTCTTTTCGGGTGTTAAATGGAATAGTGTCTTTCAAGTAACTTTGCAAATTTTTCCTGAACACCAGAAATTGTGGAATTTAACAGTTTCTCTTGAAATTCATGCGTTATGAAATGGGCCCTGCCTGAACACTGAAGAATGCTACCTTAAGATTTTTCCTTTTGTTTAGACAGTGAAGCGTTACAAATTTATGCAATAATGATCGTCTTCTCTTACTCGGACGGGAGGAGAAGCTAAGGCAGTTCCGGCCTCACAGTCACACACACAAGCACATACAGTCGGGTCCTCCATGCTAGAATAATGGCGGCCATGTCCATTACCGCAGCTACCACCTGCTCCTCCCCCTTCCCTTCAAACTCCGGCTGGCACATCACATCCAACTCCCGTTCCACTTGCCTTCCTCTTCCACGGCCAGCTTGGCGGCGCTCTCTCTTTGCCACCTCCCCGCCGGCGAGGCGCCTCCGCATCCGCCCCAGAACATCCGCGTCGGCGTCGCCGGCCACAGCGTACGACTACGAGGCAAGCAACCGCTCTCTTCTCTCGACTACCCACAGCTCCTCTCTGTTTACTTCTCGTGTGCTTGCTACCCTTATCCGCTTATGCACTCTAAACGCGCTCAGTGCTCCACAAATCCTCTCCCCACTTCACCCAATTCTGTGATCTTACTGTCCCCAGTTACTCTTTTATGTGCCACACGCTTCCATTACCGACTTCAGTGCTAGAGAACTTGGTTTCATTAGGCGCACCTGCTGTCAATGATTTCATAACCAGCCCAGTTCCAGGAGAAGAACAAGGAGGAAACGTTCAGAGATTCCAAGTATCTGCATCTTGAGCTTCACGCAGCTCCCTGTTTACCTCATCTTACATACGATCATGCATACCGCATCGAACGCATTGCTATGGACCGTGCCCATAAGATTCAACATACACATTACGGATCATTCGGAGTGGACTATGGAAATGGTCACCTTCGACCACATTTTGCAATGGATTTCTTGGTCTAACTAGCATCGCATCAACTCATCCTGTGTGCCAATTTCACACCCAGCCACCCTGTTTGTGCTCATGTGTAGTCTTGGAACAAATATAGCATGGTGCTTGCTTGGGGGATGGCATGCTGTGAGATGTCCTTCTTTCTTTTAGCTTAGATCAATACAATAAACCATATGAATCACACAGCTCCCTGTTTCCCTTGTTGTGCACTGAATCCTGCATACATCATCAAACACATCTACGCACTGCAATGGACTGTGACTAGTAGGAGTACGACATGTATAGTGCAGATTACTTGGACTTAACTATGAAAGGTCCTAACTCCTCTAAAGCATCACATCAGTTGGTTTCGTGCAACAATTCCACGCCCAGCGGTGCTATTTACGCTCATGTGCTAGTCCTGGAACGAATAAATATGGTACTACCAAACCATTGTAGAGCATGGTGTTTATTTGGAAGATGGCATGCTGTGAGATGTCTTTCCTTCATTTCGCGTAGATGAATACAATGAACCATATGAGGCACACAGTTCCCTGTTTCCCCCCATTGTTCATTGAATCTTGCATACAGCATCGAGCACATCTGTGCACTGCAATGAACTGTGACTAGAAGATGCAACATATATATTGCAGATTACTTGGAGTTCACTATGAAAGGTCACCGTATATCACACTTTGCAAAGGCATTTTCCTCCTAACTCTTCTAA
This sequence comes from Dactylis glomerata, assembly GCA_007115705.1. NCBI lineage: Eukaryota > Viridiplantae > Streptophyta > Magnoliopsida > Poales > Poaceae > Dactylis > Dactylis glomerata. Next base: position 2,774,214 of record QXEO01000236.1, read on the forward strand.
AGCATCACATCAGTTGCTTCCGTGCAACAATTCCACACCCAGCGGCACTGTTTGTGCTCATGTTTTATTCCTGGAACAAATAAATATGATACTACCATTGCAAAAGCTTATTTGGGAGATGGCATGCTATGAGATGTATTTTCTTCATTTAGTGTAGATAAACATATGAGTCCAGTTCTGTATGAACTCCTGTGAACCAGATAAGAGGTTTGTATTTAGGTATGTGTTGGTTACTGTGCTGAAAACCTTGTTCTCTGAATCAATTGCATCTTTTAGATATGATGTTGGACAATATGCATCTTGTCATGTTGTTCAAATAATCAGCTGACATTATATGTACAGTTCACCGACGGAAACGGAGAGGTGGAGCTGAGGCTGGACATCGGAAAGCTTGGTATTGAGAGTTCAAGAGATGTTTTTGTGGATGTCGATGACATGTCCCTGCTGATCAGAGCCAAGTCTGACGGAACACTGAGGACTTTGATGAATGTTACCACATTATTCGACAGGGTTAAGTCTTCTGAGACAATATGGTATGTACATGAGTAATTGAACAAGCGGGATCTTGTCTCTGAGGAATTTATCTGTTAACGTATTCAATTGTTACAGGTTCATTGACGAGGACCAGTTGGTGGTGAATCTGAAGAAAGTCGAACAGGAGTTGAAATGGCCTGACGTTGATGAATCATGGAAATCTCTCACTTCTGGGATCACACAGCTATTGACAGGGATCAGTATTCACATAGTTGGCGATTCCACGGAAATTAACGAGTTGGTTGCTAAAGAGATTGCTGAGGGCATTGGGTGCGTGATCACTGTGTCTCATAATGCTCTGTGCCAATTGTATTCTGGTTTCTGCTGCACCTTTTTTAACCAATTTATACTTATGTCTAACTTTGAAATTTGCTACCATAAACACTGTCACTATTGTTACTTCTATATCAGATAAGGCCCCTGAAATGTGTTTTGCTACTTCTATGGTAACAAAATCTCTGAAATGTGTTTTTGTTGCATTTTTGCAGGTATCTTCCAGTTTGCACAAGTGAGCTGCTAGAGAGTGCCACTCAAAAGTCTATCGATACATGTACGTCGTTTTGGTGATAAATTATGTGTGTATGCAAGTTTAAGATCATGCAACTGCGGTGAACTAACTACATGAGGTTACCTGTAGGGGCGGCTTCGGAAGGAGCAGACTCTGTAGCCGAAGCGGAATGTGTCGTCCTAGAAAGCCTCAGCAGGTTGCTTGTCCTTCCGAGTTTCTACCTACGCTTGCTTTCGTTGATCACTTGCCATTTCATCTGAAGAAATATGTCTCTCTCGCAGTCATGTCCGTACCGTGGTAGCCACACTAGGTGGTAAGCAAGGAGCAGCAAGCAGGTTCGACAGATGGCAGTACCTTCATTCTGGGTTTACGGTGTGGCTGTCGGTGTCCGATGCCGGTGGTGAGGAAGCCTTTTCTTTTATGTGTGGTGCTGCATTGATCTGCAGATTTTGTTTCTTGCTACGCCTGATATGGTGTGCTGGTTCGTGTAGATGAAGCTTCTGCCAAAGAGGAAGCCCGCAGAAGTGTTAGCAGTGGGACTGTTGCTTATGCGAAAGCAGATGTGGTGGTGAAGCTGGGTGGATGGGACCCCGAGTACACGCGCGCTGTTGCACAGGGATGCCTTGTTGCCCTGAAGCAGCTAACCTTAGCAGACAAGAAGCTAGCAGGTACACATAACATCAGACTTCTTGGTGCGAAATATCAGCAAAATTTGATGAGGGTAGATAAAATTTGCCGTCGATTGTTTCACTAACGAACAGTTGGGGTTGGAATGGCAGGGAAGAAGAGCCTTTACGTCAGGCTAGGTTGTCGAGGGGACTGGCCAAACATCGGGCCACCTGGCTGGGATCCTGAATCAGATGCCCCACCCGCCATCTAAACTACAGTAGCTTCTTTCTCCAAGAGGTTTCTCTTATCACTGTTTTTCTCTTCGGAGGCCTCATTCATTGTGTCCGACGATGTAAAGAAAGCCTGTGACAATTATTATACAAAGCATTCAAATCTGACGTCTTTCTGTCTCCATAAGCCACCTACACTATTATGCCTTGAATTGCATACGAGCTAATGAAGCATGTAGATGGTGGAACGATGATGCCTGAGCTCAAACTGCATCCGCAGATGAGGTGTTGAAGCAATATATAGCTCAGCGCAAGATATCAATCTCACAACTGTATATGAGTTAACAAAATGCACAATTATTAACTAAACTCAATGTTGTCTGGATATAACCAGGACGGTAAACAAGTAGCCTTTTCCTATTTAACCAACCTTACGTTCAAAAGTATACTCAGAACAGTTTCCTTGTTGCAACTAAAACAGAAAAGCAGAGCGACATATTCATAGACGGACACAAACAACTCAGAAGACTTCACTTGTTTCATGGCCTCCCGGTTCTGGGTAGTAGTCGTCCAGTCGACCAGTTCCTTGTCTCTTTCACCAATGATCACTGACCTCGTGGCTTGGCCACCACCAGCTATGGTACATTGGGTGCTTCATGCCTGACCATCAGAGGTAACTGTTAATACACAAGCACAAGATGAATTACATGTTGCTATTTATATTCCCTAGGAGCACAAAGCTGCTGTTAACGACTGATCAGACATGGTAGTCGACTTCATACATATATTCACATAATGAGTGCCTTCTCATATAATAAAAAAAATGATTCCCACCTTATTCTGGAGCCGAACTATTGTGGAGAAAAGCATTCTGTCACCAACTATATGCCTCAGCCTCTGCACTAGGTCAACTCGGCTTATTCTCTGAGCCTGGTATAATACACACACGCACAAATATAAGTAAAACAGGCGTCAACAGAAGGTAAAGAAGTCAACTGAGAACACAACAAATAACATGGAGTACATCAACTGAGAACACAACAATCAGGAACATAATAGTAGACCTTGAATTCTTCATAACAGTTATTTATCAGGTCCATAATCTCGCGAGGAACCTTGGTTGAAATAGATGCAAATAACATGGAGAAAGGCATCCAAAGTGAACTTGGAGCTTCTTTTGCCATTGAGTCTCCTAACATGGGGGCTTCACATTTACCACCCGATGCTGGAGATGCCTCAAGGTTCATGTCCTGGCCGTACATAGAAGAATGTTGTCAACAGGTGGCACAACTTGCCTAACATTAGTGGCATAACATGGTTATAACAGGAAACTTATCATATTTGGAGATTTCTATCAAACATTAAGACTACAATCAGCTCGAAGTTATAATCTCATAATGGAAGCACAAGTCAATTGTTGAGCCAGACACTCAATCTGAGTTACTGCATGCTCCTGCTGCTCCAACAGTGGAACTTGTCTGTATGAGAACAGAAGTTGACTCTAGTGTGACAGTAACATATTATCAACTCCCAATGTAGAAAATCTCACCTGTGATACACTGTACGGCGAACTGGGACTCAACACCATAGAAACATCAGAAGAATCGTGACAATCTTCTTGTGTGAAGAGGGAATCTGACACGGAATGAGAGAGCTCAATCATAAGATAATTGAGATCAACATATCATGGAACTGTACAATGCTAAATAAAAATTTAAAAATGACACGGCAGTTGCAATAAATTACCTTTGGCTTTAGAAGGCAATTTGATGGTGACTACAAATTCAGAATAGACATGACTATTCAGATTCATATCCCATACAATGTAATGCTGCGGGTTTTTATCGTCATCTACACCGTTATCAAATTCCTCTTTACTAGGCTGGTGTTGCTTAGATCCATGCTGAACTATTTCTACTTTCCCCAGTACAACACGGCATAACATCATATAGACAATGCCATTTTCATCAACATCAGAGTAATTCACACTGCAGAAAGTAATACAAAATATTGAATGTTTGCAGTGGTTAGGGGAAGGAAGAAACATGTTTAGAATGGAAATAAATATATTATACTAGTAAGTTGACATCTAAAACATGTGAACATGTAAGTAAAAGCAAATAAACAAATTCCAGAAACTATTTATATATCTACACTACATATAACGAAATAGGAACGGGAAGAATAAGATAAGTTAGATATCCTGGCAAAGAGATAAACTGAGACAAGAGCATATACCAGTTAATGGAGCAATCAGCTGGTGCAAGGACTATGCCAGTTCCATAGGGTGGACACTTAATGGGCTTCTTAACTTTCAAGGTGCCAGTCAGCATCATTTCATCCACATCGTCTTTCGAGCAAGGAAGCCAACCATAACGCACATTTGCATTACCACGCAGACATTTAGTGACCTCTACCTGTTTTTGGAAGAGATCAAAACGGTCTTCTCTACAATTATTCACGAAAGGCGTTCTGTAGATACTGATAATGTCCTTCAAACCAATAACATCGCTCAATCCCTGTAGCAACATTTTCTGCACAACTGCAACTGTCAGGGAACGTGATTGCCCACCCAGCTTATCTTGCTGTGGTTGAGAACTAACGGCTGTAGGCATCAAAGTGTGCGGCTCATTTTCACCAACATTTTCTCCAACTTCCATAACTTTCTTCTGGACGATACTCTTCACAGTTCTAACTCTCTTCGCACTGGAAACTTCTTCAGAACTAGACTCAAAGTTCGAGCTTTCAGAGCTCTCCGCAGCTCCAAACTGTTCATTTATTTCAGAAGTCCCATTAGTCTCAGCTCTAACATAGACGTGATTCCCGTTGCCACGATCTTCCCTCCTATATAACACCTGATCTTCAGTAAAGACTTCTGGTAAGTAGCACCTTCCAGTATCATCAATCCAAGCTATCGGCCTCTCAAGACCTGACTTCAATTCCATAAATGTCATATGGACAAAATCCAGCACGAATCTTTCTCCGACTTCTGTGATGGACTTCTTTGTCCGGAAATCAACCTGGGCCAGCTTGACAATATTTTCTGGAAAATCTTTCCATTTGCCACCTTGGCGGAGCAGAATACGCTTGAGTGGTGCACTAGCCAAGAAGTTCCGATAGCTCTGCAAAGTCTGCCTGTCAAAGCGGCACGCGATGTTCGCCTTGTGATTCTCATCAACATACAACCTAATATCAGAGTTCCCAGCAGTACGCCGATGTGCTTGAGAGGTGTGGCCGGCATCAGCATGATATGCAGCGGGGTTGTCCCGCTTCCTCTTTCCACGTCTAGCCAACACCTTTTCGTTCATCGCAGCCATTGTTGCCAGTAGAAAAGAACACTAACCAGAAACTAATTCCTTCTAGTAAACTAAAGCCGAGCAAGTCTAAATATTCACACTAAGCTAATGTAGAGAATTCCAAACAGACACTACTTGAATATCAACGAGGAGAATGCTATATAGGGTCGGGTGAGAAAGAGGCAACATAAACATGGACCTGAAAAAGGAAATTTGGCAAAATTATTAACAAGTGATACATAAAATCTCGAATACCGAAAGACGGCGTTACCGTTTGATGAGCAGGTAATCATCCTAGTGAATTCCACAAAACAATTTTCATCACATACGCATGATATAGTCTAGAGGATAAAAAGATACAACAACAAAACAACAACAGTATATCTGTCTGAATCCCAAAAGCTAGCATGTATTCGTCTACGTCAACGAAAAGCGCGCGAAACATGTAAACTAAATATTTGAAAAAACCGCGAACCATAAATGATGTAAATAGTTGGCCTAGTCAAGCAATCATAGAAAGTAACAAAGCATATACTGTCCTAACATGGAATTCAGCAGAATTCTGATCAAAAAATATCCACTTCCTTTCCCCCATCAGAACCTCACAAGCATCATGTTTATGAACTAACGCAAAATTCACAGTAACTGCCCCAAAAGAACAGCACTTTAAACCGATTATACCCGGAATCTACTCCATAAATCCTAAATCTAGCATACAGATATATAGAATTCTAACAAGTAAATTCAGCTTAGAAAAACCTAATTATTGCACAAGTAAATTCCAGCATACAAAAATATACAGAATTGTAACAACCGAACAATCGCACAGATCCACGCGGAGACCGCCAACCAAATCGGCCGATCCGCCGTGTCGACGCTTACCTAGGGTCAGCAGAGGCGTCAGCGGGGGTCACGGCGAAGGATATTATGCGCTTCATCTCGTCCGATCTAGCCCCCTCACACCCCCCCTAGGACTCCCTTACGGAGCCCACCCTAACCCTTCCGGCGACGATGGCCGGAGGTTAAATCCCCGCCAACTCCCCCTCTGCCGGCGGCGAGACTCGGCCGGTCAAACCAAAGGACTCGCGCTCGGAGAATCGCGGCGGCGGCGGCGGCGAGGGCAGGGGGGCGAAGGCGAGAGGAAGGTTGGAACTTTGGGAGAGGAGAGCCGTGCGGCGGTGGGATGAATTATTATTGGGTGGGCGGAAAATAACGCGGGTCCACGCCTTTGTCGTGCCCACTTGCGCGACCCACCCTCGCCCTTAATACTCCGCCCACCGCCTCGCACCGCACACCAGCAACCGACGTGCGGGTCCGGGGACGGGTGAGTCCCCCCTGGCGGTGAGGTGGCGGGCGGCTAAACTTGGATGCCAAGTTGCGTGGCTTTTTTCTTGGGCCGTAAGCAAAATGGCGACGGCCTGATGCCGACGTCCGGTGGCCATCGGACGGTTCGCACCAGCGGTCAACGTTCTCCGCCCCACGCGCAGCCGTCCGTCCGGCCCAGATATTCCAGTCGATTATTTTATTTTTCTAACGTTCGGTTGCGTGCGCTAGTGAGATTTGTGAGATACAGGGTGACGTGTCCGTGACGAAACTTCGTGTTTGCCTCCGATTTGGATTTCTCTGATCCTGTTTAAAAATTGCACAATCTGAATTGCGCGGCGTGTTTCACGAAAACCTGTGTGGATCCCAGCCGGGGACGCGCACGAAATCTTCTTCTGAAATTTAAATATGGAACATGTTGCAAGACTGTTTCTTCCAGCTTCATCGGACAGAAACGAAATTGATTAGTCTATAAATCTCACGTAAATTATGCTTGGGTGATTTTCTTAAATGTCATTGTCTGGGCTGCAAATTTCAAGAGTAAGAATTTTCAATAGGACTTTGTTTCAGTCACCACTGTTGACTATGTTGAGTGTTGTAATTACCATCCCGTTCATAGGCTCGCTCAAGGTATTTCTTCTTCGTCGTTTTGTATGACTAGAGTCTGAGTTTACCGTGTCATAGTTGATTGCCACGGATATGGGTGTGCCTCACAAAAACCTTATACCGTTAGAGGGTGTTAGAGGGTGTTTCTCCCAAGTGACAGGCATTTCTCCATTGAAATTGAGGACTCTTGGATATTAAATCTAGAGCATATTTTGTTGGGTGATCTTTTTTTTAGGAAAAGACACCATGACAAACTTTATTAATTAGGAATCACATATACCAGGGAGCCATGGCGACCAGCTGAAAACAGGTGGGGCTCTGTGCCGCCGCGACGGTGTGCAAGACGGCCTCACTGAAGGCGTTGACAAACAAGCTAACGAATTAAAACAGAGTCACTCGACTACAAAACAAAAAACATTCTTCATATATGGTTGCCGCATACCAAGAGAATCTCACCTTCTTTCATCACTTCAATAACATTCATGAAGACGGAGTTAACTTCAACTCTGTTATACCCTAGCTGACCAGTCAGAAGTAGGCCGTTGCGGAGAACTCGTGCTCTGGTCATCAGTGGATTATATATGAAGGGTATACCACAACAACTCGCCACCAAGAAAAAATCATATCATCATCTCAAAGAATTGCTCCGATACTGCATGAGCCTAACTCAGCACAAAATCTACATCAACATTAAGTTTCACGAAATCCTCTTTTGGTTTCACCCAGTCGTGCCTATTGATTCACTGCCTCTTACTCGCCCTCAAGAAATTCAATGATAGAGTCAATATTGCATGCGTTTTTCGGGGTGGAAACTAGTCGTCGGGAGTCACCTTCCCATGTTCCCACCGAATATACCACACCACTACACAGCTGAAAGATCATTACAATCAACCTCTGGGAGAAGTGGAGATGTAGCCGATCTATCACGGAGAAGGGCCTCCAAAGTAGAACCATTGTCCGCCTCCACGCTGCTCACATGTGATATTAACTCAGCCATACACAAAATTTCCATATCTCACCGACTCTGGTGCAAGCCAAAAACCATGTTGGATGGTTTCATAATACATTTGGCAAATATGGCACTAGGAGCTAGGTTGTACGTGCCGATTTGCTAGCACCCCGTTGCATGGTATAGCTCTAAGTAAAGATCTCCAAAGATGACTTTAAATCTTTAAAGGAACGTCTAGCTACCATATGGCCTTCCAAACTAACAGCATTGAGGATGTACCGTCCGAGATCGTCCATCAAATTTATTTCACGTTGATGTTCCCATTCAGCATGGTAGCAATCGGTCCGTAACACTCCGGTTTTGTCAAATGCCATGATATGAAAATCGCCCATCATATATAACTCTAGCCAATGGAATATTGAGTATCCTTTGAGTGTCAATTGGCCAGAATATCTCTCTAATCATCTGCACTCTATATATCAATAATTTCAGGAACTTTTGTATACATAATATTACCTCTTTTTCTCACAATTTTCCTATTTGGGATGCTTGAGATCTAGGGTTTGTCCCATATGTTGATTTGAGAACCATCACCTATTATCTACACATGGTCTTGTTTGGAAGTTTGAATGCCATCCCATAAACTCTGCCATGATAAGAGCTTTGTTTCTTCAATTGATAGTTAAGAATATCTCAAGAGGGGGTGTACTTTGCCAACATAGCCAAATTGACAATACAAATCTTGAAAACTCATTCCTCCTTGTCTTTTGGGAACACACACATGAACCAATACATATGCTTTTGTTGATCATCATATCTCCACAAGAATTGGGACATTGTAAATATAATCCCTTTTATAGTATGTTTGGGTAGTTTGAAGACTGATATAGCATATGCAGGAATGGCTTTTATGACGGATTTGAGTAAAACCTCCGTACACCAGAAGACATTTTTTTATCCTTCCAACCACTTAGAATTTGACAAACGCGGTCAGTGATATGTTGGAAGCAATCTGATTTGCCAACACCCACTGAAGGGGGCAACCTGAGGTACTTATCCGTTTAAGCTTCACTCATATATTCAGAATTAAGTATACATCTACCCTTGTGTCAACACATGTGCAAGGGATAAATAAAATGATTGATCATGCCTCACTAACTAGTTGGCCCGATGCATCACGGTAAATTCATAGCCTTCCACAAATTGGTTGCATTTCATTCATCCGCTCTCATCAAGATATAAGTAAATCATCTGCAAAAGAGGTGATCCATTGTTTGGTATGTGATGGGTTATTATTGTGGGGTACAAAGCATTGAATTAATAAGGACATCAACTATCATATGACTGTAAGATATATCCGTGATGGAAGTTTGCATTTGCTCTGATTTGTATTGATTCCTTTTTATAATTATAATGCATCTGCATGTTTTATGAGCCTATCCATATCATCATTTTTAATATAAATAACATGTATGTTATGTTGAGGACATTTACAAAGCATCCGAGATAAATATGGACCATGATTCGTTGGCAAGAACCACAATTTCATTTGCATTAGAGTGAATGAGGATATCAGCTATTATTCAATCAAGGGAAACTTGTTGAAGTGTACTTATTGAGAACCACCTTATATTGCTAGCATCTCTCTCTGCTTGCACAATGGAGAGTGCCTGGGGAGTGTGCGACCCCATGCCCAACCAAGAATCAAGATGCTAACATATGGATAGCCCCTATAGGACACTTTATGTCCCTAAAATGTACTAATAAATATAGGGAGATAGCATGGTAGGTAACATGATAAAGGTGCAATACAACATGATTATATTGGATTAGAGGGAGAGAGAAAATATGTTAGAGAGCGCCTATTAGTCATGTATACGGTCTTTACATTTAATATAAATTAAGCTAGAGTGGTTTTGTAAAACATAATTATCTAGGATGCATTTTTTAAGGGTACAACTTATGAACATAACTTTGTCCAAGTCATGACCCTTGACTATGCAGACTTGTAATTACCTTTCCATCCATGGGCCGTGTCAAGATATTAGGTCTCCATTGACATTTGCAGGATAATCTTTACTGCATAGTAGTTGATTTTGCCATAAATATGTGTATTAGTTGTCATTTACATGAACCGAGTGATAGTTTTCCATGTAAGTGTGTGTGGGGGGGTGCACATGTATGTGCACATGTGTGTGTGGGTGGGCGGCGAGTAGGCACCCTAGGGCAGCAATTTCAGGCCTATTGAACCAATACCCACATATAGAAACCTCTTTGCAACCATTAATGTGAAATATTGCCTTGCATGAGACATTTTATGTTGGGATTGAGTTCCCATGAATCTTTAAATTAGGCCCATATATTGTGGGTGATCCATTGTTTGTTATGTGATTGGTGTGATCAGCGTGGGCTACAAATTTCAAATAGCAATTGATTAGGAAATCAACTGACAACTGACCACAAGATGTGTTTATGATGGAAGTTCATGTGTGCCTCCAATTTGTAAACTTTTTTTCTAATCACATTGCATTTGAATAGCATTTCCTGATTCACGAGCCTATACATATATCAATTTTCTACATAAAAATGTACATATAGTATTGATAACATGTACAAAGGCTCCAAGATAAATATAAACCATGGTCGTTGGTAGGAACTAACTATTCACTGTGTGACTAGTGGGGGTGGTTATCATTTCATCTTACTATGGATCAAACACAATGTTTCTTGTCATGCATATAGCACTTCTATGATTTTTATTTTGACAGGAAGCGACGATTCCATTGATAGAGGGGCTCATGTCTTGAATTTACAAATAAAATACATGTACACACCTATACACGAGACATTGCATGTGTGACGTTGGGAGGGTGCAAGTGCGCACATACATTGTTATCAATATTTCCAGCAAAACATACATGTTCACAAAGCAGTTTCCTTTCTTTTAATTAGCAAACAAGGATATGAAAACATAACTAGTGATTTAGCTCTTGGTTTGTTGCTATTACAAATTTGGCATGAAGCCACCACTTGACTATGTCAATGTTAAGTAACCCTAGATTGATAAACTAGTAAATTTAGATGGATGAAGAGGTTCAAGGTACGAGTTACTTATTTATTATTTTTTACGAATTAAGTCATATTTACCGTGTAGTGGATTTTTAATCGATTTTGCATGGACATGTGTGCAGTGTATAAATCACCGCCCCATTAAAAACCTTTGACATATTACAATCAACTTCTAACCATTAAGATGTACCCCCGTGAAAATCAGGACAGCAAGACATTTTTTTAAGAAAATGGATTACAAGTCTTGCTTTTGCTGGTAAACCAAGGGCATTTTGCAAGATGATCCTATTTGATTTGTTATATATGTGGATTGCAGAGTCCAATTGCATTGCAATAAAAGAGTACGTTAATGTTTGCAAGTGCACAGGTTATTGTAGCTAGTTTCGAAATAAAGATATCGATCTCATAGAGAGCCTACCGGCTGCGATCGAAGATGCTCTTATCTAGAATTACAAAAGAATGTGTGAGGTTACCTTTGATTCCAGATGAAGGTGAAACAAGTGTTTGAGTAGTAGCAAGTAAACAAAAGTAACTAAAAATACAGAAAGCAACACAATGTAAGGCTAAAACGTTCTCACTAAGTTTTGGATTCACCACTAGCATAGGAATTGAAAGAGCATGTGCCCCATGTGTGGTTTTGGTAATTAATGACAATCCCTATGGACTAATGTTTGCATTGAGTTATATTTGTCGGACTTGTATGTAGACAATGCTTGAGCCATATGTTGGTTTCAAGGTTGTAAGAAGATGAAAATAAAGAAGATTATTCTATGACCAAGTTGTTATTCAAGGAGTAATCCAAAAAAATGGTCATAAGGGAGTTGAGCCTATATAAAGCGTGTCTTGAGGAATAATATGGAGTGAGCTCTCATGTGCATTCTCAAGAGATAATCATTATGGATAAAGAAGATGAAGTGCAATATTGATCAAGTCAATGTGCAAAGAACGAAGTCAAGATTGATCAACACATTTTGAAGATTATGAAGTGCAAGTTCAATATGATCCATCTTGGAAGATATCATTTGATTGAAGCTTGCAATGTATTCATGAAGACGGAGCATTTGGAGAGGTCTTCATCAAGCATGTGCTAGCAAGCACAATCAAGAAAGGTGTTCCAACTTGAAGAAGTCAAGACCGTCATCATCTAGCTCAAGTGGAATGTGCAAGACACAGGTATGATCTTGATAGGGTTTCTTTCTTACCAGTTGATGCGGCACGATTGATGATGAAAATCACCGTCCAGTTGGGAACCCCAAGAGGAAGGTATGATGAGTACAGCAGCAAGCTTTTCCCTCAGAAAGAAACAAAGGTTTAATCATATCTAGGAAAAAGCCAAACTCAAGAAGGTGATGCCCGCTAGCTTGGCAACAGCTCGGGACAATTTATAAGGCACCTCATCCAGTGCTTTGCTTTGCCAGCAGCAATGCGGAACCTGCACACAACACAACCAAATACTTTGCTCCCAACTTACGATGAGGTTGTCAATCTCACTGGTTTGTTGTAAACAAAGGAATGAGCGTATCGAGTGGAAAACAATAGTAGTATGCGAGTAAAGTAAACAGGTGATAGCAATATAAAGGAAATAGGACCGGGGTCCACAGTTCACTAGTGGTGTCTCTCCATAAGTTAAAATAACATATGCTGGGTAAACAAATTACAGTTGGGCAATTGATAGAATAAAGATAACATGATATGTCAAGAGGATCACTATGAGATTTACTCTGGGCATTACAACAAAATACATAGACCGCCATCCGACTGCATCTATGACTAATAATCCACTCGCGGGGAATCAATCTGAGAACCCCACAAGTATTAAGTTGCGAACAACAGATAACTGCATTAAGCAAAGTGTGTAATGTAAACAAAGCATATATCCTTGGACATAAGAATGTTGTTTTCTCCCTAGTGACAACAACACATCTACAACCTTAGAGGTTTTTGTCACTCCCCCAGATTAAATAGAGACATGAACCCAACTATCGAGCATAAATACCCCCTCTTAAAGTCACTAGTATCTACTCGGCCAAGATAGCTACTAACAACGGAGAGCATGCAAGATCATAAACAACATAGAGATAACATAAGATAATATTCAGCACATCAACTCAATCATAACACCAATATTCATCGGATCCCAACAAACACAACATGTAGAATTACATAACGGTGATCTTGATCATGTAAGGCAGCTCATGAGATCTAAACATAAAGCACATGGTGGAGAAGACAACCATCTAGCTACTGATATGGACCCATAGTCCAAGGTAGACTACTCACTCATCGCGCCGGAGGCAAGCATGGCGATGAAGAAGACCTCCGGTGGCGATTCCCCTCTCCGGCAGGGTGCCGGGAAGAGCTTCTGGACCCTCCCGATCTCAGGTCGATGATGGCGGCGGATCGCGATGTGTTTCTAGAAAAGTGATCGGGTGTTTAGGTTTTTCCCATCGGGGGGTCTTTATAGGTGAAGGGACAGCGTCAGAAGTGGACCAGGTGGGGCTCACCATAGGGCGGCGCGGCCAGGCCCTGGGTCGCACCCCCTGGTGGTGAGACCACCTCCTGGCTCCATTCCATCTCCTCTTCGGTTCTCTGGAAGCTTCGGTAAATTTCTGGATGTTCGGCTTTTGTTTCGTCCAATTCTGAGAATATTTCTTGTGTAACTTTTTTGAAACACAAAAACAGTAGAAAACAGGGAATTGGCACTGTGACATCTCGTTAATAGGTTAGTTTCGGAAAATGCATAAAAATGCCACAAAGTGTAACGAAACACTAAGCAAATGGTATAAAAACAAGCATGGAGCATCAAAAATTATAGATACGTTTGAGACGTATCAGCATCCCCAAGCTTAACTCATGCTCGTCCTCGAGTAGCTAAGTGATAACAAAAGAAATAATTTTTGAGGTGGCATGCACCTACACAATCTTGATCATCTATGTAAGCATTGTGTGCTAGGATCAAAAGAACTTAAAACATGGGCATGAAAGATATAATCTTGATAGAAGAAACTTAGCAACCATGTTATAACATGAAAAAGAACATAAACAAAAGATCATGAAAATGAAACAATGAAAGTCAAACGTGTGTTCAAATCATATGGAAAAACATAGCAGATGGTTTTCAGCTTGTCCTTCATGGAATAGCAAAACATAAATGCATAGGACACCTTCAAGTTTAAGAGGGCGACTAGATACAAATAATTTAAGAACAAGTGAAATCAACATCATGAATCAATCAATGAAAACTTTGGGACAATGCACATTATACTAAGAATGACAACTATGCTCTCTTAGACGGTGCATAAAGATAGAAGGTGGAGACTCAACATAAAAGTAAAAGAAAGGCCCTTCACGGAGGGAAGCAGTGATTGCAAGTTTTATAAACCTTCAAAAATTATGGTACTTACTAGCTTTGAGCTCTCATTGCCCCCATCATAAGCATCTTGAATGGTTAGAGTTAATGCGAGTACAATTATGAAGCATATGCTTGACAAATCATAAGTTGAAAACCTTGTGTCCCGTGAAGTACGAATATTCAAACCTCATGCTACTCGACTTAGAGTCCCAAGCAGGATCTTGTCAGTGTAAATATATGTGTATCATCGAGAACCGCCAATGGGGTACCTCCTGCCCGATGACATGGAACAAGCCCACATCAAAATGACAAGACAAACAGACAATGAACACCTCGGCATCTCTTTTATTTACCATTGGTATAGATTTTTATTGTGAGATGCATCGTCGAATGTCCACTATGGGCATGCTGTAAATTTCCACCATGAATGATGCATGGCTTAGATTAGCGGCCCAGGCGTTTCCCTAACACATATAAGAACTCCATGATCTCGCAAGATTCCCAACTTGTTTCACATCGCAAGTATCCATAAACAAAAGATCACGATATCAACTCAAATGAAAGACAGTGCAATGTTGAAAGCTTGCCCCATGACGGCATGGCTGGGCTAATTTCCAACTTACAACTTGCAAGCATAACAACTCAACATAAGAGAGCCACAATGTCAAATTTTAAAACGAGAAAAGTAAAGTGTGCCATCAGGTTCGTGAGAGCTTTACTGACCAATTTTTGCATAACACCAAAAAGAGTTTAATTTGAAGGATAGATAAAAGCAAGTCAAATGTACTTTGGAATAGCAAATTGCTAATAGGTATGTATGGTGGACACATTGGAACAACTTAGTTTTTAGGAGTTGGATGCACGAGTAGAGCTCATACTCAGTACAAAATGAGGGCTAGCAAAAGACTGGGAGCGACCAACTAAGAGAGCAATAACGGCCATAATCATGCAAAACGACAAAGCGACATTAAAAGAAGCATAAGATGGCATCAAAAGTCAAAAACTAAATGATCATAGAGGCTTATGGCGACTTTGTATGAGTCTAACATGTGTGAGCATGCGCCAAGTCAACCCAAATAAAGCATCAAGGAGAAAACCAAAATAATGCTTCCAAATAATAAAAACAGCGCATGATTTTTTCAAAGGCTCATTAAGAAATCTCAGTCATTTGAGACAAGTCATGCTACAACAAAACCACTAAGCATACTATCAAAAAGACATCAAGAACGACATGCAAAAGCCTAGGCTGCAGTCTTCACAAGCTCCTTTTTGTACCACTTTTTTTGCATGAAGCTTTTTCTCTTTTCCAACACCATTCGAACCTTTTTTAAAAACAACTCTTTTGATGAATACCAACATGGACCAGAGGTCAAAATACACCTTGATGAAAAGATATAACAAGATCTGAACAAAAATCAAGGTGAAAAATGAAAACTAAACGCAGTTCTAGAAAAAGAGAACACTCGTTGAAACGATAAGAGTGAAAAACGGAGTGTTCTTGGCAAATGAAAAGCAAGGCAACTTCTCCAAAAGAAATTTGTTGGGGTCCAACCATTTATTGCAGAAAACAAAACTAAACAAAACTTAAAACTAAAACAACTGACGCTCCAAGAAAAACGCATAGTGCATGAAGCAATAAAAATATAGTGTGTTAAAAGGTGACCTGATTTTTGCCGATGAAGAAGGGGTGCCTCGGGGGCATCCCCAAGCTTTGACACTTGTACTTCTTGGATATTTCTTGGGGTCCGTGGGCATCTCCAAGCTTGAGCTTTTGTCCATTCTTCAACTCATCTCATCATTCTCCAATCCCTACACTTAAAAACTTCCTTCATACAAAACTCAACACAATTCTATTAGCAACATTAGTGTAAGCATAACATTGAATCAACCCTTTTTGCTTCAGGTTTCAACTCAAAACCACCACATATAAAGCATATACTACTGTAGCAACTTCCCCAAAAGTTCTGTGATCAAAAGAACTCAAAAAGAAAGCGATCGAGCGGCAAACACAAATATTGGCAGAAATCTGTCAAAACAAAACAGCTGACAAAGGTCGAATTTTTAGAGGGTTTTCTGTTGCTCAAATCAAAAAGTGTTATACTAATGAAAGTTTGGATATAACCTGGGGCATATGCACAAGAAATCGCAGGTCCAAAAGATATACAGAGAATTTTCACAAATTTTTACAGTGCAGCACTAAAATCTGTTTCAGGACAGCAACATCCCCAAATCTTACCTCACTCAAATTAGAGGCTTCTTTTGGCACAACAACGAAATAAAAATGATAAGGAGAGGTTATTACAGTAGTAGTAACTTCCAAGACTCAAATAAAAGAAAAAAACTAAAAGTAAAACAATGGGTTATCTCCCAAAAGTGCTTTTCTTTAATGCCTTTGAGCTAGGCGCAGAAAGTGCGAATCAAGTAATATCAAGTGATGAAGCATCAAGCTCATAATTTGCTCTAAGAATAGAGTAAAAAAGTAGTCTCTTTCTCTTTCTAGGGAAGTGTTCTATACCTTTCTTGAGTGGGAATTGATATTTGATGGTGCCTTTCCTCATATCAATGATGGCACCTACAGTTCGAAGAAAGGGTCTTCCCAAAATAATAGGACATAAAGCATTGCATTCAACATCCATGACAAGAAAATCAACAGGAGCAAGGTTATTGTTAACCATAATAAGAACATCATTAATCCTTCCCAAATGTTTCTTCTTAGCAACATCAGCAATAGGAACATCATAATAACACTTTTCAAGCGGTGGTAAATCAAGCATATCATAAATTTTTCTAGGCATGATAGAAATACTAGCACCTAGATCACATAAAGCATGGCAATCAAAACCATTAACATGCATATCAATGATGGGTTCCCAACCATCTTCTAACTTCTTGGGAATATAAGCTTTTTGCTTCAACTTTTCATCCCTAATTTTCATGAGAGCATTGGTAATATGCTTAGTAAAAGCAACATTTAAAGAACTAGCATTAGGGGTCAAAGCAAGCTTTTGCAAAAACAAAATAACTTCAGATATATTGCAGCCATCAACATCAAAATCATCAAAGGAAATAGAGCTATCATCTCCTACACTCCGAAAAATTTCAGCACTCTTTTGAGAAAAAGTTTTAGCAATTTTAGGCTTTTTAACACAAGGAGTGGGAGTTTTCTCTACACCAATCAAAGTAAGAGGATTGCTAGCATTTGGAACAACATCATTAGAGGTAGTTATGGTACATACCTTCATCTTTCTAGCCATCTCATCTTCTATTTCCCACCTGGCATGCAATTTTGCTAGCATCCTAAAATTTCATCAATTCTAACTTGGATAGCATTAGCAGTGGCAAAAGTATTGTTCTCTTTCACATCATTAGGCAACACTTTTAATTTTAGAAGTTCAACATCATGAGCAAGGCTATCAACTTTAGAAGCAAGAATATCAATTTTGCCTAACTTTTCCTCAATAGACCAGTTAAAATAAGTTTGGTTACCGATAAAGTCCTTGAGCATTACCTCAAGATCGGAGGGCGTGATGCGGTACGGTGTTGATAGTTTTTCACCGTCCAGTTGGGAACCCCAAGAGGAAGGTATGATGAATATAGAAGCAAGTTTTTCCCTCAGTAAGAAACCAAGGTTTATCGATCCGAAGGGGAAGAAGCCAAACGACTGAAGGTGATGCTTGCTAGTCTAGTGACACTCCAACAAGGGCGCCGTTTACGATCAAACGAGTTAGCGCGTCTTCAACTAGTAGCAATGTGGAACCTGCACACAACATAACCAAATACTTTGCTCCCAACTTACGATGAGGTTGTCAATCTTACCGGTTTGCTGTAAACAAAGAAATGAGCATATCGAGTGGAAAATAGTAATAGTATGCGAGTAAAGTAAATAGTGCGAGTAAAGTAAACAGGTGATAGCGATATAAAGGAAATAGGACCGGGGTCCATAGTTCACTAGTGGTGTCTCTCCATAAGATAAAATAACACATGCTGGGTAAACAAATTACAGTTGGGCAATTGATAGAAAAAGACAACATGATATGTCAAGAGGATCACTATAAGATTTACTCTGGTCATTACAACAAGATACATAGACCGCCATCCAACTGCATCTATGACTAATAATCCACTTGTGGCGAATCAATCCGAGAACTCCACAAGTATTAAGTTGCGAACAATAGATAACTGCATTAAGCAAAATGTGTAATGTAAACAAAGCATATGCCCTCGAGCATATGAATGTTGTTTTCCCCCTAGTAGCAACAACACATCTACAACCTTAGAGGTTTCTGTCACTCCTCCAGATTAAATAGAGGCATGAACCCACTATTGAGCATAAATACCCCCTCTTGGAGTCACTAGCAACTACTCGACCAAGATAGCTACTAATAACAGAGAGCATGCAAGATCATAAACAACATAGAGATAACATAAGATAAAATTCAGTACTTGAACTCAATCATAACACCAATATTCATCGGATCCCAACAAACACAACATGTAGAATTACATAACGGTGATCTCGATCATGTAAGGCAGCTCACGAGATCTAAACATGAAGCACATGGTGGAGAAGACAACCAACTAGCTACTGCTATGGACCCATAATCCAAGGTAGACTACTCACTCATTGCACTGGAGGCAAGCATGGCGATGAAGAAGACCTCCGGTGGCGATTCCCCTTTCTGGTAGGGTGCTGGGAAGAGCTTCTGGACCCTCCCAATCTTTGGGTCGACGGCGGCGGCGGATCGCGATGTGTTCTAGAAAAGTGATCGGGTATTTAGGTTTTTCCCATCGGGGGGTCTTTATAGGCGAAGAGGCGGCGTCAGAAGTGGACTAGGGGGCCCACACCATAGGCTGGTGCAGGCCAGGGATGGGCCGCGCCCCCTGGTGGTGTGGCCACCCTATGGTCCGGCTCCGTCTCCTCTTCGGTCTTCTGGAAGCTCCGTGAAATATCTGGACGTCTGGCTTTGGTTTCGTCCAATTCCGAGAATATTTCCTGTGTAACTTTTCTGAAACACAAAAACAGCAAAAAAACAGGGAACTGGCACTGTGGCATCTCGTTAATAGGTTAGTTCCGGAAAATGCATAAAAATGCCACGAAGTGTAACGAAACACTAAACAAATGGTGTAAAAACAAGCATGGAGTATCAAAAATTATGGATACGTTGGAGACATATCAGCATCCCCAAGCTTAACTCCTGCTCGTCCTTGAGTAGGTAAGTGATAACAATAGAAATAAATTTTGAGGTGACATGCACCTACACAATCTTGATCATCTATGTAAGCGTTGCGCGCTGGGATCAAAAGAACTTAAAACATGGGCATGAAAGATATAATCTTGATAGAAGCAACTTAGCAACCATGTTATAACATGAAAATGAACACAAATGAAAGATCATGAGAATGAAACAATGAAAGTCAAATGTGTGTTCAAATCATAAGGAAAAACATAAAAATGGTTTTCAGCTTGTCCTTCATGAGAGAGCAAAACATAAATGCATAGGACACCTTCAAGTTTAAGAGGGCGACTAGATACAAATAATTTTAGAACAAGTGAAACCAACAATATGAATCAATCAATGAAAACTTTGGAACAATGCACATTATACTCAGAATGACAACTATGCCCTCTTAGACGGTGCATAAAGGTAGAAGGTGGAGACTCAACATAAAAGTAAAAGAAAGGCCCTTCGCGGAGGGAAGCAGTGATTGCAAGTTTTATAAACCTTCAAAAATTATGGTACTTACCGGCTTTGAGCTCTCATTGCCCCCATCATAAGCATCTTGAATGGTTAAAGTTAATGCGAGAACACTTATGCTGCATATGCTTTACAAATCATAAGTTGAAAACCTCGTGTCCCGTGAAATACGAGTACCCAAACCTCATGCTACTTTACTTAGAGTCCCAAGCAAGCTCTTGTCATTGTAAGTATACACGTATCATCGATAACCGCCAACGGGGTACCTATGTGCCCGATGACATGGAACAAGCCCACATCAAAATGACAGGACAAACAGACAATGAACACCTCGGCATCTCTTTTATTTACCATTGGTATAGATTTTTATTGTGAGATGCGTCGTCGAATGTTCACTATGGGCATGCTGTAAATTTCCACCATGAATTATGCATGGCTTAGATTAGCGGCCCACGCGTTTCTCTAACATGTATACAAACTCCATGATCCCGCAAGATTCCCAATTCATTTCACACCGCGTGTATCCATAAACAAAAGATCACGATATCAACTCAAATGAAAGATAGTGCAATGTTGAAAGCTTGCCCCATGATGGCATGGTTGGGCTAATTTCCAACTTACAACTTGCAAGCATAACAACTCAACATAAGAGACCACAATGTCAAAATTTTAAAACGAGAAAAGTAAAGTGTGTCATCCGGTTCGTGAGAGCTTTACTGACCAATTTTCGCATAACACCAAAAAAAGTTTAATTTGAAGGATAGATAAAAGCAAGTCAAATGTACTTTGGAATAACAAATTGCTAATAGGTATGTATGGTGGACACAATGGCAAACTTGGTTTTTAGGAGTTGGATGCACGAGTAGAGCTCATACTCAGTACAAAATGAGGACTAGCAAAAGACTGGGAGCGACCAACTAAGAGAGCAATAACGGCCATAATCATGCATAGCGACAAAGCAATATTAAAAGAAGCATAAGATGGCATCAAAAGTCAAAAACTAAATGATCATAAAGGCTTATGGCGACTTTGTATGAGTCTAACATGTGTGAGCATGCGCCAAGTCAACCCAAATAAAGCATCAAAGGAGAAAACCAAAATAATGCTTCCAAATAATTAAAACAACGCATGATTTTTTTCAAAGGCTCATTAAGCAATCTCAGTTATTTGAGACAAGTCATGCTACAGCAAAACCACTAAGCATACTATCAAAAAGACATCAAGCACGACATGCAAAAGCCTAGGCTGCAGTCTACACAAGCTCCTTCTTGTACCACTTTTTTGCATAATGCTTTTTCTCTTTTCCAACACCATTCAAACTTTTTATAACCAACTCTTTTGATGAAAACCAACATGGACCAGAGGTCAAAATACACCTTGATGAAAAGATATAACAAGATCTGAACACAAATCAAGGCAAAAATCAAAAGCTAAACACAGTTCTAGAAAAAGAAGAACACTCGTTGAAATGGTAAGAATGAAAAACGGAGTGTTCTTGGCAAATGAAAAGCAAGGCAACTTCTCCAAAAGAATTTTGTAGGGGTCCAACTATTTATTGCAGCAAACAAAAAAAAACAAAACTAAAAACAACTGACACTCCAAGAAAAATGCATAATGCATTAAGCAATAAAAATATAGTGCGTTGAAAGGTGACCTGATTTTTGCCGATGAAGAAGGGGTGCCTCGGGGGCATCCCCAAGCTTTGACGCTTGTACTTCTTGGATATTTCTTGGGGTGACATGGGCATACCCAAGCTTGAGCTTTTGTCCATTCTTCAACTCATCTCATCATTCTACAATCCCTACACTTGAAAACTTCCTTCATACAAAACTAAACACAAATCTATTAGCAACATTAGTGTAAGCATAACATTGAATCAACCCTTTTTGCTTCAGGTTTCAACCCAAAACCACCACATATAAAGCATATACTACTGTAGCAACTTCCCCAAAAGTTCCGTGATCAAAAGAACTAAAAAAGAAAGCAATAAAGCGGCAAACACAAATATTGGCAGAAATCTTTCAAAACAGAACGGCTGACAAAGGTCGAATTTTTAGAGGGTTTTCTGTTGCTCAAATCAAAAAGTGTTAAACTAATGAAAGTTTGGATATAACCTGGGGCATATGCACAAGAAATCGCAGGTCCAAAAGATATACACAGAATTTTCACGAATTTTTATGGTGCAACACCAAAAACTGTTTCAGGACAGCAACATCCCCAAATCTTACCTCACTCAAATTAGAGCCTTCTCTTGGCACAAAAATGAAATAAAAAAGATAAGGAGAGGTCATTACAGTAGTAATAACTTCCAAGACTCAAATAAAAGAAAAAGAACTGAATGTAAAAAACATTGGGTTATCTCCCAAGAGTGCTTTTCTTTAACGCCTTTGAGCTAGGCGCAGAAAGTGCGAATCAAGTAACATCAAGTGATGAAGTGCTAGGATCAGCGGGTGCCTTATGTCTTCCTTTCTTACCTTTGCTCTTGACTCTAGGAAAGACGTGGCTATTGCAAGGCGGAGAGATAAATCTTATATTGCCTTTTCCCACATCTATAACGGCGCCGATGAGCTTCAGTAGGGATCTTCCAAGTGTGATTTGTCCTTTCCTACACATTCAATAACAAGATAATCAGTAGATATCATTCTTCCTAGGACTTTTCTAAAAACTCCTTCAGCTATTCCAACGGGAAATATAGTGGCATTATTAGTAAGGGAAATTTCTTCTCCCCCATCAGAAAGGTTCCAAAGACTCAAAGATTCATAAACATCCTTTGGCATAAGACAAAATTCAGACATAATATCACAACGAGCATGAAAAGTTTCACCATTAATGGTGATTTTTACTGTAGGGTACCAACTCGAAGGTTCAGCACTTGCTGGCACATAATCAAAATGCTGGCGCAAAGTATTGTAGCAAGTATTCAAACTAGCAGTGCGAGTCTCAAGAGTATTAAGTCTATTAAAAATGCACACAAGAGAGGACTCAAAATAGGTTGGCATGCTATAAATTGTAATCAACTTTTTTATAATATTGAAGGCTTGATCTCCATCACAATGAAGGAAATCTCCTTCTGCAGTAGCATCCAAAGCATATCTATAACGAAGAGCAAGCCCAAAGTAAAAAACAACTAAGAAGCAAACTCAAAGTCATTTTTGGTTCAGTTTTTCCATGCCAATCATAAATTCTAGACCAAGCTTCTTTAAAACTTTCCTCCTCCTTTTGTTTGAAAGTGAAAATCATATCATCGGGCGACAAAGTAGTAGCGACTGAACTAGACATAATAAACAACTACAAAGGATTCTAATTTTTGTGTGCTTTTGATAAAATGATGCAAGTAAAAATAAAGTAAAGCAAAACTTAAAACAAAGTAAAGGATGTGCGTGCGAAACTCCCCTTGCAGAAGTCTTCTTTTTCCTCCCCGGCAACAGTGCTAAAAAGAGCTTGATGCGGTACGGTATTGATAGTTTTTCACCGTCCAGTTGGGAACCCCAAGAGGAAGGTATGATGAATATAGCATCAAGGTTTTCCCTCAGTAAGAAACCAAGGTTTATCAATCCGAAGGGGAAGAAGCCAAACGACTGAAGGTGATGCTTGCTAGTCTAGTGACACTCCAAAAAGGGTGCCATTTACGATCAAATGAGTTAGCGCGTCTTCAACTAGTAGCAACGTGGAACCTGCACACAACACAACCAAATACTTTGCTCCCAACTTACGATGAGGTTGTCAATCTCACTGGTTTGCTGTAAACAAAGGAATGAGCGTATCGAGTGGAAAATAGTAATAGTATGCGAGTAAAGTAAACAGTGTGAGTAAAGTAAACAGGTGATAGTGATATAAAGGAAATAGGACCAGGGTCCACAGTTCACTAGTGGTGTCTCTCCATAAGATAAAATAACACATGCTCGGTAAACAAATTACAGTTGAGCAATTGATATAATAAAGACAACGTGATATGTCAAGAGGATCACTATGAGATTTACTCTGGGCATTACAAAAAGATACATAGACCGCCATCCAACTGCATCTATGACTAATAATCCTAATAATCCACTTGTGGCGAATCAATCCGAGAACTCCACAAGTATTAAGTTGCGAACAACATATAACTGCATTAAGCAAAGTGTGTAATGTAAACAAAGCACATGCCCTCGAGCATATGAATGTTATTTTCCCCCTAGTAGGAACAGCACATCTACAACCTTAGAGGTTTCTGTCACTCCCCCAGATTAAATAGAGGCATGAACCCACTATCGAGCATAAATACCCCCTCTTGGAGTCACTAGCAACTACTCGACCAAGATAGCTACTAACAACGGAGAGCATGCAAGATCATAAACAACATAGAGATAACATAAGATAAAATTTAGTACTTCAACTCAATCATAACACCAATATTCATTGGATCCCAACAAACACAACATGTAGAATTACATAACGGTGATCTCGATCATGTAAGCCAGCTCACGAGATCTAAACATGAAGCACATGGTGGAGAAGACAACCAAATAGCTACTCCTATGGACCCATAGTCCAAGGTAGACTACTCACTAATCGCGCCGGAGGCAAGCATGGCGATGAAGAAGACCTCCGGTGGCAATTTCCCTCTCCGGTAAGGTGCCGGGAAGAGCTTCTGGACCCTCCCGATCTTCGGGTCGACGGCGGCGGCGGATCGCGATGTGTTCTGGAAAATTGATCAGGTATTTAGGTTTTTCCCGTCGGGGGGTCTTTATAGGCGAAGAGGCGGTGTCAGAAGTGGACCAGGGGGTCCACACCACAGGCCAGCGCGGGCCAGGGGTGGGCCGCGCCCCCTGGTGGTGTGGCCACCCTCTGGTCTGGCTCTGTCTCCTCTTCGGTCTTCTAGAAGCTCCATGAAATATCTGGATGTCTGGCTTTGGTTTTGTCCAATTCCGAGAATATTTCCTATGTAACTTTTCTGAAACACAAAAACAGCAGAAAATAGGGAACTGGCACTGTGGCATCTCATTAATAGGTTAGTTCCAGAAAATGCATAAAAATGCCACGAAGTGTAACGAAACACTAAACAAATGGTGTAAAAACAAGCATGGAGCATCAAAAATTATGGATACGTTGGAGACGTATTAGGGCGCAGCCCTAGTGTTGTTGGAGGAATTACCATAAGAGTTATCATTACCATTAGTAGAAGGATACGGCCTATAATTGTTACTAGCAAAATTGTTCCTATAAGCATTGTTGTTAAAATTATTATTTCTAATGAAGTTTACATCAACATGCTCTTCTTGAGCAACCAAAGAAGCCAAAGGGACATTATTAGGATCAACATGAGTCCTATCATTAGAAAGCATAAGCATTATAGCATCCTTACACTTAGCCCATGAATCAATACTATTTTTAGGCAAAGATAGCAACCAATCCTTAGCTTTTCCTCTCAAAGAAAAAGGAAACAACTTAAGCTTAATAATATCACTCTCTACATCCTTATATTTCTGCATCTCACATAGCTCAACAAAATTGTTGAGATGAGCTGCAACATCATCAGTAATAGCACCAGAAAATTGCTCTTTCATAACAAGGTTCAACAAAGCAGGCTTAATCTCATAAAAATTTGCAGCAGGAGCAGGTGGCGCAATAGGAGTGCAGATAAAATCACTATTATTAGTGCTAGTAAAATCACACAACTTGGTGTTCTCAGGAGTAGCCATTCTAGCAAACCTAAAAGCAGACATGTAAAAACAACTATAAGGAAACTAATTTTTTTGTGTTTTCGATAAAATGATGCAAGTAAAAATAAAGTAAAGCAAAACTTAAAACAAAGTAAAGGATGTGCGTGCGAAACTCCCCTTGCAGAAGTCTTCTTTTTCCCCGACAACGATGCTAGAAAAGAGTCTTGATGCGGCACGGTTGATGATGAAAATCACCGTCCAGTTGAGAACCCCAAGAGGAAGGTATAATGAGTACAGCAGCAAGCTTTTCCCTCAGAAAGAAACCAAGGTTTAATCGTATCCAGGAAAAAGCCAAACTCAAGAAGGTGATGCCTGCTAGCTTCGTGACAGCTCCGCACAATTTATAAGGCGCCTCGTCCAGTGCTTTGCTTTGCCAACAGCAACGCAAAACCTGCACACAACACAACCAAATACTTTGCTCCCAACTTACGATGAGGTTGTCAATCTCACCGGTTTGTTGTAAACAAAGGAATGGGCATATCGAGTGGAAAACAATAGTAGTATGCGAGTAAAGTAAACAGTGCGAGTAAAGTAAACAGGTGATAGCAATATAAAGGAAATAGGACTGGGGTCCGTAGTTCACTAGTGGTGTCTCTCCATAAGATAAAATAACACATGCTGGGTAAACAAATTACAGCTGGGCAATTGATAGAATAAAGATAACGTGATATGTCAAGACGATCACTATGAGATTTACTCTAGGCATTACAACAAAATACATAGACCGCCATCCAACTGCATCTATGACTAATAATCCACTCGCGGGGAATCAATCCGAGAACCCCACAAGTATTAAGTTGCGAACAACAGATAACTGCATTAAGCAAAGTGTGTAATGTAAACAAAGCATATATCCTTGGACATAAGAATGTTGTTTTCTCCCTAGTGGCAACAACACATCTACAACCTTAGAGGTTTCTGTCACTCCCCCAGATTAAATAGAGGCATGAATCCAACTATCGAGCATAAATACCCCCTCTTGGAGTCACTAGTATCTACTCGACTAAGATAGCTACTAACAACGGAGAGCATGCAAGATCATAAACAACATAGAGATAACATAAGCTAATATTCAGCACATCAACTCAATCATAACACCAATATTCATCGGATCCCAACAAACACAACATGTAGAATTACATAACGGTGATCTCGATCATGTAAGGCAGCTCACGAGATCTAAACATGAAACACATGGTGGAGAAGACAACCATCTAGCTACTGCTATGGACCCATAGTCCAAGGTAGACTACTCACTCATCGCGCCGGAGGCAAGCATGGCGATGAAGAAGACCTCCGGTGGCGATTCCCCTCTCCGGCTGGGTGAAGGGAAGAGCTTCTGGACCCTCCCGATCTCGGGTCGACGACGGCAGCGGATCGCGATGTGTTTCTGGAAAAGTGATCGGGTGTTTAGGTTTTTCTCGTCGGGGGGTCTTTATAGGCGAAGGGGCAGCGTCAGAAGTGGACTAGGTGGGGCTCACCATAGGGCGGCGCGGCTAGGCCCTGGGTCGCGCCCCCTGGTGGTGAGACCACCTCCTGGCTCTGTTCCGTCTCCTCTTCGGTTCTCTGGAAGCTTCGGTAAATTTCTGGATGTTTGGCTTTTGTTTCGTCCAATTCTGAGAATATTTCCTGTGTAACTTTTCTGAAACACAAAAACAGCAGAAAACAGGGAACTGGCACTGTGGCATCTCATTAATAGGTTAGTTCTAGAAAATGCATAAAAATGCCACGAAGTGTAACGAAACACTAAGCAAATGGTGTAAAAACAAGCATGGAGCATCAAAAATTATAGATATGTTTGAGACGTATCACCAGTCTCATAGTGTTTGGGAGATCAGGTTTTAGGATCGATAGCATACTATCAAGAGGGGCTCTCGAGTGAGTAACTTATTCCTATCGTTTGGGGAGATCTCAAACCTTTGCATACTTGGCATCATATTTCTTGGTTCTTATTTGGATTTCTGTGAGGTTTTAAATCTTATGGTTATGTTCACAGCAATCCCAAGCTCATCAAAAACAGTTTTCGGATGAAAAACTTATTGCATTTTTGGTGTTGAAAGTTTTATCGGTTCATCCTTTTTAGATAGGTCAAACTTTTAATCATTTGGTTTTACCTTACGTGTTTGTACTATGATTTTCCTAAGCATAAAGTTGTAGATCTCGTCGTTGCGATTCCAACGAGCCCAAGATCATCAAAAAGTAGTCAGAATGCAAAAGTTCTTGAAATTTTTGTACCGGGTTGCTTTGTAGTTTTTCTACCCCCAGTAGTACTGCCCGTATGAGCAGTAGTACCGCTCGAGCGGTACCACCGCTCCAAAGTACCGGTCTACTAACGCTTAGCATTTTCCACTTGCAGTAATGTTGATTGTGCTAAGAGGTAGTACCGCTTGGGGCAGTAGTACCAGTACTATGGTACTACCCCTCTCTGTTTTTTCTACCTAGATTTTGTGTAGTCTTTTAGTCGAGTAGTACTACCTTCTTCCCCCTTGGGTTGTTCCTTCTTACTACACTCTCTCTCCTCCATTGTTGACTTTGAAGAAGCTTGCCATACTCTCTATTCCTCCCATGCTTGTTGAATTTATTTGAGGGAGAGGGAAAAGAAAGAGGAGATCTAGATCCACATATCCACCAATCATTATCTCCTCTAAGTGAGGGAATCTATTGGGATCTAGATCTTGGAGTTTTTTGTGTTTCTCCTCTTTTGTTCTTCCTCTCATATCTCTCCATAGCATTAGTTGCTTTGGTATGATTTAACATGCAATTCTATATCCATATGTTATCAATGAATTTAGAGAAGTTAAATGAAAATTCTTCCCCAACACATTTTATATAAACTCTATCTTTAGGTAAATCAATTCTAGCTCCAACAGTGTGCAAAAATGGTCTACCAAATATAATAGGACAAAATGAATCTTGAGAGCAACCAAGCACAATAAAATCAGCAGGATATATAATCTTTCCAACAAGTACTCCAACGTCTCTAACCATACCAAGAGGAGAAATATATTCTTTATTAGCAAGTTGGATAGTCATACATGTTTCTTCCATTTCAATGGGATCAAAAATATTAGCCTTGATTTCAAGATATAATGCATATGGTATAACGCTAATGCTTGCGCCAATATCACAAAGTCCATGATAGAAAGATGTCCCAATATCACATGATATAATAGGCTTACCCACTGTTGTAGTGTTTCCTTTAATAACCTTAGTAGCGTCATCACAAAGATAAACCTCCTCTGAGTTTTCTTCATTCAATTCTTTAATAATAGAGACTCCAAGCTTCATCTCAATTTGCTCATAAGGTGTGCATTTTCTTCTCGCACTCTTGTTCAAAATATATGTGAGGAGATTCTCATGTACTTTGTTAGGAAATGGAAGACATCATTTTCAATAGCTTTAATAGCCAGAACAGGGCTTGTATTAGGCGCATGGATACGTGCAGGCATATTAGCAGGATATTTCATGGGTTTGACATATTCAATAAATCCTTCCTTAGGTAATACAACATATTTAGCAAAATATTTAACTACTTCCAATAAGACATGAGAATCAATACTATATAAGCTACTTAATTCCTCAAAAACATCAGAAGCGTAAAACTTCTTCACACAATCATATCCATAATCTATGGTGATAATTTTACCTTTATCAAGGTCCCAATTGTTTTTCACTTACCATATCAAGCAATCCCCATGCATCTTTAGTTCTTCTATTAGTAAAACTTCCTCCAGATGAATTATCCAATAAATCCTTATGAAATGAAAAAAGTCTCACATAAAAATTTATCATATTATGCTCTTAGATATACCATGACAAGAATTCTTTCAGAGGCACTTTTTTAACCTCCCCCAAGCTTGAGCAATACTTTCTTCCGGATGAGGCTAGAAGTTATAAATAAATCCTCTATCATGACAGGCTTCAATTGGAGGATAATATTTGAGATAGAAAGCCTTTTTCATATCCTCCCAGTCCAGAATATTTTCTTCATTAATATAGCGTATCCACACTCGTGCCTCATCATCAAGAGATAAATATAACAATTTCCTTTTCACCTAATATTCAGAAACTTCATATAGTTTAAATAGTGTGCATCTATCCTCGATAAGCTGTAGATGGTCCAAAGCAGACCTACTTCCTTTATCTGAAAAACTCTTCAAAAGATTGAAAACAGTATTTATAGGAATTTGATATTATTTCTGTGACTCAGCAATTTTAGTTGTCACCTTAACAGCAGGATACATATAACTTATGAGAGTATTATGCATATAATCAACTCCAAAGGTATTCGTAATTTTAGCAGCAATCAAGATAGTAAATAGCAAAAGCAGTTTCCTTACCAAACCAACTCACCAATAGCCCTGCGCAGCTGCGCTCCCCGGCAAGGGCACCAGAAAAGTATCTCAATGACTCCCAAGTGGAGGAGATCAATTGTAGTACCTTTCAATATAGAAAAGGTTATCAAACCCATGAGAAGCTTAAGGTATTGGTTAGCAAGTTTAACAGAAAATAATAAATAAAGGTGTTTTTGGGTTTTAGGTGTATAATTGTGCAGAGGAAACAATACGGAAAGTATAATTGTAATAAAGTAAATGCTCTTTTTAGAGAAAGCCCAATCCTCTATGCAGCAAGAGGACAAGCTCAAGTGTAATGAATAAGCGAAAAATATTCCCAGGAGAGGCATGGATTTATTCGGCATGTAGATTTCTAAGAAAATATGAACGAGTATCTTGTCAAGTTTTATTCTCATCAGACGGAGCCAAACATAGGTGTAATCATATAACACTATGCTACTAACCTCTAATGATTGTTCCTAAAGTCACTTTCATGAACCTTAGGTATTATTAAGACATAAATTGTCCAACCATTGCATAAAGCTCTAAGGTCCCTGATCTAACCCCCTAAAAATAAAGGAGAGTCTAAGAAATAGGTTTCTGTCTCTCCCTCTTTTCTTATTCTCATTATTACTCTCGGGTGCAATCCTATGAGCCCATATAGGTGAAGTAATATGCAGTTGATGTTCACACATTACCATCATAGAATCACATAAAAGATCAAAACTTAACCAAATACTCCATGCATACTATATAGAAATCATAGCCAATTCATCCTATGCCCCTCGGAACAATGAGAACTACTCACAAGTGTCAAACATGATCATGATCAGTGGCATATGAGATACAACACAATCTGAAAGTATAACTTTACCATAAAATAATGAGAAGTTGCCAAGCACAAACATGCACACAACACTTAAACAATATCCAGGGTTCGATCTACCACTAACTATGAGGGGGATGACATCGAATCTCGAGGTGGAGATGGTGCTGATGTTGGGGATGATGATGGTGTTGTAGGTGTGATGGATATGCTCCCCCCTATGCTAAGGAGGAGTCGATGGTGTTGATGGCAGTGATTTCCCTCCGGCAGCTGCAATAGATCAACCCTTCCAGAGGTGGAAGAAGGGTTCCACCTCTGCCACTGCCTCAGAAAATTACAGGAAAATTAGGGCATCCGTTTTTCAGCAAAACAAAGGTGACCATAAGAAGATAGAGGCGAAGCGACCACCGAGGGCCAAACGAGCCTAGGTGGCATGGTCAGCCTGGTGGGCTGCGCCACCTGGTCTCGTTTGAGCCTCGTGGTTCCCCTCATGTCCTACCAACTCTCCAAATACTTCTTGTGATAAAATATTAACGCTATAAAATCCCCGGTCAAATTGAGGTCCAAAAGGTTCCTGAAACATCAAAATACAAAAACAGGAGATTTTTTGTCTCCTAGAAATTAAATACCAAGGGGGAGAACTTTGTAGGGAAGTCCCGGAAATCATCTAAAAATGCATGACTAATGGATGATTGATGCAAAACTAGTCATATATGATGCAAATATAATGATGCAAAATGCACGTATCAGCTTGTTACAAATACGAGGGGCAAAGACAACACTAGCCTCAGTAAAATTCAGCATCATTCTATACTTTAAATCACTGATAATGGTGCCAATTGGAGCGAGATCATAATCTGAGGAAATAAAAGCTGGATGAAGATTGCTGCAATCAGTCTCGAAGACAACCCTACCCACTCCAAGTTGTTCTGCAATTTGTACTACATTTGACACGGCAATAGCTTAGGTGTGAAAGGCATTAGACGGCATCTCAATTGATCTAGCAACTGCAGACTGGATATCAGATACGTTGTCTTGGCATATTGCACCTCAACCTCCAGAATTTGTTAAGACATGGAAGGAGGCATCCACATTAATTTTAACAAAATCTGGTGAGGGCCCTTTCCAATGTGTAGCAGCGGCCGTGCTTGTGTTGGCTTCTTTCCTGAGGTGATCTTTCCATTCCTGTACATATTGCTGAACAGTAAACTGGAATTGATGTATTGTTTGGTGTTGTCCTCCGTGATTTCCCCTGTTCCTATCGTTACAGCAGCTCCATAATAAAGCCACCGATTTTAGCTGTTCATCAATCGGTAGATCAAAAATCTCTTGAGACTTCAAGAGCAGAACGACAAGGAAGCAACTTTAGGCGAACATCTTCAAGCAGTAAACTACGCCATCGCTGTTTAGCAAAATTGCATGAAAGGAAAAGGTGACCGCCGTCTTCAAAATATTTATGGCAGACCACATACCTAGTATCCAGTTCGATACCTCTCCGGGCAATATTCATAAATAGTGGGTGGCTGTTATGAGCAAATCTCCAAAGGAAGTGGTGAAACTTTGGCGGGCATTGGGTTTTCCAAAGCTTTCGAAACACTTCGCTCTTCACCGATTCAATTGTGGATCCATGTCCCTCTTGTAAGACACTTAATCCTTTCTCCATATCAACATGGACTTTGTAAGCTGATTTCACGGAAAAAATGCCTTTAGTGTCAAAATGCTATGCCACAAAGTCTTGGGTATTATCACATAACGGAATGCTAATAATGATGGGGACATCAATAGGTAGAAAGTGTTGAACAATAAGATTTCTATTCCATGTCCGTGTATTATCATCGATTAGCTCTGCCACCATTAAAAGCTCACAATTACTGTCCTTGTGAGTTGTTGGTCTGGGAGTTGATACGTCTCCAACGTATCCATAATTTTTGATGCTCCATGCTTATTTTTACACCATTTGTTTAGTGTTTCGTTACACTTCGTGGCATTTTTATGCATTTTCCGGAACTAACCTATTAACGAGATGCCACAGTGCCAGTTCCCTATTTTCTGTTGTTTTTGTGTTTCAGAAAAGTTACATAGGAAATATTCTCGGAATTAGACGAAACAAAAGCCAGACGTCGAGATATTTCACGGAGCTTCCAGAAGACCGAAGAGGAGACGGAGAGGGGCCACAGGGCGCCCACACCACAGGGCGGCACGGCCTAGGGCTGGCCCGCGCCCCCTGGTGGTGTGGCCACCCTGGCCCACTTCTGACGCCGCCCCTTCGCCTATAAAGACCCCTCGACGGGAAAAACCAAAAGGCCCGATCACTTTTCCAGAACACATCGTGATCCACCGCCGCCGTCGACCCAAAGATTGGGAGGGTCCAGAAGCTCTTCCCGGCACCCTGCCGGAGAGGGGAATCACCCCCAGAGGTCTTCTTCATCGCCATGCTTGCCTCCGGCGCGATGAGTGAGTAGTCTACCTTGGACTATGGGTCCATAGCAGTAGCTAGTTGGTTGTCTTCTCCACCATGTGCTTCATGTTTAGATCTCGTGAGCTGCCTTACATGATCGAGATCACCGTTATGTAATTCTACATGTTGTGTTTGTTGGGATCCGATGAATATTGGTGTTATGATTGAGTTGAAGTACTGAATATTATCTTATGTTATCTCTATGTTGTTTATGATCTTGCATGCTCTCCGTTATTAGTAGCTATCTTGGCCGAGTAGTTGCTAGTGACTCCAAGAGGGGGTATTTATGCTCGATAGTGGGTTCATGCCTCTATTTAATCTGGGGGAGTGACAGAAACCTCTAAAGTTGTAGATGTGCTGTTGCTACTAGGGGGAAAACAACATTCATATGCTCGAGGGCATATGCTTTGTTTACATTACACACTTTGCTTAATGCAATTATCTGTTGTTCGCAACTTAATACTTGTGGAGTTCTCGGATTGATTCACAACAAGTGGATTATTAGTCATAGATGCAGTTGTATGGCTGTCTATGTATCTTGTTGTAATGCCCAGAGTAAATCTCATAGTGATCCTCTCGACATGCATGTTGTCTTTATTCTATCAATTGCCCAACTGTAATTTGTTTACCCAGCATGTGTTATTTTATCTTATGGAGAGACACCACTAGTGAACTGTGGACCCCGGTCCTATTTCCTTTATATTGCTATCACCTGTTTACTTTACAAGCACTGTTTACTTTACTCGCATATTACTATTGCTTTCTGATTGCTTCGGTTGTGATGATGAAAATAACCGATCAGTTGGTAACCCCAAGAGGAAGGTATGATGAGCACATCAGCAAGTTTCCCTCAGTAAGAAACCAAGGTTTTATCGTCCAGGAAAAAGTCAATACTCCAGAAGGTGATGCTTGCTAGCTTCGCGATGGCTCCAGACAATTTATAAGGCGCCTCGTCCAGGCTTTGCTTTGCGAGCGGCAACGTGGAAACTGCACACAACACAACCAAATACTTTGTTCCCAACTTACGATGAGGTTGTCAATCTCACCGGTTTGCTTGAAACAAAGGGTATGAGCGTATCGAGTGGAAAGCAATAGTAATATGCGAGTAAAGTAAACAGTACGAGTAAAGTAAACAGGTGATAGCAATATAAAGGAAATAGGACCGGGGTCTACAGTTTACTAGTGGTGTCTCTCCATAAGATAAAATAACACATGCTGGGTAAACAAATTACAGTTGGGCAATTGATAGAATAAAGACAACGTGCATGTCGAGAGGATCACTATGAGATTTACTCTGGGCATTACAACAAGATACATAGACCGCCATCCAACTGCATCTATGACTAATAATCCACTTGTGGCGAATCAATCCGAGAACTCCACAAGTATTAAGTTGCGAATAACAGATAATTGCATTAAGCAAAGTGTGTAATGTAAACAAAGCATATGCCCTCAAGCATATGAATGTTGTTTTCTCCCTAGTGGCAACAGCACATCTACAACCTTAGAGGTTTCTGTCACTCCCCCAGATTCAATAGAGGAATGAACCCAACTATCGAGCATAAATACCCCCTCTTGGAGTTACTAGCAACTACTCGACCAAGATAGCTACTAACAACGGAGAGCATGCAAGATCATAAACAACATAGAGATAACATAAGATAAATTTTAGAACAGCAACTTAATCATAACACTAATATTCATCGGATCCCAACAAACACAACATGTAGAATTACATAACGATGATCTCAATCATGTAAGGCAGCTCATGAGATCTAATCATGAAGCACATGGTGGAGAGAACAACCATCTAGCTACTGCTATGGACCCATATTCCAAGGTAGACTACTCACTCATCACGCCGGAGGCAAGCATGGCGATGAAGAAGGCCTCCGGTGGCGATTCCCCTCTCCGGCAGGGTGCCAAGAAGAGCTTCAGGACCCTCCTGATCTCGGGTCGATGACGGCAGCGGAACGCGATATCTTTCTGGAATTCTGATCGGGTACTTAGGTTTTTCCCGTCGAGGGGTCTTTATAGGCGAAGGGGCAACATCAGGAGTGGGCCGAGGCGCCCTCACACATAGGGGGTGCGGCCAGGGGCCAGGCCGCGCCGCCCTATTGTGTGGGGCCCTCGTGGCCCCACTCTGTCTCCTCTTCGGTTCTCTGGAAGCTTCGGTGAATTTCTGGACGTTCGGCTTTTGTTTCGTCTAATTCCAAGAATATTTCCTGTGTAACTTTTCTGAAACACAAAAACAACAGAAAACAGGGAACTGGCACTGTGGCAACTTGTTAATAGGTTAGTTCTAGAAAATGCATAAAAGTGCCACGAAGTGTAACGAAACACTAAGCAAATGGTGTAAAAACAAGCATGGAGCATCAAAAATTATAGATACGTTTTGGACGTATCAAGCATCCCCGAGCTTAACTCCTGCTCATCCTCGAGTAGGTAAGTGATAACAAAAGAAATAATTTTTGAGGTGACATGCACCTACACAATCTTGATCATCTATGTAAGCATTGAGTGCTGGGATCAAAAGAACTTAAAACATGTGCATGAAAGATATAATCTTGGTAGAAGAAACTTAGCAACCATGTTGTAACATGAAATAGAACACAAACAAAAGATCATAAAAATGAAACAACGAAAGTCAAACGTATGTTCAAATCATAAGGAAAAACATACAAATGGTTTTCAGCTTGTCCTTCACGGAGAGCAAAACATAAATGCATAGGACACCTTCAAGTTTAGGAGGGCAACTAGATACAAGTAATTTAAGAACAAGTGAAACCAACAATATGAATCAATCAATGAAATCTTTGGGACAATGCACATTATACTCAGAATGACAACTATGCTCTATTAGACGGTGCATAAAGGTAGAAGGTGGTGACTCAACATAAAAGTAAAAAGAAAGGCCCTTCGCAGATGGAAGCAGTGATTGCAAGTTTTATAAACCTTCAAAGTTAATGCGAGTATAATTATGATGCATATGCTTGACAAATCATAAGTTGAAAACCTCATGTCCCGTGAATACGAGTACCCAAACCTCGTGCTACTTTGCTTAGGTCCCAAGCGAGTTCTTGTCATTGTAAGTATACGCGTATCATCGAGAACCGCCAACGGGGTACCTCCGTGCCCGATGACATGGAACAAGCCCACATCAAAATGATAGGACAAGCAGACAATGAACACCTCGACATCTCTTTTATTTACCATTTGTATAGCTTTTTATTTTGAGATGCGTTGTCGAATGTCCACTATGGGCATGCTACAAATTTCCACCATAAATTATGCATGGCTTAGATTAGCGGCCCAAGCGTTTCTCTAACACATATACAAACTCCATGAACTCCACAAGATTCCAATTTATTTCACACTGCAAGCATCCATAAACAAAAGATCACGATATCAACTCAAATAAGATGAAGTGCAATGTCGAAAGCTTGCCCCATGACAGCATGGATGGGCTAATTTCCAACTTACAACTTGCAAGCATAACAACTCAACATAAGAGAGTCACAATGTCAAATTTTTAAGAACGAGAAAAATAAAGTGTGCCATCAGGTTCGTGAGAGCTTTACTGACCAATTTTCGCATAACACTGGTAAGAGTTTAATTTGAAGAGTAGATAAAAGCAAGTCAAATGTACTTTGGAATAGCAAATTGCTAATAGGTTTGTATGATGGACACGTTGGAACAACTTGGTTTTTAGGAGTTGGATGCACGAGTAGAGCTCCTACTCAGTACAAAACGAGGGCTAGCAAAAGACTAGGAGCGACCAACTAAGAGAGCAATAACGGCCATAATCATGCAAAGCGACAAAGCAACATTAAAAGAAGCATAAGATGGCATCAAAAGTCAAAAACTAAATGATCATAGAGGCTATTGGCGATTTTGTATGAGTCTAACATGTGTGAGAATGTGCCAAGTCAACCAAAATAAAGCATCAAGGAGAAAACCAAAATAATGCTTCCAAACGATAAAAACAACGCATTATTTTTTCAAAGGCTCATTAAGCAATCTTAGTTATTTGAGACAAGTCATGCTACAACAAAACCACTAAGCATACTATCAAAAAGACATCAAGCATGACATGAAAAAGTCTAAGCCGCAGTCTAAACAAGCTCCTTTTTGTACCAGTTTTTTGCATAAATCTTTTTCTCTTTTCCAACACCATTTGAACTTTTTTAATCCAACTCTTTTGAGGAAAACCAACATGGTACAGAGGGAAAAATACACCTTGATAAAAAAGATATAAGAAATTCTGAACGCAAATCAAGGCGAAAATGAAAACCAAAAGCAGTAGCAGAAAAAGAAGAACACTCAGTTTTTCATAAGAGTGAAAACTAGAGAGTTCTTGGCAAATGAAAAGCAAGGCAACTTCTCCAAAAAATATTGTTGGGGTCCAACCATTTATTGCAGCAAACTAAACTAAACTAATACTGAAAACTAAAACAACTGACGCTCCAAGAAAAACACATAGTGCATGAAGCAATAAAAATATAGTGTCTTGAAAGGTGACCTGATTTTTGCCGATGAAGAAGGGGTGCCTCGGGGGCATCCCCAAGCTTTGACGCTTGTACTTCTTGGATATTTCTTGGGGTGATGCATGGGAATCCCCAAGCTTGAGATTTTGTCCATTCTTCAACTCATCTCATCATTCTCCAATCCCTACACTTGAAAACTTTCTTCATACAAAACTCAACACAATTCTATTAGCAACATTAGTGTAAGCATAACAATGAATCAACCTCTTTTACTTCAGGTTTCAACCCAAAACCACCACAAATAAAGTATATACTACTGTAGCAACTTCCCCAAAAGTTCCGTGATCAAAAGAACTCGAAAAGAAAGCGATAAAGTGGCAAAAATGAATAGTGACAGAAATCTGTCAAAACAGAACAGCTGATAAAGGCCGATTTTTAAGGGGTTTTCTGTTGCTCAAATCAAAAAGTGTTCAACTAACGAAAGTTTGGATATAACCTGAGGAATAAGCAAAAGAAATCGTAGGTCCAAAAGATATACAGAGATTTTTCACGAATTTTTATAGTACAGTACAAAAATCTGTTTCAGGACAGCAATATCCTCAAATCTTTACCTCACTCGAATTAGAGGCTTCTCTTGGAACAACAATAAAATAAAAATGATAAGGAGAGGTCATTATAGTAGTAATGACTTCCAAGACTCAAATATAAATGAAAAAGTACTGAAAAGAAAATATTGGGTTATCTCCCAAGAGTGCTTTTCTTTAACGCCTTTGAGCTAGGCGCAGAAAATTGCGAATTAAGTATTTTCGAAATAGGCATTAAGATCAACTGCAGAAGTCTTGTCAATAAGGCATTGTATTTCATCCACATAAGTTTTTGAAGACCCTTTGTGATCACACTTTGGTTCACTCAAATCACTAAAGAGGTTTTTGGGACAGATCCAATCAAAATTATTTTCAAAAGCTTCATACTATCCCAAAAGCTTGCTAGGCATAGGTATTTCGGTTTCTTCATTGTTTGTACTAATAACCTTTATAGGTGAGCCGAGTTTATTAAAGTTCTTAAGAACTTTCCTAGCTTCAATGCAACATCTCTAAATTCTATGCGCAAAGTTTCCAAGATAAAAGCTTTCTTTTCAGAATCTTCAATTTCATGAAGCTTAAGGAACATGTGTTGCATAAAAGGATTAAGGCTAGCAAACCTAGCTTCCAACATGTGAATTAAATAAGCAGAAGCAACTTCAATACAAGGAGCAAGCTCAACCAAAGACTTTTCCTCAACATCTTTATGCATACTAATATGATTAAAGAACTTCTTAATATTACTTTTCCCAATAATAGAACCACTACCAACTGAGAGGTCCTCCAAAATGTACTTAGGGAACAACATAATGAACTAGAAGTAAAGAAATAACAACTATCAAGGATACTAATTTTTTTGGGTTTTTGATATAACGATGCAAGTAAAATAAAGTAAAGCAAAACTTAAAACAAAGTAAAGGATGTGCGTGCGAAACTCCCCTTGTAGAAGTCTTCTTTTTCCCCGGCAACGGCGCCAGAAAAATTGCTTGATTGCTTCGGTTATGATGATGAAAATAACCGATCAGTTGGGAACCCCAAGAGGAAGGTATGATGAGCACAGCAGCAAGTTTTCCTCAGTAAGAAACCAAGGTTTTATCGTCCAGGAAAAAGTCAATACTCTAGAAGGTGATGCTTGCTAGCTTCGCGACGGCTCCGGATAATTTATAAGGCGCCTCATCCAGGCTTTGCTTTGTGAGCGGCAACGTGGAACCTGCACACAACACAACCAAATACTTTGTTCCCAACTTATGATGAGGTTGTCAATCTCACCAGTTTGCTTGAAACAAAGGGTATGAGCGTATCGAGTGGAAAACAGTAGTAATATGCAAGTAAAGTAAACAGTGCGAGTAAAGTAAACATGTGATAGCAATATGATGGAAATAGGACCGGGGTCCACAGTTCACTAGTGGTGTCTCTCCGTAAGATAAATAACACATGCTGGGTAAACAAATTACAGTTGGGCAATTGATAGAATAAAGATAACGTGGTATTTCAAGAAGATCACTATGCGATTTACTCTGGGCATTACAACAAAATACATAGACCGCCATCCAACTGCATCTATGACTAATAATCCACTTGTGGTGAATCAATCTGAGAACTCCACAAGTATTAAGTTGCGAACAACAGATAATTGCATTAAACAAAGTGTGTAATGTAAACAAAGCATATGCCCTCGAGCATATGAATGTTGTTTTCTCCCTAGTGGCAACAGTATATCTACAACCTTAGAGGTTTTTGTCACTCCCCCAGATTCAATAGAGGCATGAACCCAACTATCGAGCATACATACCCCATCTTGGAGTTACTAGCAACTACTCGGCCAAGATAGCTACTAACAACGGAGAGCATGCAAAATCATAAATAACATAGAGATAACATAAGATAAATTTCAGAACAGCAACTTAATCATAACACCAATATTCATTGGATCCCAACAAACACAACATGTAGAATTACATAACGGTGATCTCAATCATGTAAGGCAGCTCATGAGATCTAATCATGAAGCACATGGTGGAGAGAACAACCATCTAGCTAATGCTATGGACCCATAATCCAAGTTAGACTACTCACTCATCACGCCGGAGGCAAGCATGGCGATGAAGAAGGCCTCCGGTGGCGATTCCCTCTCCGGCAGGGTGCCGGGAAGAGCTTCAGGACCCTCCCGATCTCGGGTCGACGATGGTGGCGGAATGCGATATCTTTCTGAAATACTTTGTTCCCAACTTACGATGAGGTTGTCAATCTCACCGGTTTGCTTGAAACAAAGGGTATGAGCGTATTGAGTGGAAAGTGATACGTCCAAAACATATCTATAATTTTTGATGCTCCATGCTTGTTTTTACGCCATTTGCTTAGTGTTTCGTTACACTTCGTGGCACTTTTATGCATTTTCCGGAACTAACCTATTAACAAGTTGCCACAATGCCAGTTCCCTGTTTTATGCTGTTTTTGTGTTTCAGAAAAGTTACACAGGAAATATTCTCGGAATTGGACGAAACAAAAGCCGGCCGTCCAGAAATTCACCGAAGCTTCCAGAGAACCGAAGAGGAGATGGAGTGGGGCCACAAGGGCCCCACACAATAGGGCGGTGTGGCCTGGCCCCTGGCCGCGCCCCCTATGTGTGAGAGCGCCTCGGCCCACTCCTGACGTTGCCCATTCGCCTATAAAGACCCTTCGACGGGAAAAACCTAAGTACCCGATCAGTTTGGTTGTGTTGTGTGAAGGTTCCACATTGCCGCTCGCAAAGCAAAGCTTGGACAAGGCGCCCTATAAATTGTCCGGAGCTGTCGCGAAGCTAGCGGGCATCACCTTCAGTCGTATTCGTCCTCCTACTGGATTGATAACCTTGGTTTCATAACTGAGGGAAAACTTGCTGCTATATTCATCAAAACCTTCTCTTGGGGTTTTCCAACTGGCCGGTCATTTACTACATATTCTCATGTAAACTTGGCTCTAGAAGTTTTCTGTCGCTGTTGCCGTGTATTGAAGAAGAAGCTTTCACACCATCAGCACCGCGCTATCAACAAGTTTTCTGGCGCCGTTGCTGGGGAAGAAAGAAGACTTCTGTAAGGGGAGTTTCGCACGTACATCCTTTACTTTGTTTTAAGTTTTGCTTTACTTTATTTTTACTTGCATCGTTTTATCAAAAATACAAAAAAATAGTATACTTTGTAGTTGTTTTTACTTGCTTGCTTTTAGTGTTGTTAGAATGAGTAATCATGTAGTTGAAGTTCGTACTTTTAATCAACAAGGAGGAGAGAGCTTGAACGATGCTTGGTACCGTATTAACAATTCTCATCATAGGTGTACAAAGAAGTATTCTACCATGATCCTCCATAGAAATTTTTATGTTGATGTAACTAGTTGGTATAGGTACGTTCTTGATACTCTTGCAGGAGGTAATTTTCTGGGTACTCCCGCTCTTGAAGCATGCACTTTAATTAAAAGTTTAGTGGGGGTACCACCTATTCATGTTGTTAAAATTGAGGTCACTTTGGAGGAAGTTTTAGAAAAGCTTAGCTCTTTAGAAAAAAGTTTGCCAAATATCCTTGATAATGCTAGCCGTGTTAATGAATTGATAGAAAGTATCGGTAAGGGAATCACCATTTTAGAGGCTAGCACTACTCTTGATAGTCAAAACCTTAGGATTGGGAAACTTGAGGAGTCCATGGAAATTCTAAGTTCAATTTTCTCTTCTCTTAAGTTTAAGAAAGAAAAAGCTTTTAGTGGAAAAGAGCAAAAATTTATGTATGTTCCCAAAGTGTCTGTGCCTAAACCGCAGCATGTTTTTAAGATTGGTAAGACTTTTAGTTCAACTAAGAGTGACTTGCAGGTTGAATCATCTTCGGGAACCTCTAAAGTGCCTAGTGTGGTAAGTGGTGATCTTGAGGAAACAGTTGATCTTGATGCTTTATCACTTGATATTACTTGATTCACACTTTCTGCGCCTAGCTCAAAGGCGTTAAAGAAAAGCACTCTTGGGAGATAACCCAATGTTTTTACTTTTAGTATTTTTTCTTTTATTTGAGTCTTGGAAGTTATTACTACTGTAATGACCTCTCCTTATCCTTTTTATTTCGTTTTTGTGCCAAGAGAAGCCTCTAATTTGAGCGAGGTAAGATTTGGGGATGTTGCTGTCCTGAAACTGTTTTCGGTTCTGCACCGTAAAAATTCATGAAAATTCTCTATATATCTTTTCGACCTGCGATTTCTTGTGCATATGCCTCAGGTTATATTAAAACTTTCATTAGTTGAACACTTTTTTATTTGAACAACAGAAAACCCTCTAAAAATTCGACCTTTGTCAGCTGTTCTGTTTTGACAGATTTCTGCCAATATTTGTGTTTGCCGCTTTATCGCTTTCTTTTTTAGTTCTTTTGATTACGGAACTTTTGGGGAAGTTGCTACAGTAGTATATACTTTATATGTGGTGGTTTTGAGTTGAAACCTGAAGCAAAAAGGGTTGATTCGATGTTATGCTTACACTAATGTTGCTAATAGATTTGTGTTTAGTTTTGTATGAAGGAAGTTTTCAAGTGTAGGGATTGGAGAATGATGAGATGAGTTGGAGAGTGGAGAAAAGCTCAAGCTTGGGGATGCCCATTTCACCCCAAGAAATATCCAAGAATTACAAGCGTCAAAGCTTGGGGATGCCCCCGAGGCACCCCTTCTTCATCGGCAAAAATCAGGTCACCTTTCAACGCACTATATTTTTATTGCTTCATGCATTATGCGATTTTCTTGGAGCGTCAGTTGTTTTTAGTTTTCAGTTCTGTTTAGTTTTGTTTACTGCAATAAATGGTTGGACCCCAACAAATTCCTTTTGGAGAAGTTGCCTCACTTTTCATTTGCCAAGAACACTCTGTTTTTACTCTTATAATTTTAACAAGTGTTCTCTTTTTCTAGAACTGCGTTTAGCTTTCGATTTTCGCCTTGATTTGTGTTTAGATCTTGTTATATCTTTTCATCAAGGTGTATTTTGACCTCTGTTCCATATTGGTTTTCATGAAAAGAGTTGGTTATAAAAAGTTTGAATGGTGTTGGAAAAGAGAAAAAGCTTTATGCAAAAAAAGTGGTACAAGAAGGAGCTTGTGTAGACTGCGGCCTAGGCTTTTGCATGTTGTGCTTGATGTATTTTTAATAGTATGCTTAGTGGTTTTGTTGTAGCATGACTTGTCTCAAATGACAGATATTGCTTAATGAGCCTTTGAAAAAATCATGCGTTGTTTTAATTATTTGGAAGCATTATTTTGGTTTTCTCCTTTGACGCTTTATTTGGGTTGACTTGGCGCATGCTCACACAAGTTAGACTCATACAAAGTCGCCATTGCCTCTATGATCATTTAGTTTTTGACTTTTGATGCCATCTTATGCTTCTTTTAATGTCGCTTTGTCGTTATGCATGATTATGTCCATTATTGCTCTCTTAGTTGGTCGCTCCCAGTCTTTTGCTAGCCTTCATTTTGTACTGAGTATGAGCTCTACTCGTGCATCCTACTCCTAAAAACCAAGTTGTTCCAAAAGTGTCCACCATACATACCTATTAGGAATTTTCTATTCCAAAGTACATTTGACTTGCTTTTATCTAT
This sequence comes from Dactylis glomerata, assembly GCA_007115705.1. Classification (NCBI taxonomy): domain Eukaryota; kingdom Viridiplantae; phylum Streptophyta; class Magnoliopsida; order Poales; family Poaceae; genus Dactylis; species Dactylis glomerata. Next base: position 2,818,368 of record QXEO01000236.1, read on the forward strand.
CCTTTAAATTAAACTCTTTTTGGTGTTATGCGAAAATTGGTCAGTAAAGCTCTCACGAACCGGATGGCACACTTTACTTTTCTTGTTTTAAAATTTTGATAATGTGGTCTCTTATGTTGAGTTGTTATGCTTGCAAGTTGTAAGTTGGGAATTAGCCCAGCCATGCCGTCATGGGGCAAGCTTTCAACATTGCACTATGATACGTCCATTTTGTATCATAATTTACTGTTATTCATTGATATATTTCATATTTAGAGATGATACTTATGTTGTTTCCTTTGTTTTTATATGTTTGATGATCATTGGAGGATTTGCTGCCGAAGTCAGGATTCTGCTGGAAAAGGACCATCAAGACACCATATTTCGGAAGATCAGGAAAATTCCAGAAAAATACCAGAAAATTATATTTTACCAAAAGACTTTGGAAGCCAGAAGGAGGAGTCAAGAGGAGCCAGAGGGCCACCTCACACATAGGGGGCGCGGCCTAGCCCCTGGCCGCGCCGGCCCTGTGTGAGGGCGCCTTGGCCCACTTCTGGTCTCGCCCCTTAGCATACTTCATCGTCCCCAAAAACCTAAGTCAGGGGGGCTGAGAGATAGACACCGCCGCCTCTGCGGGGCGGAAAACACCAGAGAGAAAAAAGCTCTCTGGCAGAGAGAAATCTGCCGGGGAAATTCCTTCCCGAGAAGGGGAGATCGTCGCCATCGTCATCACCATCGCACCAGACTTCATCGGGATCATCATCATCATCATCTCCATCACCAGCACCTTCATCTCCACCATCACCACACCATCCCGCTGTAACATCTTGAGTTGAATCATGTTATATTCTTAGGGGAAACTTTCCCGGTGTTGATTACTCTTGTAGTTGATGCTATTAAGTGGAACCATTGAATTAAGGTTTATGTTCAGATTGTTATTTACCATTATTTCACCTCTGATCATGATCCATATGATGTCTTGTGAGTAGTTCATTTAGTTCTTGAGGACTTGGGAGAAGTCAAGATGTTAGTAGTGAATTATTGTTGAGCAATATTTAATGGTTTGATATTGTTATGGTGCTATTTCACTAGTGGTGTCATGTGAACATCGACTACATGATACTTCACCATTTATGGGCCTAGTGAGATGCATTGTGTATTTGGCTACCAATTGTGGGGTTGCTGGAGTGACAGAAACCTAAACCTCCGTTGGGAAACCATTGCACCAGGGAGCGTAGGATCTTAGAGTTTAAGGCTGTGGTTAGATTTATCTTAATTACTTTCTTGTATTTGCGGATGCTTGCAGGGGGGTATAATCACAAGTGTGTATTTATCCTAGTAAGGGTAGTGTGCTAGCACAGGTTCACCCCCATAACACTTATCAAACCAATAAAGACTACTTAGCGGTATGAAGCGAAAGCTCTTGACAGAAACTCCCGTGTGTCCTCGAAAACGTTTAGTTATCATAAGTTACACAACTGGCTTGTCCTTTGCTGAAGAAAGGATTGGGCCACTTGCTGCAATTATTACTACTGTCTTTTATTTATTTGCACTTTATTTATTTGCATTACCAAATACCCCTGAAAACCCGTTTGCTAGTATTTACAGTGAATCCTTGATCAAAACCACTAGTCAACACCTTCTGCTCCTCGTTGGGTTCGATACTCTTATTTATCGAAAGTACTAAGATACACTCCCTATACTTGTGGGTCATCAAGACTATTTTCTGGCGCCATTGCCGAGGAGTGAAGCTCTATTGAAGAGAGGAATTGGTAAAGGTAACCGTCACTATGAGTATTGTTTTTATTTTTGTCTTTTATTTTTATTTTACTCTGCTATGGAGAACTCTCCATTTGGTTTCCTTTTTGGGAACACTTCTACCACTGCTGCACATGTGGATGATCCACCACCATCACCACCTGCTGAAGTTGATCCTTTTAAAATACCTATGAAAATTGTTGGGCGTGTTATGGATAACTGCTATTCAGGAGATAGAACTGTCCATCCGGGTGATCACTTACTATTTATACATGAATTATGCGAGTTGTTCAGGTGTGCAGGTATTTCACCAAGCCAGGTCAAGAAGAATCTATTCTCTTTATCATTGAAAGGTAGAGCTAAGGAGTGGTATCGACTGCTCCAGGATGGTTCATCTATTACATGGGAGGAAATTGTACCTCTCTTTTATTCCAAGTTTTATCCTCCAAGTGAAATCCATAAAGACCGTAATCGGATATATAATTTTTGGCCTCATGATGGAGAGAGTATTGCCCAAGCGTGGGGGAGATTGAAGTTACTAATGCTCAAATGCCCCATTCATGAGCTCCCCAATAATATTGTTGTTGATAATTTTTATGCGCGGCTTACTCTTCCTGATAAGGATTATTTGGATGCTTCTTGCTTTGGATCATTTACTCATATGAAAGAAGATGCTAAGTGGAAACTTCTTGACCGTATACAAGAGAATGCTGAAGGATGGGAAAACGACAAAGGTAGGAAGTTAGGTATAAACTATGGTTATGAATGCATTAAAGCTTTTATGGGAACCGATGACTTTCATAGTGTTAGCATTGCTTATGGTCTTGATTCTCAAATACTTGCTAATTATCTTAAGGCCTTTGCCTCTTATCTTGATGTTCCAAAGAAAGATTGGAACAAATATCATGCGCCTTATAAAGATTCTGTTAGTCATATTCCTGCTGCAGCTACCGAAGTTTGTACTGTTGACAGCATTGTGCCTGAACCTTATTTTGAGAAGACACCTTTCCCTGCTAAGGTAAAAAAGTATTCTACTTTGGTAAGTGTGTCTAATAAAAGCACTAAGAAAGCTGCAGAGCCTGATGAGCAAATTACTATTAAGTCTCCTGTAGCTATTTTGAAGGACATTGTTACTAAAGATGTAGGGGATGAATATATTCTTTTTTGTGAAGATGCTTCTAACATTATTTCTCATCCTAAAAGGCATAGGAAAACAAGTGTTCCTGTTATTTCTGTCAGGATTGGGGATCATTTCTATTATGGTTTATGTGATATTGGTGCTAGTGCAAGTGCCATTCCTTTAGAGCTTTACAAAGAAATTATGCATGAGATTGGCACTTGTGAACTTGAAGATATTGATGTGGTTGTTCAGCTTGCTAATAGAGAGACTGTTTGGCCTCTTGGTATTGTTCGAGATGTGGAAGTTCTTTGCGGTAAGACTAAATACCCCACTGATTTTCTAGTACTTGGTAAGGAGGCTAGTAAAACTTGTCCTATTATTTTTGGTAGACCCTTTTTGAACACTTGTGGCACCGTGATAGATTGTAAGAAGGAGAATTTTTTTACTAAGTTTAATGGAGAGTCTTATGAGTTTAATTTTTCTAAGTTTGCTAAGACTTCTTATGAAAATGACACGCCTAATGAAAATTTTCGAGTTGAACAGCTTGCTTCTATTGCTCTTGCTCCTAATAATGCTTTGCAGCAATTCATGGAGGACCATGAAAGTGATGTTTTCAGTAAGGAAAGAGAAGAGATTGACGATATTTTCCTTTGTCAACAACCATTAATCAAGCACAATTTACATGTGGAGGATCTTGGCACCACTTTGCCGCCTAAGGAAGATCCTGTTTTTGAATTAAAGCCTTTGCCCGATAATCTTAAATATGCTTATATTGATGAAAAGAAAATATATCCTGTTATTATTAGTTCTAAACTTTCAGGAAAGGAAGAAGAAAGGTTATTGGAGATATTAAGGAAACACCGAGGAGCTATGGGATATACTCTTGATGATTTAAAAGGAATTTGCCCCACTTTATGTCAGCATGCCATTAATATGGAGAAAGACGTGAAGCCAGTTGTGGAGCATCAACGCCGCTTAATCCCAAAGATGAAGGATGTGGTAAGAAATGAGGTATTAAAGCTCCTTGATGCTGGTATTATTTATCCTATTACTGATAGTAGATGGGTTAGTCCTGTTCATTGTGTTCCTAAGAAAGGAGGTATGACTGTTCTGCCTAATGAGAATAACGAGCTTATTCCTCAAAGGGTAGTAGTTGGTTACAGGATGTGCATTGATTACAGGAAGGTAAACAAAGTTACTAAGAAAGATCATTATCCTTTACCGTTTATAGATCAGATGTTAGAGAGGTTATCTAAGAAGACTCATTTTTGTTTCCTTGATGGTTATTCTATTTTTCTCAAATTGCTGTTAGAAAAGAAGATCAAGAGAAAACCACTTTTACTTGTCCTTATGGAACTTATGCTTATAGACGTATGCCGTTTCGTTTATGCAATGCTCCTGCTACTTTTCAAATATGCATGTCTGCTATTTTTCATGGTTTTTGTGAGGAAATTGTGGAGGTCTTCATGGACGATTTTTTCCATCTATGGAACTTCTTTTGATAACTGTTTGCACAACCTTGATAAAGTTTTGCAGAGATGCGAAGAAACTAACCTTGTTCTTAATTGGGAGAAATGCCACTTTATGGTAAATGAAGGAATTGTCCTTGGACATAAAATTTCTGAAAGAGGAATTGAAGTTGACAGAGCAAAAGTGGAGGCAATTGAGAAAATGCCCTGTCCCAGAGATGTTAAAGGTATTCGTAGTATTCTTGGTCATGCTGGTTTCTATAGGAGGTTTATTAAAGATTTCTCTAAGATTTCAAAGCCTCTTACTAATCTTCTTCAAAAAGATGTACCATTTGTCTTTGATGATGATTGTAAGGAAGCTTTCAAAACTCTTAAGAAGGCTTTAACTACTGTTCCTATTGTTCAACCACCTGATTGGAATTTACCTTTTGAAATTATGTGTGATGCCAGTAATTTTGCTGTTGGTGCTGTTCTTGGACAGTGCGTAGATAATAAGTTGAATGTTATTCATTATGCTAGTAAGACTCTTGATGCTGCTCAGAAAAATTATGCTACCACTGAGAAAGAGTTTCTTGTTGTTGTTTTTGCGTGTGATAAGTTTAGATCGTACATTGTTGATTCTAAAGTTACTATTCATACTGATCACGCTGCTATTAGATATCTTATGACTAAGAAGGATGCTAAGCCTAGGCTTATTAGATGGGTGTTGCTTTTACAAGAATTTGATTTGCATATCGTAGATAGGAAAGGTGCTGAAAATCCTGTGGCTGACAACTTGTCTAGATTGGAAAACATTTCTTTTGATCCTATTCCTGTTAATGATAGTTTTCCAAATGAATAGTTAGCTGCTGTAAATGTAACTTCGCGAGACCTTCCTTGGTATGCTGATTATGCTAACTTTATTGTTTCCAAGTATTTGCCTCCAACTTTTACAGCTCAGCAAAGAAGAAAATTCTTCTATGATTTGAGGCATTACTTTTGGGATGACCCACACTTATACAAAGAAGGAGTTGATGGTATTATGCGAAGATGTGTACCGGAATATGAGCAACAAGAGATATTAAGAAAATGCCATGGCAGTGCTTATGGAGGGCATCATGCTGGAGATAGAACCGCACAAAAGGTTCTACAATCAGGTTTTTATTGGCCAACCCTCTTTAAAGATGCTAGAAGGTATGTTTTATCTTGTGATGAATGTCAAAGAGTTGGTAATATTTCTAGACGCAATGAAATGCCTATGAATTACACTCTTGTTATTGAACTATTTGATTGTTGGGGATTTGACTTTATGGGTCCTTTTCCTCCTTCAAAAGGCTATACCCACATCCTTGTTGCTGTTGATTATGTTACTAAATGGGTAGAAGCCATACCTACAAAGAGTGCCGATGGTGAGACCTCGTTAAAAATGCTTAAAGATGTTATTTTTCCTAGGTTTGGTGTGCCTAGATATCTTATGACTGATGGAGGTTCTCATTTTATTCATGGTAGTTTTAGAAAGACTCTTGCTAAATATGATGTTAATCATAGAATTGCTTCTGCTTATCATCCCCAAACTAGTGGGCAGGTGGAGCTTTCAAATAGAGAGATCAAGTCTATCTTGCAGAAGACTGTCAATAGATCTAGAAAAAATTGGGCTAGTAAGTTAAACGATGCTTTATGGGCTTATAGAACTGCTTATAAGAACCCCATGGGCATGTCTCCTTACAAAATGGTTTACGGAAAAGCGTGTCACTTGCCTTTAGAATTAGAACACAAAGCTTTTTGGGCAGTGAGAGAGCTTAATAGAGATTTTAAACTAGCTGGTAAGAAAAGGTTGTTAGATTTGAGTTCTCTAGATGAGTGGAGAAATGAAGCGTATGAGAATGCCAGACTTTTCAAAGAGAAAGTCAAGCAATGGCATGATAAGAGAATTCTTAAGAGAGAGTTTCATGTTGGTGAGAAAGTTCTATTGTATAGATCTCGTCTCAGATTTTTTGCAGCGAAATTACTCTCTAAATGGGAAGGACCATTTGTTATTGTGGAAGTATACCGCTTATGTGCTATTAAGATTGCTTCATTGAAAGATGACTCTACACAAGTGGTGAATGGGCAAACACTCAAACATTATATCACTAGAGATTCTTATAATGAAGATGTTGATGTAATTGAAACAGTTTCTCCAGAAGAATTCATCCAAGACAAATTGCAGGTACCTGCAGAGTTCGTTTTTGAATAGGTAACAGTTCTAGTCAGAGAAGTTTCGCAAAAAACTCTTCCTTTATTATTTTTGCTGTTTTTACTAAATATGAAAAATCACGAGACAAAAACGGGCAGGAAAAGAAGTCCGTGTGCTCCTCACACACAGAGGGCATGGGCCCACCTCTGGCCACGCCGCCCTGGTGTGAGAACACCTCGGAACTTGTTTCCATCCCAGTTTCCTCTTGTGATTTCGTGTTGATATATTAGTTTTGCCTATTTAACCCCCCGAAGTCCCCGAGGTCTGTATATCATTTTCTTGTTGTGTTTTGTTTTGAGCTATTTCTATCAGGAGTTGATCTTAAGTTTTGGGAGCACCATGGCCTCTTCAAACGACGACAAGGGCAAAAGGCCCAGGGAGGATGATCACCAAGACCCCGAGTGGAAGAAGGAGCAGGATACTGGAAGGCCGAGGCCAAGAAACCCTGCTTTTGAAGGACCAACTAAAGCTAGACGTATCTTTTCTCATGATATGCAGGGACCAACACTACACGCTTTGGATCTAAACTCCATGCATGTGATTAAAGAGGGTATGCTGGTCACTGACAAGTTTTGCGCTCAATATCGAGTGCTAGAGAAGGAAATAGAGATGCTTCAAGAAGAGAACCTCAGGCTTCGCCGGATGCTAGAATATTTTGTTAATCCAAGGCTGCTTCCACTACCGCCAAAAGAGTAATTCATCATCGGTATTGGCATCCCCTTGGCTTGTTCCAAGCTTGGGGGAGTGCCGCGGTATCACATCATCACCCTTTTACTCATTTATTTTTCAAGTAGAGTCATATCATGAATAGAGAAATTATCCTATAGAATAGTTTGTAGTGTGGAAGTATCCTCCTTAGTTGGTTATCTATGTATCCCTGGGTGTGAGTTGCGGTAATGAAATATTAATGAGAAGTTCTATCGTTTACTTTCCGCACACTTTATTTTAGTTTGCAATGTTTCTTATATGATTAGTCTTGTTGATTAGTATTGATATCACTTTGGGAGCATGAGTAAATTTAGTTGGTTTTGGCAAACTTAGCTTGGTCAATAGCAACATTACCTTGAGGTTTGAGTAGAAAAGAAGAAAGAAGTGCTTGTAGTTACATCACTGCAGTTTTCCTTATGTATGTTTCCTTATATGATTATTATTCTCAATGTTAAAATCATTGTACCTTCAAGGAAGTTTGCATGATTGTTCTTATTATATGTATGTTTGTTTGTTTCATGCAAATCTTATGCTTGCTACCCAGCCTTGCTAGCCAAAGACCTGTACTGAGAGGAAATACTTCTCGTGCATCCAAATCCCAAAAACCAAGTCACTTCCAAAGAGTCCATTATAAATTCCTATGCATGGTATTTCAAGCCATTCCAAGTAAATTTTCATGTGCTACCTTTCAAAACCCTTCAAATACTTCTCATTTTGTGCCACTGTTTTTATCTCATGAGGACGTAGTGGATGGGTTTGTTATCTTCCATACTAAATTAAGTACCCCTCGACTAGGCAGCTTCATCTGCTTGTCACTAATTTTGCAAGGGAGCTGGTCAAACCATTATAATCTCAAAAAGAAAAGAAAAACAGCACTCCTCCATGGTATGTGAAAGATGGTCGGCACCCGATGGAATCGGTTAGCCATGGTTTGAGAAAGAAAAAGGTGGGGAGGAGTGCCAAGCTATAAAAGAGCACCAATGTGCCAATTAATCAAACATCTCGGAACCGCTCTCACTTGTTTAGTATGGAAGATATCAAGAACTCCGTTGCTAGTCGTTGACAAAAGCAACCACCTCTCAAAACAATTTTTACCTCTGTTTTACAAATGAAAAGCTCTAGCACATGTTTAATCCCTGCTTCCCTCTATGAAGGGCATATCTTTTACTTGTATATTGAGTCAACCTATTCCCCTCTACCTCAAGCAAGCATTTGAGTTGTTATGTTTCACTCATTCATATGTTGATCTGTTTAATCATGTTTACTATCTTCCTTGTTTCGTACAATGCTTTTGTCTGAAGGAATATATCTTTGAAAGCTTTCTATAAATGCAAAAAGTTTGTTTTGTTAAGCATATGGTTTTTGCTATATTAGCTCTATTTTAAAAAGGCTCCATTCAAAGGCTAGTATAGTTGTTCATTGTTCTCTGACCAAGAACTGAGGTTTGCCATCACCAATTATAGTTTACTTTGTGCATCTTTATTTGTGATCCCCTTTACTTATTGCAAATCTATATTATATAAAGGGAAGTTGCTATCTATTATAACTTGTGCCTTTGGTGAATGTGATGCTTCTTGTCCGTATTTTGATTATCGACACTTCACTCCATAAACCTGTGGTCATGTTTACCGAGTTTAGTTTTTCGCTTGGGGACAAGCGAGGTCTAAGCTTGGGGGGGTTGATACGTCCATTTTGCATCACTATTTTGTATCATAATTTACTGTTATTCATTGATATATTTCATATTTAGAGATGATACTTATGTTGTTTCCTCTGTTTTTACATGTTTGATGATCATTGGAGGATTTGCTGTCGGAGTCAGGATTCTGCTGGAAAAGGACCGTCAAGACACCATATTTTAGAAGATCAGGAACATTCCAGAAAAATACCAGAAAATTATATTTTACCAAAAGACTTCGGAAGCCAGAAGGAGGAGTCGAGAGGAGCCAGAGGGCCGCCTCACACATAGGGGGCGCGGCCTAGCCCCTGGCCGCGCTGGCCTTGTGTGAGGGCGCCCTGGCCCACTTCTGGTCTCGCCCCTTCGCGTACTTCATCATCCCTGAAAACCTAAGTCAGGGGGGCTGAGAGATAGACACCGCCGCCTCTGCGGGGCGGAAAACACCAGAGAGAGAAAAGCTCTTCGGCAGAGAGAAATCTGCCAGGGAAATTCCTTCCTGAGAAGGGGAGATCGTCGCCATCGTCATCACCATCGCACCGGACTTCATCGGGATCATCATCATCATCTCCATCACCAGCACCTTCATCTCCACCATCACCATGCCATCCCGCTGTAACATCTTGAGTTGGATCTTGTTATATTCTTAGGGGAAACTTTCCCGGTGTTGATTACTCTTGTAGTTGATGCTATTGAGTGGAACCGTTGAATTAAGGTTTATGTTCAGATTGTTATTTACCATTATTTCACCTCTGATCATGATCCATATGATGTCTTGTGAGTAGTTCGTTTAGTTCTTGAGGACTTGGGAGAAGTCAAGATGTTAGTAGTGAATTATTGTTCAGCAATATTTAATGGTTTGATATTGTTGTGGTGCTATTTCACTAGTGGTGTAATGTGAATGTCGACTACATGATACTTCACCATTTATGGGCCTAGTGAGATGCATTGTGTATTTGGCTACCAATTGTGGGGTTGCTGGAGTGACAGAAACCTAAACCTCCGTTGGGAAACCATTGCACCAGGGAGCGTAGGATCTTAGAGTTTAAGGCTGTGGTTAGATTTATCTTAATTACTTTCTTGTATTTGCGGATGCTTGCAGGGGGGTATAATCACAAGTGTGTATTTATCCTAGTAAGGGTAGTGCGCTAGCACAGGTTCACCCCCATAACACTTATCAAACCAATAAAGACTACTTAGAGGTATGAAGCGAAAGCACTTGACAGAAACTCCCGTGTGTCCTCGAGAACGTTTGGTTATCATAAGTTACACAACCGGCTTGTCCTTTGCTGAAGAAAGGATTGGGCCACTTGCTGCAATTATTACTACTATCTTTTATTTATTCGCACTTTATTTATTTGCATTACCAAATACCCCTGAAAACCCGTTTGCTAGTATTTACAGTGAATCCTTGATCAAAACCACTAGTCAACACCTTCTGCTCCTCGTTGGGTTCGACACTCTTATTTATTGAAAGTACTACGATACACCCCCTATACTTGTGGGTCATCACACTATCTTTCATTTGAGTTGATACTGTGATCTTTTGTTTATGGATACTCGCAGTGTGAAATGAATTGGGAATCTTGCGGGATCATGGAGTTTGTATACGTGTTAGAGAAACGCCTGGGCCGCTAATCTAAGCCATGCGTAATTCATGGTGGAAATTTATAGCATTCCCATAGTGAACATTCGACGACGCATCTCACAATAAAAAGCTATACCAATGGTAAATAAAAGAGATGCTGAGGTGTTCATTGTCTGTTTGTCCTGTCATTTTGATGTGAGCTTGTTCCATGTCATCGGGCACGGAGGTACCCCGTTGGCGGTTCTCGATGATACGTGTATACTTACAATGACAAGAGCTTGCTTGGGACTCTAAGTAAAGTAGCATGAGGTTTGGGTATTCGTATTTCACGGGACACGAGGTTTTCAACTTATGATTTATCAAGCATATGCAGCATAAGTGTATTCGCATTAACTTTAACCATTCAAGATGCTTATGATGGGCGCAATGAGAGCTCAAAGCCGGTAAGTACCATAATTTTTGAAGGTTTATAAAACTTGCAATCACTGCTTCCCTCCGCGAAGGGCCTTTCTTTTACTTTTATGTTGAGTCACCACCTTCTATCTTTATGCACCATTAAGAGAGCATAGTTGTCATTCTGAATATAATGTGCATTGTACCAAAGTTTTCATTGATTGATTCGTATTGTTGGTTTCACTTGTTCTTAAATTATTTGTATCTAGTCGCCCTCTTAAACTTGAAGGTGTCCTATGCATTTATGTTTTGCTCTCCATGAAGGACAAGCTGAAAACCATTTGTATGTTTTTCCTTATAATTTGAACACACGTTTGACTTTCATTGTTTCATTTTCATGATCTTTTGTTTGTGTTCATTTTCATGTTATAACATGGTTGCTAAGTTTCTTCTATCAAGATTATATCTTTCATGCCCATTGAAAGGACATTTGTCCGTTTCTACTTTTTTGATTTACAATGACATGACTATGTTTTATGCGAACTAATATTTGAAATGTATGCATACAGGTTTAAGTTCACATGTGAAGGGGTTTTCATGCACAAAAAGAAAGATGGTGGAATCGCCTGCCAAAAGTGGGCTAGTTCGGTCTGGCCGGTCCCCTGGCCGGACCATCCGGCGGCAGACCGGGCTAGTCCGGCGGAGCCGCCAGACTGCTATTATGAACCGCCTTTCGGCGGGTTGCCGAATCCGCCCGGCGGGCCGCCAGACACCCGGCGAGCAGTCCGGTCCCACCGGACTTACCGCCAGAGAGTCCGGCCCAGAGGCCGGCAGCGCCGGACTGCTGCTCGGGCAGCCTCCAACGGCCAGATTTCCACCCCCCTATAAATACCCCTTCTTCCAGCTGGGGTACTGTTAGAACTTCACCAACCATTGTTCATCCTTGAAGCTCTCACCTACCCCCATTGCAAAAACACCAAATTCCATAGATCTCCCCTTCTAGCCAACCAAAGCTCTTGATCTTTGGAGGATTGAAGGAGGAGGCACCGATCTACATCTTCACCGAAGGAATTTCATTTCCCCCTCCATTTGCTTGTAGTTTTGCACCTAGGGGATCTTGTGACCCTAGGTGTTGTAATTGATTGATTAACTCATCTTTGTGGTGATTCTTGCCTCTATGGCTTTCTTGGGAGCCTCCAATTGAGTTATGGAGTTGTGCCCCAAGCTCTGTGTAAGGGATTCGTGGTTCCCCCAATACAATCGCTTAGTGGAAACGAGCTAGCCTTCGTGGCTTGCTCACCGGAGAACAAGGTGAGCCTTTGTGGCATTGCTAGACTCCGTGTCACCACACCTCTCCAACGTAGACGTACTTCCCCTCAAAAGGAAGGAACTACGGGAATACATCCTTGTGTCTCCGGTCTCCACTCTTCGGTTATTTCTTTCCCTTACTTGTATCTTGCTAGTTACTTGTTTACTTGCATGCTTGCCACTCATAGGAAATTCACCTAGTTGCACATCTAGTGAATTTACTTTGTGTCAAGCCTTAAATTTGAAAAAGAATTTTTTTTTGACTGAGCGCCTATTCACCCCCCTCTAGTCGCCCGTACCGATCCTTTCAGTTGGTATCAGAGCCTAGTGCTCTTGGATTGGGCTTAACCGCCTAAGAGATTATGGGCGACGAGGATCCCGCCACTAAGGTGGATCTTAATAGTATAATAACACGAATGGATGCTATGATGGCAGCCATGGAAAGCCAAAAATCTCAACTTGATGCTCTCACTAGTGGAACATCTAGTACCACACCTCCAACCTCGGTTGAAACCCCGGATAAGGATAAGCCATCCTTAAACAAGGATGATCCGGGCAAGGATGGGGATGAGAGCAACGAGGACCCACCAAAGAAAGATGACACCTCTCGGGGACAAAGCACGGAAATTCCACATCCTATGAGCTATGTCTCCAGAAGACACCTTCAAATGCCACACCTTGCTTCTTGCGGCCCACCGCCACCACTTGATGCTTCTAGCTTTGCCAATTGGCAAGATAACATGCGCTCTCACATAAACTTTATGTCTATTGAGCTTTGGAGGATCATTGAGCAGGGTTTCCATCCAACTTCCAAGGACTTGACCAACTTGCTACCTTGGGAGCAAATCGACAAGCAACTCAATGCCTCCGCCTTGCATCTAATTCACATGTCTCTTACCGAGAAGGACAAGGCATTCGTCTGCAACATCACCTCCGCCAAGGAAGCTTGGGATGTTCTCACCAACCTCTTCATCGGGAATGAGAGCATTCAAGAATCCAAGTTTGATGAAGCCTCCAATGAAGCGGACAACTTTGCCATGCTTGATGGTGAAACTCCCGAAGAACTCCATAGGCGTTTCTCGGCACTCCAAGTGAAGCTAACGGATCTTGGCTCCTCCCAATGTGATTGGAAGTGGATGAAGAGGAAGTTCATTCAAGCTCTCTTGCCCTTCCACAAGGAGACCGTGAACTCTATCAAGGGAAATGCCAACTTCCGGTTGATGTCCGCACATGATATCTTGCAAGAGATAATGGCAAGAAAGATCTCCGAGAAGAATGCGGATGACGCTCTAGCACGAGCTCGTGGTGTTCGTGCTCCTAACCTTGCTTTGAAGGCCAAAGTCACATATCATGAAGAATCAAGTTTAGTGGAAGAGGAAGAGATTTTGAGCGGAAGTCCCGAGGACATGAAGTATGCTCATGCCGAGCATATGGCTCTTGCTCATAGGGCATTCATGAAGAAGTGGAAGTCATCTAGCCCTTCCAAGCCCAAGGCTACAAGTAGAGTGAGAACTTGCTACAATTGTGGTAACCATAACCACTTCATTGCGGAGTGTCCTTATGATAGAGTGGAAGATCACAATGGAAGACTTGTCCGCAAGGAAATGAAGACCAAGTCATATCCAAGGAACTCCGACAAGAAGAGAGATCTCCCAATTCACGCTTTGACAACTCAAGAAGAGTACCCCTCCGAGGATGATGCAAGTGATGATGAGGAAGTAGGAAGGGCCGCCATCGCCATTGCACAACCTACCCCTTCATCATCTCTTTTCGCTTCCGCAAATGAATCAAAGCGCACCAACCACAATGCGACATGTCTTATGGCTCACGCTACAAAGGTATCACCCCCTCTCACACCCATCATACCTAAAAGCTTATCTTTGATGAATTGTGTTGAATTATGTGGTGATAATGATGATCTAAATGAAATGGACATTTTCATGTCAACCTTGCATGGGGAGACCAAAGTTCGCTTTGAGCTCTTAGATCAATATAATGAGGCCCTCGAAATAAATGATAAAAATGATGAACGTATTTTTGAGCTTGAGGGGCATGCACGTGACTATGCCGATGAAATTGCTTCCCTTACTCAATCTCTTGAGGAAGAGCATGACCTAAGGGTAGCACTTGAGACATCCAAGTTGTGCCTTGAAGAATCTCACAATTTGGATATTGCTAAACTTAAAAGTGATCGTGATATTGCTTAATCCGTTGCTAATGAACTTAGGTTGCAAAATGAGAAACTAAATCTTATAATTGCTAATGAAGCAACCAAGTCTCTTTCTAGCACCTTTGTTGCAAGTTCATGCTCAACTAACCCCTCTTGTGAGAAAGTTCCCCTAAAGGGAAATTAGAAGCTTGATGAGCTTTTGAATACTCAAAAGCAACATGGTGACAAGACGGGACTTGGATATGCTTCCAAGTCTGAGAAGAACAACAACAAGAAGAAGAAAAATAGTGTCCCGCGCCTCCTCCCTCATTAAAGAAGCATGCTTCTAATGAAATATGCTATGATGAGAATGGTAATGTTTTTGAGGAGGAGGTGAGGGAAGTTATTGGGAATGCCAAGAAGGCTATGCCTAATCATAATAACTTTGTGGGAAAATATAATCCTTCTTATGTTCTTTGCCGTGCACGTGATGGCCATGTTTATGCTAAATTTGTTGGTTCATCAAATGAATTTGTTGCATGGTCTATTTGGGTTCCAAAGACCCTTGTCACTAACAAGAAAGGACCCATTGAGAAATGGGGACCTAAAATCAAGACTTGATCTCTTGTAGGGCTTTGCTTCCAGTGGTGGTCAATGGATAATTGATAGTGGTGCTACCAATCATATGACCGGGAGCAAAGAAATGGTGACGGAGCTTCGCACCGGTTCATCCCATGCGGGCTACGTCACCTATGGGGATTCTTCAAGGTCAAAGGTATTGGGTCTTGGCAAGGTTGTTGTCTCTCACAATGTTACCGTGGAAGATGTCATGCTTGTTGAGTTCCTTTCATATAATCTTCTTTCCGTTGCTCAACTTGCTAATATGGGCTTTGCAACCTTCTTTGATGTTGGGATTGTGGTTCTTTTATGGAGCAAGTCTCTTAATGTAGCTCATGTTGGGCATGTCGAAAACGGCTTATATGTGATCGACTTCTCGAAGGAGACCACTAAAGCCACGACTTGTCTCATGGCTAAGGTTGATGTGGGATGGCTTTGGCATCGCCGACTAGGCCACGTCAACATGAGGACTTTGCAAAGTCTCCACAAAGGCAACCACATCCTAGGACTAACCGATCTAACCTTTTCAAAAGATCGTGTGTGTAGAGCTTGCATTGAAGGAAAGATGCATGAACTTCTTCATCCTAGCAAGACCATCATTTCATCTAAGAGGGTCCTAGAGCTCCTTCACATGGATCTCTTTGGCCCTCCCACTTATGCAAGTCTTGGAGGAAAGAAGTATTGCTTGGTGATTGTCGATGACTATTCAAGATACACTTGGGTCTTTTTCTTGGCACACAAGAGTGAGACTCAACAAACCGTCAAAGACTTCACCAATGAAGTGCAACGCCAATATGGTCAAGACATATTGATGATCCGAAGTGACAATGGCACCAAGTTCAAGAACTACACCTTGAATGATTTTCTCAATGATGAGGGGATTCGCCATCAATACTCATCTCCCTATACTCCCCAACAAAATGGTGTAGCCGAGCGGAAGAACTGAACTCTCATTGATATGGCTAGGACCATGTTAGCGGAATTCAAGTCTCCATATAACTTTTGGGCCGAAGCCATTAATACCGCATGTCATGCGTCAAACTGGTTATATCTCCGCAAGGGCTTGAACAAGACTCCTTATGAGGTCCTCATTGGAAAGAAGCCTAATATCAAGTACTTCCGGGTATTCGGTTGTAAGTGCTTCTATCTTAAGAAAGGTGTCCATTTGTCCAAATTTGATACAAAAGCTCTTGAGGGCACCTTTGTTGGCTATGCCGCCGAATCTCACGCTTTTAGAATCTTTGACAAACTCTCCGCTCGAGTTGTTGAAGTTTCTAACGTGAGATTCGACGAGAATGATGGCTCCCGTGTGGAGCAACGTGGTGTTTTTAATGTAGGTGACGAAATACCTCCTCTTGCCATAAGAAGAATGGGTGTGGGACATCTCATACCCGTTGAGGGATACCTTTTGGCGGAAGGAGAAGGACTATGCTCTACTCAAGTGGAGCCTTCACCCTCTCAAACACAACAAGCTCCACAAGGTCCCTTTGATGCTAGCCAAAGACAAGCTCAAGCCCCTCAACCATGTGAGCATGATCAAGATCAAGACCATTAGCATGATGGTGATTCTTCACCAAGTGGTGATAAAGATCAAGCTCAAGATGAAGAGCAAGCTCAAGTTGAAGAGCATGCTCAGATTGAAGGTCAAGGCGAGGACCAAAACCGTGGAGATGACCAAGTGGCTTCTCAAGAATCTCTTGAAGAAGCTCAAGCTCGCCGTGCCATGAAGATAGCATCAACTCTCCGGAAAGGTAGCCACACCTTGGAGAGTGTGATTGGAAGTGTGAGGAAAGGGGTGTCCACAAGGAGGCAATTGGCAAACTTTAGTAGCCGCCATGCCTATATCTCTTGTGTGGAACCTCAAAAGGTGTTTGAAGCGCTTGAAGACCCGGATTGGGTAGAGGCCATGCATGAAGAACTCAATAACTTTGAGCGCAACAAAGTTTGGTCATTAGTGGAGAAGCCCAAGGATTGCTGCAATGTCATTGGAACCAAGTGGATCTTCAAGAACAAGCAAGATGGAAATGAGATTGTTGTAAGGAACAAGGCTCGTTTGGTTGCTCAAGGGTACTCTCAAATTGAAGGCATTGACTATGGAGAGACCTTTGCACCCGTGGCTCGCCTTGAGTCCATCTGTATCCTTCTTGCTTATGCATCACATCATAATTTTAAGTTGCAACAAATGGATGTGAAGAGTGCTTTCTTAAATGGTCCTTTGCATGAGTTAGTGTATGTAAACCAACCCCCGGGCTTTGAGGATCCTAACTTTCCGAACCATGTCTACAAGCTCGATAAGGCACTCTATGTCCTTAAACAAGCCCCACGTGCGTGGTATGACCATCTTCGAGAGCTTCTTGTAGACCGTGTGACGAGGTTCTAACTCGGCAATGCCCATGCTTGAAGGCTTTTGATCTATGGAGCGTATGTGGGCGCTTGGCGGATTCGACGGCTTCAGACAGAAACAGGGGGTGCACACGAATTTACCCAGGTTCGGCCCCCCGGAGGGTAAAGACCTACATCCTGCTTGTCTGATCTTGTATTGCTTGTATAGTTGGAGCTGTTACAATGGTGCGCAGATGCAATCTGGTGGAGGTGGAAGGAGATGGCGTGGCTAGCCTATGCGTGTTCGATCTATGCGGGATCTAGTGTCTATGCGAGATTGTATTGTAGCCTATGCGAGTTAGCTTGTCTAGAGGATGCCCTTGGTGGCTTTATATATACAGCCAGTTAGGGTTTACAAGTAATTTTTATCTTCTACTCCAAGTCGAAGTGCTGGGCCTTGCGGGATTTGGGTATCCTTCAAGCGGGCTTCTTCCTTGGCAGGAACCGGGTAGGCAAATATCAAGGACCGAGGGGTCATACCCTCGTTAGTAGCCCCCGAGTGCCTGGGATAGTCGAAGACTATGGTAGGGACTCTAATCTTAGATTCTCCTTGACGTCGTAGTCTTGTATGTCGCATGTGGAAGCACCAAATGAATTTCTTGCATGTCGTGGGTGGAGTCGCATGGTGGCCGAATCATGGTGATGATGTTGTCGAAGGCTTGCTATAGGCGATGTCGTTGTCGAATGCTTGCTGTAGGCAATGTCGTTGTCGAATGCTTGCTGTAGGTGATGTCGTTGTCGAGTCGGAATATGTCGAACCGAAGTCGACGTAGCAGACGGAGCGCCGTTGATGATTTAGAAGGCCGCTAAAGTTAACAGCGTAGGGCGCAGCCCTCGAGCGTGTTGCTAACGCCGGGCGAATAGATGCCAATGCGAGGCGAAGCCCCCGAGCGTGTTCCCAACGCCGGACGAATAGATGTCAATGCGAGGCGAAGCCCCCGAGCGTTTTGCCAACTCCGGGCGAATAGATACCAATGCGAGGCGAAGCCCCTGAGCGTGTTGCCAACGCCGGGCGAATAGATGCCAATGCGAGGCGAAGCCCCCGAGCGTGTTGCCAACGCCGAGCGAATAGATGTCAATTCGAGTAGTACTCATTCCGAGCCTCGAAAATGCTTAGCTTGGTTTGCAGGGGGATACGCATAACCGGCCTGAGACTCACGCCGGGTCTCAGTTAATTGCATAGCCACAAAAACATTCGGTTAGCTTACTCAGATTCGAGTCCCCCGACTCGAACCCGCGTGGGCTGGCGCTACCTCGACCCGAGCCGCGTTGGACTTACCAGGTCGAAGCCCAGTTCATTGTGAGGCACCCGATGCGTCCATCGGTGCAAACTTCATACCGTAGGTATGGAAAATTTCTCGGAAGAGCGCGCTTGATACGAATACCGGGCCATCTGGTGTTGCAAACCATGGACTTACCTTCGTATTTGACATACGGCATCCGCATTGGTATATTGCCACCAGAATTCGGGCATGAAGTGTAGCCCCCGAGCGTGTCGCTAACGCTGGGACGAATGAATGCCAATTTGAGGTGCAGCCCCCGAGCGTGTTGTCAACGCCGGGGCGAAGGAGTGTCAATTCGAGGCACAGCCCCCGAGCGTGTTGCCAACGCCGGGGCGAACAAATGCCACTATGAGACGCAGCCCCCGAACGTGTTGCCAACACCGGGGTAAATGAATGCCGACTCGAGGCGTCGAAGTATGTTAGGATGGAGTGTCGATGAATTTGATCCCTATAGTTGAGGAGGTAGATACCTCGCACTCGACGGTCATTAAGCAAATAGACATATGTATAATGTGAAATAGACACATGTATAATATGAAGGCAAAGCCCCTGAGTATCGGTTGCTAAAAGTGTCGAAAGCATACAGAAAGTAATGAAAGTAGTCGACTCATAGTTGAGGAAGACTTAGCTTTGGTATTTTGTGGGGTAGCTCTCGTCGTCATCTTTCCAATGGCGGTGGTCTCATGTCATTTGGACACTCGTGTCAAAAGTTATTACAGTTCAAGATCAGCCTATTTTACCTGTCAGAAAAGTCGTCGCAGCGTTGGCTCCGAGGGGTCGAAGCCTATCGGGCTCCGAGGGGTCGAAGTCTTCGGCTCCACAGGGGTCGAAGAATCTGGTCGAATGTCTTTGATGATGGCATGGTCAAATTGGTTGTTGACTACAAGGTCGAAGATCATGGCGACGGCAGGGTCGAAGATCGTGGCGATGATGGGGTCGAAGATCACGGCGACGGCGAGGTCGAAGATCATGGCGATGAAGGGTCGAAGA
Organism: Dactylis glomerata; assembly: GCA_007115705.1. Taxonomy (NCBI): domain Eukaryota; kingdom Viridiplantae; phylum Streptophyta; class Magnoliopsida; order Poales; family Poaceae; genus Dactylis; species Dactylis glomerata. Next base: position 2,838,003 of record QXEO01000236.1, read on the forward strand.
TCATGACGATGGCGAGGTCGAATTTCCTGATGATGCAGGGGTCAAATTTCCTGATGACGCAGGGGTCGAATTTCCTGATGACGCAGGGGTCGAATTTCCTGATGACGCAGGGGTCGAATTTCCTGATGACGCTGGGGTCGAATTTCCTGCTGTCGCTGGGGAGGTCGAATTTCTTGGCGACGGCTGTGACGAAGATCATGTCGACGGAGTCAAAGGTTGTCGTGGTTTCGTCAACAGATCTGCCATAGGGGTAGGGATATGGCGGTTTGTGGAAGGGGGTGAACACGGAGGAGCGATCCAGGACGGTGGTAGCACGAGTTTACCCAGCTTCAGATCCCGCAACGGTGGCGAGACCCTACGTGCTACTATAAGTCACTATAAGGCAACAATTGCTCGGTTACAATGATGAGGTTGGCTGTTTCGCTATGCGATTGGCCGTAAGCTTGGTCTCAATGCCTCAAGGGCTGCTCCACGCCGGGCTTATAAAGGCGCCTGGCGTGGACTACACGTTGGTACCGGAGCGGATACAACTTGGAGTCCTAGACTAAGTCCTACACGTGCGCTACAAGGTCACCCGCCATGGGCCGTCTTCCGGATCCGCCATAAGCTTGCCGCTAGTAGCCCGCCATGGACCAGTCTCCGGATCCGCCATAAGCGCCTGCGTCCAGTACCGCCGTGCCAACTTCAGCAACTGGGCCGCCCGGTATGGCGAATCCGCCATACCACCCCTGATGGGCCACCCTGGCTTGCTGATTTAGGACTACGTCGCTGGTATACCTATTTGGTATATCCCCAACAGTAGCCCCCAGGGAACTTCAAGATCACCATTTACATCCGCCATGCTTATACTTGATAAGTCATTTCCGCCATAGCTCTTCTTTGCTGGGATGGCGGTTATCTTGATGTTCCTTTTCCATCTATCAATCCGCCGTAAATAACGGATCAAGCGACGTAGTTATCTTAGCGAGATTTTCGGGATCCGATGGATCATACCGTTGAAATCCGCCGTAAATTTCGGCACACAGTTCCTTCTAGGGCAAGATTCACCAAGTTACTTTCTTACCCTCGGACACGTGTCGCCAGATTAGGGTTTCTGCAATCGGGACGAGCGGTAGTGATGGCGGGCACGAATCTCGAGGCCCGGGGTCTATATATACCCCGGCCTCTCACCCCCGGCCGGTCACCCCTTCATTCTCCCCGTCGCTCTCTCTCTCTTCAGCGCCACCACGAGAGCTTCGCGATCTCCGACGAGCCGCCGCGGAAGACCTCGCCGCCGGTAGCATTTTTCGCCGGACCACTTCGCCCAAGTCATGGATTCCGGATCACCAGCCCGCCACTATTCCGATGCTGAGGAGGAAGACTCTCCTCTGCAACAATCAGTCCAGGGAGATCATTCTGGGATGGTGGATTTGGACCCAGAAGACAATATGTCTGAAGCTGAGGAGGAGATGGCGGGTGCAAACCCAGATGACCCCGCAGCAGATGGCGAGGTTGAGGAGGAGGAAGCGGAGGACGAAGAGGAACAGATTCCCCAGAACCTTCATGGGTACTGGCAGAAATCCAGCATCAAGGATTCTGACGTCCAAATTATGGAGGGCGAGGGTACTATCGCTCCTCAAGCTGAGTCGGGATGGCGGACTGACTTCAAGGCCCCAGTGCCTTTTCCTAACCCCTCCGAGATCGTGATGCTCAAATTTCACGTGGAGAGGGGTCTCAGTATGCCTCCATCTCTTTTCTTCACGAATCTTCTGAAGTACTATGGCCTGCAGCTCCACCACATATCACCAAACAGCTTGGTGTCTGTGGCGGGTTACGCAGCTTTATGCGAGGGATACCTTGGGATCCGCCCCAGGGTAGACCTATTCCAACTCTTTTTCTCCGTGCGTGCCAATTATGAAGACGACGGATCTCTTCGAACCTGCGGAACTGTTTGCTTCCTTCCACGCAGGTCGAAAGAATACCCTTTCATCGCGCCACTGGACTCCGCCATCGGATGGAGAGGGTCCTGGTTCTACATGGCGGACAAGCCTGCGCCATCTCAAGCCCGCGGCCTTCCTCCATTCAAGAACGTAGCTGCTGAGTCTCGCGACTCCTGGACGGCTGTCAATGATGAATCCGCCACCCCCTATGTCAAGCTTTTGGCTCGGCGGATTGCCAAGCTATCTGTAGATGGCTTGAAGGGGATCGACACCATCAACTGCTAGATATCCCGGCGGATCCAGCCGCTGCAACACCGCGATCGCCTGATGCACGAGTATACTGGTGCAAATGATGGCATGCGTTGTTCAGACCAGGAGCTAGACCCCAAAATTGTCGAGAAGCGCATTCGTTCCTTGATGAAGTCTCCTAGGAAGAAACCCTTGAAGTTTGGCATGGCTATGTTTGAGAATGGCACATGTCCTCTGGTAAGTTCCCTTTCCGCCATAATACTGTACAGTATCTTTATATTTTATAGGACATAACGTTTGTCTTATTACCAGCTCAAATCGCTTGGCTCTGCTCACTTTGCCCATCCCCTTCGCCGCTCCAACCTCAAATCTGCCGCCAAGGAAGAAGTAGTTCATTCTAGCGGAAACAAGGAGGAGATGGCGGGGAATGTTGAAGATACAGCGCATACGACCCAAGAGAAGGCGGTTTCCAAGAAACGGGGCGGTAGCGGGAAAACTCGCGGAGGTGGCGGGAAATCTGCTGATTCCCGTCGTTTCGAAGCTCAACGCAGGGCGGAGCTTGAAACGCCATCCGAGAGTACCGCTACCATCAATCTGCCCAAGTCAAGGTAATCTTTGGACACCCTTTTTCATTGTTTTACTGCTTTCCATTTCTAATTCCTTTTCTCTTAGAAGGAAGAAGCCAACTGTCAAGGAGCCGTCCTCCAAGCGAGCCAAGCCCTCCCCTGCCGCTATCCCGCTCACCCCTGACGCACCAGCCCCCTCCTCTATTCGTATTGATATTGATATGGAGGATGCTGGTGGTTAGTTTGACCCAATACCAGAAATCAACCCAACGACTGAAGCTGCGGCTAATGATGTCGTCCAAAGCGAAAAGGTTTCTGGCTCTCAGGGTCAAGTAGCGGATACTCCGTCTGGTGGTAGCTCATACTGGAGACAGAAGCAACTTGAGGTTGTCAACCTAATTTCTAGCCAGGAAGATGCCAGCAACCAGCTGTCCAGCGGTATTGCCGCTTTTGTTGAAAAAACATCAACCATGAAGAAGGTATGTACTCCCAGTAGCCCCCGAGCGTCATGGCGGATTTGCAAATTTAATCTGCTATGGAGCTCCAAGGTTGACTTCTATAAGTTTTTTGAATAGCTAAGCTCTCGAGCGCTGGCAGTTCACACAATGCTCTGTAGAGAACTTTAAATTTCACACTGAGTAGCCCCCGAGCGTTATGGCGGATAATTATCCGGCATAAAGCTCTTAGAAGACAGAAAATCAGCATAAGTAGCCCCCGAGCATCATGGCGGATTCATCCATCGTGATGCTCTAAGAGTAACTAAAAAATTAACATGAGTAGCCCCCGAGCGTCATGGCGGATTCTATCCATCATGATGCTCTAAGAGTGACTAACACTTCAAATTTTGCCAGAACTACAAGAAGGTGGTGGAGGACCTGGTCCAGGTCGTCAGCTCGCAGGAGAAGGAGCTGGCGGAGAAAGGCGCTCTTGTGGCGGATTTGCAGCAGCAGCTTGAGAATAGCGGTAACCCACCTTAAGTTTCCTTTATGCTTATTCGATCAAACGCTGAACTGACAAAATTCCGCCATGCAGACGCTGCCAAACTCAAGTCCACACTTGAGGGGATGAAGAAAGGCCACGCCATTGCGATGGATGGGCTGAATGAACAGCTCCGGAAATCGCTGGCTGAAAACGCCACCCTCGAGAGGCAGCTGAAGGACCAGGAGAACCAGGGCAAGAAAAAGGACAAGGAGATAGCGGATCTCCGCAAAGCCGCCGCTGACTTTGAGAAGCGGCGTGAAGGCTTTAACGAGCTCCTCCATCACTTCCAAGACAACTTGCTAGGTACCACCTCTTATAACTTGTTTTTCAACTTCTGCTATGTAGTTCGTGACGCATCTTCTTTTTTCCGCCATGCAGCTTCCTTGGGGCAAAGTGAGGTGGACACCGCTGAGGGCTTGCGCATGGCCACCGACGCAGCGAGGAAGGAGCTTGATGGCCTTCTCAGCGCTGGTCGCCAAGCATGCGGGAGCCTGCAGATAGCGGGTTCTTCCAACCTTTCTGCCATTGCGCTCACGCAGAAGCTGCTGCTGGTGCCAGGGCTGGTGGCGGATTGGAAGCTGTCCTCTGCTCGGGGTGGTGCCAGAACGGCGCTGACATTGGCGAAGGCCCACTACCCCGACATGGACCTGGACCAGCTCACCTCCGGCATCCCTGAGAGCGGCGAGGATGGCGCGCCGGTGGACGAGGCCGCCATCCGTCAGAGCGTGCTTGGATACGATCAACTGTGTGCCCTTGGCACTCAGTTGAACGTATACTATGAAGCATACGAGCTGCCAGGGTCGCCAAGCCAAGCTTCGGCATCAGCCTCCGCAGCTACAGCAGGTGGTGATGGCGGTGATGAGGTGTCTTCCAAGATTCCGCCATCCTCTTGAGATGTGCCCTGCAAGATGGCAGGAAAAAATACTTTGCATCAATTCGGCCCCTGAGTGGGTCTGTAATTTAAACTTAAACTGCGTGTGATGTGTCTGCACTGTGACTGATCTGCTTATGGCGGATCAGTGGAATGCTTTGTGAACTTTTGCAGTTTGTTTTTTATGAAGTGGTTTTAATTGCGCGAAGAAACTGCCAGGCTTAGTTTTATGCAACTTGCAGTTTTTGCCATGCCCAAAAAACAACACTTAAATTTTTCACGCGTAGGATTATGCGATCCGCCATCCGGCTCTCTGTGCTTGACTTTTCGTGAGATGGCGAAATCTTCGCACGAACAATCCGCTAGGGCGACGATACTTAATAGCAACCGTCCAGAACCCTGAGCAGATGGCAGCTTGGATCGTCAAAAAGTCACTACTCTGGAATCCACACAGAGAACATCGAATGAAGATCAAAACATAAAAAAGCTACGCGGACCGCTTATGGCGGATTTAAAAGAGACGCAAGTGCAAAGCACAATTGCGCAAAAGGTTCTATACGATCTAAATGAACAATAAAGGAGGTAAAAGACTCAGAAAAAATCAAGAGTGAACCAAATGCTTTATTTCATTGATCATATAGAGGTGCCTGTTACAAAGCTAGAAAATTGCTAAGTGTAGAAAGGACGTAGCTGTGCGATGTTCCATGGACGATCTGTCTCGTCGTAGATATCGTCAGGGTCTCTTCGTTTGCGCTTCTTACTTGGTCGCTTATCTAGCTCGCGAATATCAATGAGGTAGTAGGAACCATTCAGTAGAGCTTTGCTGATGACGAAGGGTCCTTCCCAAGGCGGGGATAGCTTGTGGGACTTCTGCTGTTTCAGGCGTAGCACCAGGTCACCTTCTTTGAACGAGCGTTGGCGAACTCGCCTGCTGTGATAGCGGCGGAGATTCTGCTGGTAGATGGTGGATCTCTGGGCTGCTAGGCCACGCTCTTCTTCCAGCAGGTCCACAGATAGTTGTCTGGACGCTTCTGCATCTTCTTCCTTGTAGGCCTCGACTCTTGGAGAATCGTACTGAACATCACTTGGCAAGATTGCCTCTGCTCCGTAGACTAAGAAGAAAGGGGTAAGGCCGGTTGATCTGTTTGGCGTGGTCCGTAGACTCCACAGCACAGATGGCAACTCCTCTGCCCAGGCTCCAGCTGCTCGATGTAGCGGTGCTTCTAGGCGTGGCTTGATCCCTGACATGATTAGTCCATTGGTCCGCTCAACTTGGCCATTAGACTGTGGGTGTGCCACAGATGCTAGGTCAAGGCGAATTCCGTTGTGATGGCAGTATTCTTCAACTTCTCCCTGAGACAAGTTTGTGCCATTATCGGTGATGATGCTGTGTGGGATGCCGAATCTGACCACAATGTCCTTGACGAATTTTAGGGCGGTTTTGCCATCAAGTTTTCTGATGGGCTTAGCTTCCACCCACTTCGTGAATTTGTCTACCGCTACCAAAAGGTGCGTAAATCCCGAAGGTGCTGTTTTTAGCGGACCCACCATGTCCAGCCCCCAGACTGCAAAAGGCCAAGTTATGGGGATCGTATGCAGTGCTGTGGCGGGCATATGGGTTTGCTTGGAGTACATCTGGCAACCATGGCAGAGCTCCACAATGCGGTCTGCATCTGCCTTGGCTGTTGGCCAGTAGAACCCATGGCGGAACGCTTTTGCTACTAGGGATCTGGCGGCGGTGTGATGCCCACATTCGCCTTCATGGATCTCTCTTAGTATTTCGATTCCATCCACTTGGGATATGCACTTCATGAAAACTCCCGAGGTGCTTCGTTTGTAGAGTTGGCTATCTATGATGGTGTACGCTTTGACTCTACGCTCGATCTGTCTTTTCTCGACTTCGTCTTCGGGAAGCTTCTTGCTCGTCAGATATTCCAGGAAGGGCTTTGCCCATGGCGGATTGCTAGGCAAAACCGCCATTACAGGGGAGCTCGCCATCTCCGGATTTTCTGGATCCACCATCTTTACTGATGGTACGCGCAGATGCTCGAGGAACACGCCTGGCGGAACTGCCTTACGGCTGGATCCCAGTTTGGACAAGGTATCGGCCGCCATGTTATCTTCTCGCCGTACGTGCTTTATGTCGTAGCCGAGGAAACTTTTGGCCATCTCGTCCACTTCGTCCCTGTATGCCGTCATTACTTCATTCCGAGCTTTGTATGTGCCAGCCACCTGCTGGGCCACAAGGTCAGAGTCTCCACAACACATAATGTGTTGTACGCCAATCTCCTTTGCGACACGTAGCCCATGTAGTAGCGCTTCATATTCCGCGATGTTGTTGGTGGTGGGAAAGTGAATCTGGAGAACGTAGCTTAGCTCATCTCCCTTAGGAGATTTGAGCGTCACTCCAGCCCCCGAGCCGTGTAGCAATTTTGAGCCATCAAAGTGCATCACCCAATGCTCTGGTTCTGGGACGGGCGTAGTCTCCTGTGCTTCTTTCCAATCCGCCATAAACTCCGCCAAAGCCTGAGACTTGATGGCGGCGCGAGGCTTGTAGTCGATGTCGAAAGAGGCCAATTCAATGCCCCACTTCGCGACTCGTCCTGTTGCATCGCTGTTGTTGATGATGTCCTTCAGTGGGGCTTTGCTCACCACTGTGATCTTATGGTCATAGAAGTAATGCCTTAACTTACGAGAAGCTAGGAAAACTCCGTATGCCAATTTTTGGTAGTGAGGGTAGCGCTGCTTGGATTCCGTCAGGACCTCGCTGACATAGTAGACTGGTCGATGTACGCCATACTCCTGCGCTTCTTCCTTACGCTCTACCACCATGACGATGCTGACCACCCTATTGGTTGCCGCCATGTATAGTAACATGGGCTCCTGGTCTTCGGGTGCCACTAGGACTGGTGCAGTGGATAACACTCTCTTCAGATCCTTAAGTGCAGCGTCTGCCTCGTCGGTCCAGACGAATTCATCTGATTTCTTCATCAGCTTGTAGAGTGGCAAAGCCTTCTCGCCAAGACGACTGATGAATCTGCTCACTGCTGCCACGCAGCCTGTGAGTCGCTGCACGTCTTTTAGGTCGATGGGCCGGGAGATGTCGAGGATTGCCTTGATCTTCTCCGGGTTAACCTCAATTCCGCGGTGGGAGACGATGAATCCCAGGAGTTGTCCAGCTGGGACCCCGAAGACGCACTTCGTTGGGTTAAGCATCATGTTGTACTTCCTGAGATTGTCAAAGGTCTCTTGCAAATCCGCTATAAGGCCATCTTGCTTCTTGGACATGACTGCGATGTCATCCACGTATGCGTGGATATTTCGTCCGATTTGATCCGCCAGGCACTTTTGCATAGTGCGCTGATACGTTGCTCATGCGTTTTTCAGACCGAATGGCATTGTGACATAGCAATATGTGCCATAAGGTGTTACGAACGACGTAGCGAGCTGATCGGACTTTTTCATCTTGATCTGGTGGTATCCGGAGTAGGCATCTAAGAAACACAGTAGCTCCGATCCCGCCGTCGAGTCAATGAATTGGTCAATGCGAGGCAAGGGAAAAGGGTCTTTTGGACATGCTTTGTTCAGGCCAGTGTAATCTACACACATGCGCAGAACTTTTGTGTTTTTCTTAGGAACTAGCACCGGATTCGCCACCCACTTGGTATGTATCACTTCCTTGATGAAGCCTGCTTTCAACAGCTTGGAAATTTCCTTTCCTATGGCGCGGCGTTTTTCATCTCCGAAGCGTCTCATGGCTTGTCTTACTGGCTTTGAGCCAGGAATTATCTGCAGAGCGTGCTCGGCGAGTTCCCTGGGTACACCCGTCATGTCAGATGGCTGCCATGCGAAGATGTCCCGGTTCTCACGGAGGAACTCGACGAGCGCGCTTTCCTATGCGGGGGACAAATTCGTCCCAATGGCGGTAGTCTTGGCGGCATCGCCAGCGACAAGTTCCACCTGTTTTGTATCGACTGTAGGCTTGAAGGTGGGCGGGGTGGCGGAAATGTCCTGCTTGGATGCCGGCATCTCCGCGGGGTCCGTTGCGGCGTGGATTTCTTTGAACTCCTCACCGAAGAACACTGCTTCCGCGAAGGCGGCTTCTCCTTCCTCGCACTCCTTTGCCTTTCTAAAGCTGCCATAAACGGTGATTATGCCATCCGGTCCTGGCATCTTTAGTTGATTGTAGATGTAGCATGGCCTTGCATGGAAGCTGTGGAAAGCGGGGCGCCCGAAGATCACGTGGTAAGTGCTTTTGAACGGGACTACTTCAAAGGTTATGGGCTCTTCTCTGTAGTTTTCCTCACTACCGAAGGCAACCTTGAGTGTGATGGACCCGAGGGACTTAGCTTGGCGACCAAGAACCACCCCATAAAAGGTGACCGCGCTATGGCGGAGTTGGGTCTTGGTGAGGCCGAGCTTTGTCAGCGTTTCCACGTACATGATGTTCAGGCTGCTTCCGCCATCCATTAAGCATTTGGAGAACTCATAGCCATGGATTACAGGGCATACCACCATGGCGTAATAGCCATCTGGGATGTGCTCTGGATGATCGTCGTGGCTTCAGTGCACCGGTACTTCGGACCATCGGACGTACTGGCGGATTTTTGGCACGGTGGCATTAAGGGAGCGCATAGCAGCTCTCTGTGCCTTAGCCGTGGGGGGTCCAAGCAATGTGTGAAAGGCACCTTTTTTGTCCTTGATTGGGTTACCCTTGCCAGTACCACCCTCTGCCTTTTCGGCGGGTTTGGGCGCGGGGTCTTCATCCATATCGCTGCCATCCCTAGACTCCTTGTCTTTATCCGCTTTTCCTTTGCCACGAGGCCTTTGTCGCCGGCTGCGTTTGAAGCCAGCTTCTTGATCCGCCTTGAGGTCGTTGACAAACTTGCAGTTCCGGTTGGTGTGGTTGCACTTTCCCGAGGTGTCACGATGGGCAAAACATGGCATGTCGCGGTATTCGTCGTAGGACACGGGGGCGGACGGCGCCGAAGCGGGAGTTGTGGAACTCCGCGGCTGGCCACCGCCACCTCCGCGTCCCCTGCCGCACTGGCTGCTTTGACCCTTGTCAGCGAAGGTTGTGGCCACCATGTCCAGGGCCTGCGGCTCTTCTGGCGGATTCTTCGTTTGTTACTGCTATTCCGCTTTCCAGTGTTCTGGATGGCGGAAGCCTTCAGAGATTCATGGGCGTCGTCGTCGGCGGCCGCGTAATTGCTTGCGATGGTGATCATGGAATTTAGGGTCAATTTCCCTTCGTTCCTTTCCCGCAATAGGCGATGGCGGAGCAGTTGGCCTCTCTCCAAACTGTCAATGAACGCGAGGATGGCGGATTCGTCAGTAACCCCTTCACAGGAGTTCTTCATATCCAGCCATCGCGCGAGGAAAGTTCGGGAGGTCTCGTCGTCGGCTCGTCGGCACCGTTGGAGGTCACCAATGTTGTGGGGTCTCTTGTAAGTCCCCTCGAAATTTTCCGTGAACGCAGTTTGCATATCGAACCAGGTTTGGATGGAGTTTTCTGCCAGGTCATTGATCCACTGCCTCGCAGTGCCGGATAGCATCAGGGGCAGATAGCGGACAGCGACATTGGGAGATCCCCCGGCGAATTGTACTGCGTTGAAGTAGTCTTGTAGCCAGGTCAAAGGCCTATCGACTCCATTGTACTGGCAGATATTTTTCTCGATTTTGAACCCATACGGGATGGGCTCGTCACGAATCCGTGGTCCAAAGCACTTAGGGCCGAGGAAGAAGGCCGTTTGAGACTTGGCAATCTCGTTTAGATGGGTACGGGCGTCGTAGGGCTTCTGGTCTGGCGGATCCTTGCGGGAGTTGCGCGATCTTGCTGGCCCGCCGCCACCGCCACCGCCGCCATGAGGGCTCCCTGGTGGGGATGGTGAAGGGTCGCGTCTGCGCTTACTCTCGCCGTCCTGCGACTGTTCTCTGCACCTACGACTTCCGTCCGTTCTTCGTGAGGATGGATCATTGTCATGGCGGCGGGAGCCTTGCCCTTTGTCATCGTGGCGGCGAGTGGAGCGATGCTTATCCTTGTCACCGTCACGATGCGCACCGTCGTCATGGCGAGATCGGTCCCTTCTCTTGGATCCGCCATCCCTGCTGTTTTCCCGTCATGGCGGATCGTCTCTGCGTCCAGCGTCACGGCTTCGTCCTCGTTTGCCATCATTGTCGATTATGACGATTCCTCCCTTAGGGACTTCGAACGTCTTATGCTTTGGTGGCGGCATGTTGGTCTTATGGCGAGGTGCAGCAGTGGTTTGTTGGTATCCGTAAGCCGGGTAATTCTTGCGGGGTGGCGATGGATTTCTCTGTGGGCCTTTGCCATGTGGTTTGTCGTCATCGGAGGATATTGGGATGGCGTGTCTCCGATTGCGAGCGTCTCTTCTTCGGATCTCCGAGGATCCGGTATGAGATTCGTTGTCAGGACGACCACCATTATTGCCAGCTCCCTGAGCTTTAGACGCAGTACTGGACCTGCATAGCGCAGGATCAGATTCGAGCCGCCGTGACGACGTAGCCTTCTCCTGCTGCACTAATGCCTTGGTCATCAGTTTAACTGCCGTCTCTAGGGCTGCTGGGCTTTTATTATGCTCCAATAGCTCCTTTGCAGCCATGATGTTCTCGATGGGCGTAGCCCTAACTTCATCGTGGTTTTTGTCCACGTATGGCGGATTCTTGATGTACATCCTGGCCAGAGTTTCCGCTGTTGGTACGGTGAACTCAAGGTTTCGTGCCAGCTGCGGGTCGCCTCCCTCGTTGATCTGGTTCTGGACGAGAGTAACATACTTCTCCTCCATGTTCCTTGCGCACTTCAGCGTGTCCTGAGCTTTAGCAATGTCGTCATCAACCTGCTTGCCCATCTTCTCGACTCGCTTTGCTTCCTTGAGGAGTGCTCGCCTTTTCTTCTCGAGATCGTTCACATCTCTGACATAGTCAGGGGTGATTGGATCTGCTAGAGTTCCATAGACGACCTTGTCCAGCGGGGTCGTGAAGTCTTCTTGGTGCTGGTCCTCGGGGATGGCGGGTAGCGGCCTGGGTCCGCCATGAATCTCGGGAAGTTGCTCCGCGGCGGGATCAGCGGCTGGTGGCGGGTCACCCTGCTCATTGCCGGCATCTCCGTCGTGGACTGCCTGAGATGGCGGATCACCAGTTGTCTGCCCAGCATCATCTCCTTTGTTGGTGACAAACACCTGCTTGGCCGCTGCTTGTTGCTCTTCAAGTGCCTGCTGCGCCAATTCCGCCTCGAGTTTCCTCATGGCGGCATCGTAATGGTCAGAATCATAGCCTTTGCTATCCCAGTCATCCGATTCACCACTTTCGTTAAGTGCCTCTAGGATGGATTCACCTGGGCTATCTTCATTGGAGGTAGATCCCGAAGTGATACATGCGAACGCAACAAGGCAGTACCGCGGTGTCTCTAACGCCAGATTGCTTATGGCGGATTCACTGCGGTCTTCCACCACTTCCTCTACCTCTGGGGCGGGCTGGGTGGGATTATTTTTCAGATCCGATCTGGGCATCTTGGAAACTTCCAGATCAGATGAGTCCTCCTCCGTATCCAGCTCGAAAGCGGTCCGTTTGGGGATTTCAGCCATACCAATCCGCCGGAAATTGGTTTCCGTAGCGGGGGTAGGGTTTGTCTCTCCAATGAAGATATGGATATCTCCAATCGGGATGACGGTGAATCGAGCAGGGTCTTCTCTAGCCGGCACCCAGAGGTTATCCGCTGGGACGATGGGGAAGCCGGAATCGTAGAGGACGCGCCCAATGGCGACGGTGTCACCGATGCCTGCGAAGGCGGATCCCGCCTGGATCCGCGCTCCAGACGCGCTAAGCCCCACGGTGGGCGCCAACTATCGTGGTTTCGTCAACAGATCTGCCATAGGGGTAGGGATATGGCGGTTTGTGGAAGGGGGTGAACACGGAGGAGCGATCCAGGACGGTGGTAGCACGAGTTTACCCAGCTTCAGATCCCGCAACGGTGGCGAGACCCTACGTGCTGCTATAAGTCACTATAAGGCAACAAGTGCTCGGTTACAATGATGAGGTTGGCTGTTTCGCTATGCGATTGGCCGTAAGCTTGGTCTCAATGCCTCAAGGGCTGCTCCACGCCGGGCTTATAAAGGCGCCTGGCGTGGACTACACGTTGGTACCGGAGCGGATACAACTTGGAGTCCTAGACTAAGTCCTACACGTGCGCTACAAGGTCACCCGCCATGGGCCGTCTTCCGGATCCGCCATAAGCTTGCCGCTAGTAGCCCGCCATGGACCAGTCTCCGGATCCGCCATAAGCGCCTGCGTCCAGTACCGCCGTGCCAACTTCAGCAACTGGGCCGCCCGGTATGGCGAATCCGCCATACCACCCCTGATGGGCCACCCTGGCTTGCTGATTTAGGACTACGTCGCTGGTATACCTATTTGGTATATCCCCAACAAAGGTCATGATGGCGAACTCGAAGATCTTGATGGCGAACTTGAAGATCATGTCGGTGGCGGCGTCAAAGATCTTGATGCTTGATTCGAAGGTCATGGCGATGGTGTCGAAGATCTTGGCGATGTATCTCTTGCAGCGTTAATGGAACCAGCGAATCCATGGATCCAGTGCCCGTCGTCCCCACGGTCGGTGCCAATTGACGAGGTTCTAACTCGGCAATGCCCATGCTTGAAGGCTTTCGATCTATGGAGCGTATGTGGGCGCTTGGCGAATTCGACGGCTTCAGACAGAAAGAGGGGGTGCACACGAATTTACCTAGGTTTGCCCCCCCGGAGGGTAAAGACCTACATCCTGCTTGTCTGATCTTGTATTGCTTGTATAGTTGGACCTGTTACAATGGTGTGCAGATGCAATCTGGTGGAGGTGGAAGGAGATGGCGTGGCTAGCCTATGCGTGTTCGATCTATGCGGGATCTGGTGTCTATGCGAGATTGTATTGTAGCCTATGCGAGTTAGCTTGTCTAGGGGATGCCCTTGGTGGCTTTATATATACAGCCAGTTAGGGTTTACAAGTAATTTTTGCCTTCTACTCCAAGTCGAAGTGCTGGGCCTTGCGGGTTTTGGGTATCCTTCAAGCAAGCTTCTTCCTTGGCAGGAACCGGGTAGGCAAATATCGAGGACCGAGGGGTCATACCCTCGTCACCGTGGGTTTGAGATAGGCCTCATTGATCCCACTCTTTTTACTAAGAAAGTCAACGGGGAGCTTTTCATATGCCAACTTTATGTAGATGATATCATTTTTGGTTCTTCTAACAAATCTTTCAATGATGAATTTGCAAGACTAATGACCGACAAATTTGAGATGTCTATGATGGGGGAATTGAAATTCTTCCTAGGTTTTGAAGTGAAGCAATTGAAGGGTGGCACCTTCATCAATCAAGCCAAGTACACCCAAGACATGCTCAAGAAGTTCAAGATGGACACCGGAGTAAAGGGAGCCAAGACTCCCATGCCTACAAAGGTTACTCTTGATCTCGATCCTAATGGTAAAGAAGTGGATCAAAAACGTTATCGCTCTATGATTGGGTCTTTGCTCTATATTTGTGCATCTAGACCGGATATCATGCTTAGTGTGGGAATGTGTGCACGATATCAAGCCGCCCCTAAGTAAAGCCATTTAATGGCGGTCAAAAGAGTCTTTCGATATTTGATTAATACCCCAACTTTTGGCCTTTGGTACCCAAAGGGTTCAAGATTAGAGCTTGTTGGGTACTCGGACTTGGATTGGGTGGGAGACAAAGTGGATAGGAAGTCAACCTTCGGGGCTTGCCAATTTCTTGGTAGGTTTTTGGTTAGTTGGTCTTTCAAGAAGCAAAATTGTGTGTCTCTCTCCACCGCCGAAGCTGAGTATGTGGCGGCCGCGAGTTGTTGTGCTCAACTCCTTTGGATGAGGCAAACCATGGAGGATTATGGTATTCACTTCAAAAAGATGCCACTCTTGTGTGACAATAAGAGTGCCATCAAGATCGCTCATAATCCGGTTAACCACAACAAGACCAAGCATATCGAGATCCGCCACCACTTCATCCGTGACCATGTCAACCGAGGTGAGATTAACTTATCTTATGTAGGTACACAAGACCAACTCGCCGACATTTTCACGAAGCCTCTTGATGAAGCAAGATTACGAGAGTTGAGGCATGAATTGAATATCCTAGACTCTTGCAATGTGGCTTGATCGTGTGCACTCATTCCCATATTATAGTGTGTTTCTCTAGTCTAGATGCGCATAGTTGAGGATAGTCATCGTGTCAATTAATGGCACGATGCATACTCAAGTGTGCGACATCATAAGACCACTAATGTCACTTGAGCCCAAGCATGTCTCTTCGCGGTGTCACGACATTGGTGGTCACACATAGGGGGAGAAATCCCCCACCATTGCATGTCTTCAAATCTCATGTTTTTGATGCTTTTCTTTGGAAGGCATGCAATCTAAGTTGATTTTCTTGCAAACAAGTTTGATGGTTGTTGATTTCTTCCGCACACCATGTTTTTCTCGTTGATACATGTCACATCTCTTCTTGATGAATTTCTATGCCTATTTTCAAATCCTGCAAGTCGTTCGGCGGTCTTCCCGGCGAAACCGGACCATTTCGGTGGACCTGCCAAATTGGTATTCTGAATGCCAGTTCGGCGCGTCGCCGGAATGGCCTGGCGGCCCGCCGGACCATCCGGCCTACGGTCCGGTCCCGCCGAACTGGTCGGCCTATATAAACTCGTGGGGAGGCCTCCCAATCAGTTTTTCCCACTTCTCCTCCTTCCCACGCCCGCCTCCATCTCCATGGCCGCCGCGTCCTCAAGCTTCCCCTCCCCCTAGCCTCTCCACCCAACCAAACTTAGATCGGGTGTAGATCGGGTGGTTTTGAAGCTTTCCACCGAAGATCTTCGCGTTTCGTCAACCGCATTGGGAGATCGGGACTCGTCCTCATCTTCTTGTGCACCATGTCTTTGGGTAACTCCCTTTTATCTTCTCCTTCCTCTAGCCCTTGCCTCACACTCGGTTTGTTCATGCTATTGTATGAGTAGATCTAGGGTGTATCTAGGGTTAGATCCAATTTGTCTAGGGATAGATTGTATAGGTTTTCGTCCTTTGATGGCCTAGTGCTTGTTCCTTGGCATCCATGTATCCTTAAAGTTGGTAGGGACAAGTTATTTGAGTCATGATTGAAGGTAGTATGACATTTGTGTTTTCGGCGAGATTTTCGGCGGCCGCCGGACCTGGCGCCGGACCGCCCGGCGGACAACCGGACCGTTTCGGCGGACTCACCGGACTGGTGTTCTGTATGCCAGTTCGGCGCATCGCCGGAATGGCCCGGCGGCCCACCGGACAGTCCGGCCCCCAGTCCGGTCCCACCGGACCTGGCGCCGAACCTCTTTGTCATACTTCCTCTCCATCTTGCACTTGTCCCTCCTCGACTTTGAGTTCCTTTTTCCGTGACATGTATCTTTATCTGGTGTTGCTTCTTTTTGTTTGCGTTTTCAGACTCTTTCTCGACTGAGGACAGTGACTACCGGATTGACAATGAAGAAGATGCTCGAGCCTTTGAGATAAAGAAGAGGAAGCTAGATGATGCTGGGGGACACCCTCAGCGTCGTACCCGTCAGACAGGGAAGATCGCAGCTGAAGATAGCAGTTCTGCAGGGCAGCATTTGAGGACCAAGGTTATTCAGCCTCGTGGGCCTCATCCATCTCGGAAGGGCAAGGGTGCTCACCGTGGCCCGGTGGACATGTAGAAGGAAAACAAGATCACGGAGAACTTGGGTTCAGCTCATATCAACACTTGGCGTAGCCTTCGCCTTGAGAACCCGTACCGCTTTCATGAGAGGCAGTACTCTGGCAGTGACAAGAAGTTCTGGACTGATTCTCAGCGAGCTATGTGGGATGATTACTATGATGCGTCTGAGCACATGAAGAGTGGGTTGTATGTGGTGCCTAAATCCCTCAATGTCGAGCACTTTCAGCAGTATGTCTCCAAGGACTTTCGCTTCATAAATGAGGCTCTTCTCAAGATGGATCTTTATGACCTTGTCACCCTCTCGGAGCCTATTCAGCCTTTGGTGGTTCGTCAGTTCAGTTGCACTGTTTTCTTCCATAATGACCATGAGGAGTCTTTCTCTTGGATGACTGGCCAAGATGTTTTCACCGCTACCTTTGCTGATTTCTGTGAGGCTTTGGGCTATGGTGGTGGTAGGGCTTGTGGTTTCAAGATTCACTCTGAGGCGCCCTTTACCACGGAGAAGATCTCTCGCATTTGCTATCCAGATCAGCCATCTCTACCTGCTCCTGCCATTTCAGGGATGTACTACTACTACAACGCTCTTGCCACGCTCTTCCGTCAGAATCTTGTAAGTAAGGCTGGAGATGATGCTAGTGTCAGGGGCTATCACAGGAATCTGCTGTACTATTGCCAACCCGAGAAGCTTCGGAAGATAGATGGATGTGACTTCATCTTTTAGGAAATCAAGCGAGCTACTCTAAAGCGCATGACTCCCAACTATTGTCAGTATGTGCAGCGTTTGATCAACAGTCAGCCCCGGTCTCCGACTGCTCAGGTGCGTGGATAGATTCTTGACATGGAAACATTCACAGTGGGTTTCCAGGGCTCTTTTGAAGAGACTCCCAGCTTGCTCCGTGCCAGGGCTAGAGGTCGCACCATGGATGCTCCTGATCCTCACCATGCCTCTGGCTCTGGATCTAGTCATCGTCGTCACCGTCGCCACCATAGGTCCTCTCGCAAGAAGGGTGTTGTTGCTTTCTTCAAGAATTTATGGGATATGTGTCGCAGCACTTATGATGTGGCTCATAGGAGCATGGAGATGAGTCAGGAGACTCGGAAGAGGCAGAATGATTTCTAGGCTGCTAGAGGCAGTGCTGTTCCTCCTGTTGGAACCGAGTTGGATCCGGTCCCGTATGTCAACTTTGTCATGCCGCCTCTTGATGATGACATGTTTGCCGGTGTTGAAGACTTTGAGCCACCCTCTGAGCCAGAAGGTGCTGATGGAGATGAAGATGCCCGTGGAGAAGAAGATCGCGAAGGCTCTCCTGTTCCTAGTGAAGATTTTTGAGCGCTAGCATCTTCTACTCTCTTGTCCCTTTTTGGTGTTTGGATGCCAAAGGGGGAGAAGAGTGTAGAGTCTCTAGGAATAACGTTGCATGACACAAGCCTAGCTTCATTTTCCTTGGTTCTTAAGTGGCTTGTGTCCATTTGCACTTTTATTTGCCGTTTTATCTCTCAAACTCTGTGGAACCTTATCTCGTGTGTGGACAAGTGTGTACCTTAATTATGTCACTATGCACTCTATGTTTATGTTTGGATATGTCTATGCTTGCGTATATTTTATCTATCCATGATATTATCTAGTCCATACCATGCTTGGTTCCTATTGATGGTGGGGGAGCTCCCTATAATTTAAATTTTGCACCTTGCATTCCAAAAGCAAATTCTACCATGTGCATATGTTATGGGGGAGCACTCTCACTATTCATTAGATACCATGCTATGTCATTCCTATGTGACTCTATCATAGTTTGTCATCGTAAATCAAAAAGGGGGAGATTGAAAGGACATTTGTCCGTTTCTACTTTTTTGATTTACAATGACATGACTATGTTTTGTGTGAACTAATATTTGAAATGTATGCATATAGGTTTAAGTTCACAGGTGAAGGGGTTTTCATGCACAAAAAGAAAGATGGTGGAATCGCCTGCCAAAAGTGGGCTAGTTCGGTCTGGCCGGTCCCCTGGCCGGACCATCCGGCGGCAGGCCAGTCCGGCGGAGCCGCCGGACTGCTATTCTGAACCGCCTTTCGGCGGGTCGCCGAATCCGCCCGGCGGGCCGCCGGACACCCGACGAGCAGTCCGGTACCGCCGAACTTACCGCCGGAGAGTCTGGCCCAGAGGCCGGCGGCGCCGAACTTATCGCCGGACTGCTACTCGGGCAGCCTCCAACAGCCAGATTTTCACCCCCCCTATAAATACCCCTTCTTCCAGATGGGGTACTGTTAGAACTTCACCAACCATTGTTCATCCTTGAAGCTCTCACCTACCCCCATTGCAAAAACACCAAATTCCATAGATCTCCCCTTCTAGCCAACCAAAGCTCTTGATCTTTGGAGGATTGAAGGAGGAGGCACCAATCTACATCTTCACCGAAGGAATTTCATTTCCCCCTCCATTTGCTTGGAGGATTTGCACCTAGGGGATCTTGTGACCCTAGGTGTTGTAATTGATTGATTAACTCATCTTTGTGGTGATTCTTGCCTTCGTGGCTTTCTTGGGAGCCTCCAATTGAGTTGTGGAGTTGTGCCCCAAGCTCCGTGTAAGCGATTCGTGGTTCCCCCAATACCACCGCTTAGTGGAAACGAGCTAGCCTCCGTGGCTTGCTCACCGGAGAACAAGGTGAGCCTTTGTGGAGTTGGTAGAATCCGTGTCACCACACCTCTGCAACGTAGACGTACTTCCCCTCAAAAGGAAGGAACTACGGGAATACATCCTTGTGTCTCTGGTCTCCACTCTTCGGTTATTTCTTTTCCTTACTTGTATCTTGCTAGTTACTTGGTTACTTGCATGCTTGTCACTCATAGGAAATTCACCTAGTTGCACATCTAGTGAATTTACTTTGTGTCAAGCCTTATATTTGAAAAAGATTAAAAATTGATTTAGCGCCTATTCACCCCCCTCTAGTCGCCCGTACCGATCCTTTCACCCATGTTTTAAGTTCTTTTGATCCCAGCGCACAACGCTTACATATTTGATCAAGATTGTGTAGGTGCATGTCACCTCAAAAATTATTTCTTTTGTTATCACTTACCTACTCGATGACGAGCAGGAGTTAAGCTTGGGGATGCTGATACGTCTCCAACGTATCCATAATTTTTGATGCTCCATGCTAGTTTTTACACCATTTGTTTAGTGTTTCGTTACACTTCGTGGCATTTTTATGCATTTTCCAGAACTAACCTATTAACGAGATGCCACAGTGCCAGTTCCCTGTTTTCTGCTGTTTTTGTGTTTCAGAAAAGTTACACAGGAAATATTCTCGGAATTGGACGAAACAAAAGTCAGACGTCTAGATATTTCACGGAGCTTCTAGAAGACCGAAGAGGAGACGGAGAGGGGCCACAAGGCGCCCACACCACAGGGCGGCGCGGCCTAGGGCTGGCCCGCGCCCCCTGGTGGTGTGGCCACCCTGGCCCACTTCTGACGCCGCCCCTTTGCCTATAAAGACCCCCCGACGGGAAAAACCAAAATGCCCGATCACTTTTTCAGAACACATCGCGATCCACCGCCGCCGTCGACCCGAAGATTGGGAGGGTCCAGAAGCTCTTCCCGGCACCCTGCCGGAGAGGGGAATCGCCACTGGAGGTCTCCTTCATCGCCATGCTTGCCTCCAATGCGATGAGTGAGTAGTCTACCTTGGACTATGGGTCCATAGCAGTAGCTAGTTGGTTGTCTTCTCCACCATGTGCTTCATGTTTAGATCTCGTGAGCTGCCTTACATGATCGAGATCACCGTTATGCAATTCTACATGTTGTGTTTGTTGGGATCCGATGAATATTGGTGTTATGATTGACTTGAAGTACTGAATATTACCTTATGTTATCTCTATGTTGTTTATGATCTTGCATGCTCTCCGTTATTAGTAGCTATCTTGGCCGAGTAGTTGCTAGTGACTCCAAGATGGGGGTATTTATGCTCGATAGTGGGTTTATGCCTCTATTTAATCTGGGGGAGTGACAGAAATCTCTAAGGTTGTAGATGTGCTGTTGCTACTAGGGGAAAAACAACATTCATATGATCGAGGGCATATGCTTTGTTTACATTACACACTTTGCTTAATGCAATTATCTGTTGTTCGCAACTTAATACTCGTGGAGTTCTCGGATTGATTCGCCACAAGTGGATTATTAGTCATAGATGCAGTTGGATGGCGGTCTATGTATCTTGTTGTAATGCCCAGAGTAAATCTCATAGTGATCCTCTCGACAAGCACGTTGTCTTTATTCTATCAATTGCCCAACTGTAATTTGTTTACCCAGCATGTGTTATTTTATCTTATGGAGAGACACCACTAGTGAACTATGGACCCCGGTCCTATTTCCTTTATATTGCTATCACCTGTTTACTTTACTCGCACTGTTTACTTTACTCGCATATTACTATTGCTTTCCACTCGATACGCTCATACCCTTTGTTTCAAGCAAACCGGTGAGATTGACAACCTCATCGTAAGTTGGGAACAAAGTATTTGGTTATGTTGTGTGCAGGTTCCACGTTGCCGCTCGCAAAGCAAAGCTTGGACGAGGCGCCCTATAAATTGTCCGGAGCTGTCGCAAAGCTAGCGGGCATCACCTTCAGTCGTATTCGTCCTCCTACTGGATTGATAAACTTGGTTTCATAACTGAGGGAAAACTTGCTGCTATATTCATCAAAACCTTCTCTTGGAGTTTTCCAACTGGCCGGTCATTTACTATATATTCCCATGTCAACTTGGCTCCAGAAGTTTTCTATCGCCGTTGCCGTGTATTGAAGAAGAAGCTTTCACACCATCATCACCGCGCCATCAGGAGTTACACCAATTGGTAGCCAAGGATCATCCCAAATCCGCACACTTCTACCATCTTCAATACGCCATATCATCCCCTCCTTGAAAACCTTCAAACCTTTAAGAATACTCCTCCAAACGTGGCTCATCCCCACTATTGGTTTAGCTGCCAATAGATTGCCATCGGGAAAATATTTAGCATGTAAGACCTGAGCACAAAGAGACCCTAGAGCTTGAAGTAGCCGCCAACTTTGTCTCGCTAACATGGCCAAATTAAAAATAAAGATCGCAAAAACCTAGGCGTCCTTCCTCCTTTGGTATTTTCATCTTTTCCTATCCAACCCAATGCATTTTCTTCATTTCATCATTTTGAGACCACCAATATTGGCAAACGAGCTTCCCAATATCATCACATAATTATATTGTAAGGTCGAAACAGGCCATAGCATATGCGGGAATCGCTTGGGCTACCACCTTAATGAGGATCTCCTTTGCCGCCATGGACATCGATTTTTCTTTCCATCCCTGAATTCTCCTGCAAATTTTCTCTTTTATGTAAGCAAAGCATTGAGTCTTTGACCGTCCCACATAGGTGGGTAGCCCCAGATATTTTCCTTCAGTGACTCCAGACCCCAACTCCAGACTTTGCAACAGTAAATTCTTTGTATTTCTCTTTTGCATTTTTACTGAACATAACCGACAATTTTTCTCTGTTGATCATTTGTCCAAACCCTTCCTCATAGATTTGTAGAATGGATTTAGCAGTCTGTACCCCCTGGACATTTGCTTCCAAAAGCAACAAAGAGTCATCTGCAAAAAGAAGATGATTTATGCGTGGTGCTGATGGTGCAAGCTTTATACCACGTATTAGTCCTTCATCTTCCGCCTTGCTTAGCAACACCGAGAAACCTTCGACACATAAAAGAAAAAGATAAGGGGAAATCGGGTCCCCTTGTCTTAGTCTTCTTCCTGGATGCACCACATGTGTGAGTTCTCCATTTACCCGGAAACGATATGACATAGTTGAGACACATTCCATAATGAGCCGAACAAAACTCTCATCAAAGCCCATCTTCCTCATAATGCCTTCAAAAAATGGCCACTCCACCCTGTCATATGCTTTGCTCATATCCAGTTTAAGAGCCATATACACATCCTTTCCTTTCCTTTTCCTCCTCATATAGTGTGACATTTCATATGCTAGAATACTGTTGTATGAAATTAACCTCTGAAAGGACATTTGTCCCTTTCTACTTTTTTGATTTACAATGACATGACTATGTTTTGTGTGAACTAATGTTTGAATCATATGCATACAGGTTTAAGTTCACAGGTGAAGGGGTTCGATTGCATAAAATGAAATCTGGAGGAAATTAGGTCTGGCCGCCCCCCAGACCGGACCATCCGGCGGCAGACCGGACTGGCCCGGCGGAGCCGCCGGACTGGTATACTGGTCCGGGTTTCGGCGGGCCGCCGGATCCGTCTGGTCCACCGCCGGACTCCCGGCGAGGCATCCGGCGGCGCCGGGCTTACCGCCGGGATGTCCGGCGCAGAGGCCGGCGGCGCCGGACTTATCGCCGGACTTGCTGCTGAGTGCTACTTCAACGGCCAGATTTCCACCCACCTATAAATACCCCTTCTCCAAGCTTGGGTAGTGTTAGAACTTCACCAACCATTGTTCATCTTTGAAGCTCTCACCTACCCCCATTGGAAAAACACCAAATTCCATAGATCTCCCCTTCTAGCCAACCAAAGCTCTTGATCTTTGGAGGATTGAAGGAGGAGGCACCGATCTACATCTTCACCAAAGGAATTTCATTTCCACCTCCATTTGCTTGGAGGATTTGCACCTTGGGGCTCTTGAGACCCTAGGTGTTGTAATTGGTTGATTGACTTGTCTTTGTGGTGATTCTTGCCTCCGTGGCTTTCTTGGGAGCCTCCAATTGAGTTGTGGAGTTGTGCCCCAAGCTCCGTGTAAGGGATTCGTGGTTCCCCCAATACCACCGCTTAGTGGAAACGAGCTAGCCTCCGTGGCTTGCTCACCGGAGAACAAGGTGAGCCTTTGTGGCGTTGGTTGACTCCGTGTCATCACACCTCTCCAACGTAGATGTACTTCCCCTCAAAAGGAAGGAACTACGGGAATACATCCTTGTGTCTCCGGTCTCCACTCTTCGGTTATTTCTTTCCCTTACTTGTATCTTGCTAGTTACTTGTTTACTTGCATGCTTGCCACTTATAGGAAATCCACCTAGTTGCACATCTAGTGAATTTACTTTGTGTCAAGCCTTAAATTGAAAAAGATTAAAAATTGACTTAGCACCTATTCACCCCCCCTCTAGTCGCCCGTACCGATCCTTTCAATTGGTATCAGAGCCTAGTGCTCTTTGATTGGGCTTAACCGCCTAAGAGGTCATGGGCGATGAGGAACCCGCCACTAAGGGGGATCTTAATAGTATAATGGCACGTATGGATGCTATGATGGCAGCCATGGAAAGCCAAAAATCTCAACTTGACGCCCTCGTGAGTGGAACGTCTAGTACCACTCCACCGACCCCGGTTGATTCCTCGGGTAAGCTCGATTTAAACGAGGATGATCCGGATGAGGATGGGAATGAGGGCGGAAAGGAACCCCCCAAGGTAGATGACACACCCAAGAAAGATGACACCTCTCGGGGACATAGCTCGGAGATTCCACCTCCTATGAGCTATGTCTCCGGAAGACATCTTCAAATGCCACACCTTGCTTCTTGCGGCCCTCCGCCACCACTTGATGCTTCTAGCTTTGCCAATTGGCAAGATAACATGCGCTCTCACATAAACTTTGTGTCTATTGAGCTTTGGAGGATCATTGAGCAGGGTTTCCATCCAACTTCCAAGGATTTGGCTAACTTGCTACCTTGGGAGCAAATCGACAAGCAACTCAATGCCTCCGCCTTGCATCTCATTCACATGTCTCTTACCGAGAAGGACAAGGCCTTCGTTCGCAACATCACCTCCGCCAAAGAAGCTTGGGATATTCTCACCAACCTCTTCATTGGGAATGAGAGCATTCAAGAGTCCAAGTTCGATGAAGCCTCCAATGAAGCGGACAACTTTGCCATGCTTGATGGTGAAACTCCCGAAGAACTCCATAGGCGTCTCTCGTCACTCCAAGTGAAGCTAACGGATCTTGGCTCCACCCAATGTGATTGGAGATGGATGAAGAGGAAGTACATTCAAGCTCTCTTGCCCTTCCATAGGGAAACCGTGAACTCCATCAAGGGAAATGCAAATTTCCGGACGATGTCCGCTCATGACATCTTGCAAGAGATAATGGCAAGAAAGATCTCCGAGAAGAATGCGGATGATGCTCTAGCTCGTGCACGTGGTGTGCGTGCTCCCAACCTTTCTTTGAAGGCCAAGGTCACCTATCATGAAGAAGAGAGCTTGTTGGAAGAGGAAGAAGTAATGGGTGGAAGCCCCGAGGATATGAAGTATGCTCATGCCGAGCACATGGCACTTGCTCAAAGGGCATTCATGAAGAAGTGGAAGTCATCTAGCCCCTCCAAGCCAAAGGCCACAAGTAGAGTGAGGACTTGCTACAATTGTGGTAACACTAACCACTTCATTGCCGAGTGTCCATATGAAAGAGTTGAAGATCACAATGGAAGGCTTGTCCGCAAGGAAATGAAGTCCAAGTCATACCCAAGAAACTCCGACAAAAAGAGAGTCCTTCCGACTCACGCTTTGATAACTCAAGAGGAGTACCTCTCCGAGGATGATGCAAGTGATAAGGAGGAAATAGGAAGGGCCGCCATCGCCATTGCCCATCCTACCCCCTCATCATCCCTATTCGCTTCCGCAAATGAATCAAAGCGCTCCAACCACAATGCGACTTGTCTCATGGCTCACGCTACAAAGGTATCACCGCCTCTCACACCCATCATACCTAAAAGCTTATCTTTGATGGATTGTGTTGAACAAGTTGGTGAAAATGATGATCTAAATGAAATGGACATGTTTATGTCAACCTTGCATGGGGAGATCAAAGCTCGCTTTGAGATCCTCCTAGATCAACTTAATGAAGCCATCCAAGTAAATGATAAAAATGATGATCGCATTTTTGAACTTGAGGGGCATGCTCGTGACTATGCCGACGAAATTGCTTCTCTTTCTCAATCTCTTGAGGAAGAGCAAGACATTAGGATGTCACTTGAGACATCTATGTTGGGTCTTGAAGAATCTCACAATTTGGATATTGCCAAACTCAAAAGTGATCGTGATATTGCTCAATCCGTTGCTAATGAACTTAGGTTGCAAAATGAGAAACTAAATCTTATAATTGCTAATGAAGCAACTAAGTCTCTTTCTAGCACTTTTGTTGCAAGTTCATGCTCTACTAACCCCCCTTGTGAGAAAGCCCCCCTAAAGGGAAACGAGATGCTTGATGAGCTTTTGAATGCTCAAAAGCAACATGGTGACAAGACGGGACTTGGATTTACATCTAAGTCCAAGAAGAACAAGAAGAAGAAGAACAAGAAGAAGAAGAAGAATGTCCCCGCGCCTCCTCCCTCATTAAAGAAGCATGTTCCTAGTGAAATATGCTATGATGAGAATGGTAATGTATTTGAGGAGGAGGTGAGGGAAGTTATTGGGAATGGCAAAAAGGCTATGCCCAACCATAATAACTTTGCGGGAAAATATAATCCTTCCTATGTTCTTTGCCGTGCACAAGATGGACATGTTTATGCTAAATTTGTTGGTTCATCAAATGAATATGTTGCATGGTCTATTTGGGTTCCAAAGACCCTTGTCACTAACAAGAAAGGACCAATTGAGAAATGGGGACCTAAAGTCAAGACTTGATCTCTTGTAGGGCTTTGCTTCCGGTGGTGGTCAATGGATAATTGATAGTGGTGCTACCAATCATATGACCGGGAGCAAAGAAATGGTGAAGGAGCTTCGCACCGGTTCATCCCATGCGGGCTACGTCACCTATGGGGATTCTTCTAGATCAAAGGTATTGGGTCTCGGCAAGGTTGTTGTCTCTCACAATGTTACCGTGGAAGATGTCATGCTTGTTGAGTCCCTTTCATATAATTTTCTTTCCGTTGCTCAACTTGCTAATATGGGCTTTGCAACTTTCTTTGATGTTGGGATTGTAGTTCTTTTGTGGAGCAAGTCTCTTAATGTGGCTCATGTAGGGCATGTCGAAAATGGCTTATATGTGATTGACTTCTCGAAGGAGGTCACTAAAGCCGCAACATGCCTCATGGCTAAAGTTGATGTGGGATGGCTTTGGCATCGCCGGCTAGGCCACGTCAATATGAGAACTTTGCAAAGTCTCCACAAAGGCAACCACATCCTAGGACTAACCGATCTAACCTTTTCAAAAGATCGTGTGTGTAGAGCTTGCATTGAAGGAAAGATGCATGAACTTCCTCATCCTAGCAAGACCATCATTTCATCTAAGAGGGTCCTAGAGCTCCTTCACATGGATCTCTTCGGCCCTCCCTCTTATGAAAGTCTTGGAGGAAAGAAGTATTGCTTGGTGATTGTCGATGACTTTTCAAGATACACTTGGGTCTTTTTCTTTGCTCATAAGAGTGAGACTCAACAAACCGTCAAAGAACTTCACAAATGAAGTGCAACGCCAATATGGTCAAGACATATTGATGATCCGAAGTGACAATGGCACCGAGTTCAAGAACTACACCTTGAATGATTTTCTCAGTGAGGAGGGGATCCGTCATCAATACTCATCCCCCTATACTCCTCAACAAAATGGTGTAGCCGAGCGGAAGAACCGGACTCTTATTGATATGGCTAGGACCATGTTAGCGGAATTCAAGTCTCCGTATAACTTTTGGGCCGAAGCCATTAATACCGCATGTCATGCATCAAACCGGTTATATCTCCGCAAGGGCTTGAACAAGACTCCTTATGAGATCCTCATTGGTAAGAAGCCTAATATCAAGTACTTCCGGGTATTCGGTTGTAAGTGCTTCTATCTTAATAAAGGTGTCCATTTGTCCAAATTTGATTCAAAAGCTCTTGAGGGTACCTTTGTTGGCTATGCCGCCGAATCTCACGCCTTTAGAATCTTTGACAAACTCTCCGCTCGAGTTGTTGAAGTTTCTAACGTGAGATTCGACGAGAATGACGGCTCCCGTGTGGAGCAACATGGTGTTTTTGATGTAGGTGACGAAATACCTCCTCTTGCCATAAGAAGAATGGGTGTGGGACATCTCATACCTGTTGAGGGACACCTTTTGGCGGAAGGAGAAGGACTATGCTATACTCAAGTGGAGCCTTCACCCTCTCAAACACAACAAGCTCCTCATGGTCCTTTTGATGCTAGCCAAAGACAAGCTCAAGCCCCTCAACCATGTGAGCATGATCAAGATCAAGACCATGAGCATGATGGTGATTTCTCACCAAGTGGTGATCAAGATCAAGTTCAAGACATTGAGCAAGCTCAATATGATGAGCATGCTCGATTTGAAGGTCAAGGCGAGGACCAAAACCGTGGTGATGACCAAGTGGCCTCTCAAGAATCTCTTGAAGAAGCTCAAGCTCGCCGTGCCATGAAGATTGCAACAACTCTCCAAAGAGGTAGCCACACCTTGGAGAATGTGATTGGAAGTGTAAGGAAAGGGGTGTCCACAAGGAGGCAATTGGCAAACTTTAGTAACCACCATGCCTATATCTCTTGTGTGGAACCTCAAAAGGTGTTTGAAGCACTTGAAGACCCGGATTGGGTAGAAGCCATGCATGAAGAACTCAATAACTTCGAGCGCAACAAAGTTTGGTCATTAGTGGAGAAGCCCAAGGATTGCCGCAATGTCATTGGAACCAAGTGGATCTTCAAGAACAAGCAAGATGCAAATGGAATTGTTGTGAGGAACAAGGCTCGTTTGGTTGCTCAAGGATACTCTCAAATTGAAGGCATTGACTATGGAGAGACCTTTGCACCCGTGGCTCGCCTTGAGTCCATCCGTATCCTTCTTGCTTATGCATCACATC
The DNA here is from genome assembly GCA_007115705.1 of Dactylis glomerata. Classification (NCBI taxonomy): domain Eukaryota; kingdom Viridiplantae; phylum Streptophyta; class Magnoliopsida; order Poales; family Poaceae; genus Dactylis; species Dactylis glomerata. The sequence goes on from QXEO01000236.1 coordinate 2,866,145, forward strand.
ATAATTTTAATTGCAACAAATGGATGTGAAGAGTGCTTTCTTAAATGGTCCTTTGCATGAGTTAGTGTTTGTAAAGCAACCCCCGGGTTTTGAGGATCCTAACTTTCCGAACCATGTCTACAAGCTCGATAAGGCACTCTATGGCCTTAAACAAGCCCCACGTGCGTGGTACGAGCATCTTAGAGAGCTTCTTGTAGACCGTGGGTTTGAGATAGGCCTCATTGATCCCACTCTTTTTACTAAGAAAGTAAACGGGGAGCTTTTCATTGCCAACTTTATGTAGATGATATCATTTTTGGTTCTTCTAACAAATCTTTCAATGATGAATTTGCAAGACTAATGACAGATAAATTTGAGATGTCTATGATGGGGGAGTTGAAATTCTTTCTTGGCTTTGAGATAAAGCAATTGAAGGGTGGCACCTTCATCAACCAAGCCAAGTACACCAAGACATGCTCAAAAAGTTCAAGATGGACACCGGAGTGAAGGGAGCCAAGACTCCCATGCCTACAAAGGTTACTCTTGATCTCGATCCTAATGGTAAAGAAGTGGATCAAAAACTTTATCGCTCTATGATTGGGTCTTTGCTCTATCTTTGTGCATCTAGACCGGATATCATGCTTAGTGTGGGAATGTGTGCACGATACCAAGCCGCCCCTAAGGAAAGCCATTTAATGGCGGTCAAAAGAGTCTTTCGATATTTGATTGATACCCCAACTTTCGGCCTTTGGTACCCGAAGGGAGCAAGCTTTGAGCTTGTAGGGTACTCGGACTCGGATTGGGCGGGAGACAAAGTGGATAGGAAGTCAACTTCCGGGGCATGCCAATTTCTTGGTAGGTCTTGGTTTGTTGGTCTTCCAAGAAGCAAAATTGTGTGTCTCTCTCCACCGCCGAAGCCGAGTATGTGGCGGCCGCGAGTTGTTGTGCTCAACTCCTTTGGATGAGGCAAACCATGGAGGATTATGGTATTCACTTCGACAAGGTGCCACTCTTGTGTGACAATGAGAGTGCCATCAAGATCGCTCATAATCCGGTTCAACATAACAAGACCAAGCACATCGAGATCCGCCACCACTTCATCCGTGACCATGTCAACCGAGGTGAGATTAACCTATCTTATGTAGGTACACAAGACCAACTCGCCGACATTTTCACGAAGCCTCTTGATGAAGCAAGATTCCGAGAGTTGAGGCATGAATTGAATATCGTAGACTCTTGCAATGTGGCTTGATCGTGTGCACTCATTCCCATATTATAGTGTGTTGTTCTAGTCTAGATGCGCATAGTTGAGGATAGTCATCGTGTCAACTAATGGCACGATGCATACTCAAGTGTGCGACATATAAGATCACTAATGTCATTTGAGCCCAAGCATGTCTCTTCGCGGTGTCACGACATTGGTGATCACACATAGGGGGAGAAATCCCCCACCATTGCATGTCTTCAAATCTCGTGTTTGTTGTTGCTCTTCGTTGGAAGGCATGCAATCTTAAGTTGATTTTCTTGCAAACAAGTTTGTTGGCTGTTGTTTCTTCCGCACACCATGCTTTTCTTGTTGGTACATGTCATTTCGAAAATTGTCAAATTTCTCCTGTCCATAGGTGTTTCGGCGGCCAGCCCGGCGGTCGCCGGACCTGGCGCCGGACTGCCCGGCGGCCCACCGGGCTATCTCGGCGGACCCGCCGAACTGGCATCCAGTATACCAGTTCGGCGAGCTCGCCGGAATGGCCCGGCGGCCCGCCGGACCGCCCGGCGACCGGCCCGGTCCCGCCGGACTGGCGCCCCCTTATAAACTCGTGGGGAGGGTTCCCTGGGCAGTTTTCTCCCACTTCCTCCCTCCCCACGCCCGCCCCCAACTCCATTGGCGCCGCCCCTTCAAGCTTTCCTCCCCTAGCCTCTCCACCCAACCAATCCCTTCCAAATTTAGATCGGGTGTAGATCGGGGTGTTTGAAGCTTTTCCCCGAAGATCTTCGCGTTTCGTCCACCGCATTGGGAGATCGGGACTCGTCCTCATCTTCTTGTGCACCATGTCTTCGGGTAACTCCCTTGTTTCATCTCCTTCCTCTAGCCCTTGCCTCACACTCGTTTTGTTCATGCTCTCGTTGAGTAGATCTAGTGTGTATCTAGGGTTAGATTCATCTTCTTGGGTTAGAATCATCTTGTCTAGGATAGATCCTTTTTAGGGTTTCGTTCCTTGTTGGGCTAGTGTGTGTTCCTTGGCATCCTTGTATACTTAAGGTTGGTAGAAACAAGTTTATTTGAGTCATGATGGAAGAAGATTGGAAAGAGTGTGTTCGGCGAGTGGCCCGGCCCCGGACCTGGCGCCGGACCGCCCGGCGGCCGGCCGGACCAATTCGGCGGACCCGCCGAACCGGTATTCTGAATGCCAGTTCGGTGGTGTCGCCGGAATGGCCCGGCGGCCCGCCGGACCGTCCGGCCTACGGCCCGGTCCCGCCGGACCTGGCGCCGAACCACTTGTCAAATCGTCTTTCCATCTTGCACTTGTTTCTTCCAACTTTGAGTTTCCTTTTCATGACATGTATCTTTATCTGGTGTTGCTTTGTTTTTGCTTGCATTTTTCAGATTCCGACTCTTATTCGACTGAGGACAGTAACTACCGGATTGAAACCGCAGAAGAGCTTCGCGCCTTTGAGGCCAAGAAGAGGAAGATTGATGAGGTTGAGGGCAGTCTTCGCGCCGTACTCGTCAGTCAGGGAAGTCTGCAGCAGGTGGTAGCAGTTCAGCAGCGGCTGGGCCACACATGAGGACCAAGACTGTTCATGCTCGTGGGCCTCCTCCTTCCCGGAGGGGCAAGGGGCCTCGTGGGCCCGTGGATGTGGAGCAGGAGCAGGAGATCACAGAGAACTTGGGTACGCCCATATCAACATCTGGCGTAAACTTCGCCGTGTGAACCCGTACCGCTTTCATGAGAGGCAGTACACTGGCAGTGACAAGAAGTTCTGGACTGATTCTCAGCGAGCTATGTGGAATGATTACTATGATGCAGATGAGCACATGAAGAGTGGATTCTATGTGGTGCCAAAATCTCTCAATGTCGAGCACTTTCAGCACTATGCCTCCAAGGACTTCCGCCACATCAATGAGGCTCTTCTGAAGATGGATATTCTTGACCTTGTCACCCTCTCCGAGCCTATTCAGCCTTTGGTGGTTCGTCAGTTCTGCTGCACTGTGTTCTTTCATGATGACCCTCAGGAGTCCTTCTCTTGGATGACTGGCCAGGATGTGTTCACTGCCACGTTTGCTGATTTCTGTGATGCTTTGGGCTATGGTGATGGTAGGGCTGGAGGTTTCAAGATTCACTCCGAGACGCCCTTTACTGTGGAGAAGATCTCTCGCATTTGCTATCCAGAGAAGCCTTCTCTCCCAGCTCCTGCCATTTCAGGAATGTACTACTACTACAATGCTCTTGCCAAGCTCTTCCGTCAGAATCTGATAAGCAAGGCTGGAGATGATGCTAGTGTCAGGGGCTATCACAGGAATCTGCTGTTCTATTGCCAGCCCAACAAGCTGAGGAAGATTGATGGTTGTGACTTCATTTTCCAGGAGTTGAAGAGGTCCACTCTCAAGCGCATGACTCCCAACTACTGTCAGTATGTGCAGCGTTTGATCAACAGGCAGCCCCGGACTCCGACTTCTCAGGTGCGTGGACAGTTTGTGGACATGGAGACTTTCTCAGTGGGTTTCCAGGGTGGCTTTGAAGAGGCTCCCACTTTGCTCCGTACCAGGCCTAGAGGTCCCTCCATGGATGCTCCTGATCCTCACCGTCCCTCTGGCTCTGGTACTAGTCACCGTCATCGCCATCGCCACCCTAGGCCCTCTCGCAAGAAGGGTGTTGCTGCGTTCTTCAAGAACTTGTGGGAGATGTGTCGCAGCTCTTATGATGTGGCTCATAGGAGCTTGGAGATGAGTCAGGAGACCCGGAGGAGGCAGAATGAGTTCTTGGCTGCTAGGGGGGCTGCTGTTCCTCCCATTGGGCTCGAGTTGAACCCGGTCCCTTATGTCAACTATGTCATGCCGCCTCTTGATGATGACATGTTTGCTGGCATTGAAGACTTTGAAGACTTTGAGCCACCATCTGAGCCAGAAGATGCTGATGAAGGAGAAGGTGCTCATGGAGAGGATGATCCGGAAGCTTCTCCTGTCCCCAGTGATGATTTTTGAGCGCTAGCTCTCCTACTCTCTTGTCCCTTTTTTGTTTCGATGCCAAAGGGGGAGAAGAGTGTAGAGTCTCTAGGAATAACGTCGCATGACACAAGCCTCGCTTTCATTCGCCTTGGTTCTTAAGTGGCTTGTGTCCTTTTGCGTTTTATTTGCCGGTTTTATCTCTCGAACTTCGTGGAACCCTATCGTGTGTGGACAAGTGTGTACTTTAATTATGCACTATGCACTCTATGTTTATGTTTGGATATGTCTATGCTTGCTATATTATATCTATCCATGATATTATCTTGTCCTTGCTATGCTTGGTTCCTATTGATGGTGGGGGAGCTCCCTATAATCTAATTTTTGCACTTTGCATTCCAAAAGCAAATTCTACCATGTGCATATGTTATGGGGGAGCACTCTCACTTTCAATAGATATCTTGCTTTGGTTCTCCTATGAGACTCTAACATAGTTTGTCATCGTAAATCAAAAAGGGGGAGATTGAAAGGACATTTGTCCCTTTCTACTTTTTTGATTTACAATGACATGACTATGTTTTGTGTGAACTAATGTTTGAATATATGCATACAGGTTTAAGTTCACAGGTGAAGGGGTTCGATTGCATAAAAGAAATCTGGAGGAAATTAGGTCTGGCCGGCCCCCAGACCGGACCATCCGGCGGCAGACCGGACTGGCCCGGCGGAGCCGCCGGACTGGTATACTGGTCCGGGTTTCGGCGGGCCGCCGGATCCTCGGTCCACCGCCGGACTCCCGGCGAGGCATCCGGCGGCGCCGGGCTTACCGCCGGGGTCCGGCGCAGAGGCCGGCGGCGCCGGACTTATCGCCGGACTTGCTGCTGAGTGCTACTTCAACGGCCAGATTTCCACCACCTATAAATACCCCTTCTCCAAGCTTGGGTAGGGTTAGAACTTCACCAACCATTGTTCATCTTTGAAGTCTCACCTACCCCCATTGGAAAAACACCAAATTCCATAGATCTCCCCTTCTAGCCAACCAAAGCTCTTGATCTTTGGAGGATTGAAGGAGGAGGCACCGATCTACATCTTCACCGAAGGAATTTCATTTCCACCTCCATTTGCTTGGAGGATTTGCACCTTGGGGCTCTTGAGACCCTAGGTGTTGTAATTGGTTGATTGACTTGTCTTTGTGGTGATTCTTGCCTCCGTGGCTTTCTTGGGAGCCTCCAATTGAGTTGTGGAGTTGTGCCCCAAGCTCCGTGTAAGGGATTCGTGGTTCCCCCAATACCACCGCTTAGTGGAAACGAGCTAGCCTCCGTGGCTTGCTCACCGGAGAACAAGGTGAGCCTTTGTGGCGTTGGTGACTCCGTGTCACCACACCTCTCCAACGTAGACGTACTTCCCCTCAAAAGGAAGGAACTACGGGAATACATCCTTGTGTCTCCGGTCTCCACTCTTCGGTTATTTCTTTCCCTTACTTGTATCTTGCTAGTTACTTGTTTACTTGCATGCTTGCCACTTATAGGAAATTCACCTAGTTGCACATCTAGTGAATTTACTTTGTGTCAAGCCTTAAATTGAAAAAGATTAAAAATTGACTTAGCGCCTATTCACCCCCCCCTCTAGTCGCCCGTACCGATCCTTTCAACCTCCCCGGGACAAAAACACTCTGGTTAGGAGAAATAACCTCCCCCAAAATGATCTTGAGTCGGTTGGCGATGACCTTGGAAATGATCTTGTACACCACATTGCAAAGGCTAATCGGGCAAAGATCTTTTATACGATCTGGGTTCTAAACCTTTGGGATCAACACAACAATTGTTTCATTCCATCCCTCCAGTATACTGCCGCCATGCAACACGTCCAAAACCTCCTTTACCACTGTATATCGAACTGTACCCCATAACTTCTTGAAGAAGATCGCTGGCATACCATCAGCTCCCGACGCTTTAAGGTCTCCCATATCATCAAGTACCTTTTTTATATTTCCTTTTCCGTGTACTCCACCGTGAGAATATCATTCATTTGTTATGTCACACCGGGAGTCACAGCCTCCAAAACTCGCCGAACATCCGCACCTGCCATGGGGGTAAACAAGGATGAAAAATAGTTAGTTACGAGAGCCTTCAAGCCCTCCCCCCCTCAACGTCCGCCCCATCTTCTCTTTTCAGTTTTTTTATTGTATTTTCTTTTTTCTTTCTGAAGCTTGCACATGAAAAAACTTATATTATGGTCTCCCTTCTCTAGCCAATTTGCATGAGCCCGATGTCGCCAGAACATATCTTCAAGTCTGCTTAGTTTATATTTGGCCACTTGCTCCTTGCGGACATTGGCTTCTGAGATGACATCACACCGGATTCTATGAAGCTCTTCACACAACTTCTTTATTCGCTGCTGCAAATCGCCTAGGACGTCTCGACTCAAGACGTGCAGGTCCTTTGAGACAGATTAGAGCAATGACATAGTAGTCGCAACACCTCTATCAACAGCCTCCTTCCATGCCGAGTTAACCAACTACTCGCACTCCTCCTCCATCAGCCACCTAGCCTCAAACCTTTTGTTCAGTAAGTTTGCTCTTGGTCGAGCTCTCCGTCCTGCTCCATAAACTGATAAAAGAATAGGCCGGTGATCAGAATGCTCAGGACACCCATTTACCACATTATATCCAGGAAAATCTAGCACACCACTCCGTATTTGCTACAGCTCTATCAAGTCTCTCACGGATATAGCCCTCAACATGAAAGTTATTAGTTTGACAAGTAAATACATCTCCCTCAAAACCGAGATCATTTAAATTACAAAAGTTGAGAGCATTATGGAACCTCTCCATTTGAATTTGAGGCTTCGGTACACCACCTTGTTTTTTCAAAACTATAAAGGATCTCATAAAATCACCAATGCAAACCCATGGAAGCTTTTCTTGTAGATGTAGAGTTCTTAGTAGTCGCCACGTTTCTTCCCTCTTTTCTACCATTGGTTCACCATAGACCCCCCTAAGTCTCCACTTGAAACCATCATTTTCAGTTATATCTACATCAGTATGCATACGACCCATCCATCTCAAACTCAAATTTATGCCCCTCTTCCAAAACATTGCTAATCCACCACTTTTTACTTCACACTCCTTAAAAACCGCATTAGAAAAACAAAAGCTTGTACTTCAGCTTCTCAATCTCTTTCTTGTTAAGTTTCGTTTCCGACAAGAAAAGGACATCGAGATCCTCATTCTTTTGACACACTTGAGGTCCGAAAAAGTTTCTAAATGTCAAAACTAGGCGAAAACATGGTTTTCCTGCTTCACAGATCTATTTTTCCCCTAATGGATGGGCACGGCGACAGTAAGCCAACATGGTCTAGTAATCTAGTTAGAAAAATAGAGTAAAGGCGAAATTTGGATAGAGGAAAGGCTAGGAGAATGAGAGGGACGTAAGTGCAAAAATATAAAGGAGAGGTGCCAATCAGCTCGCACGAGAATCCTGATCCACTTGAAAAATAATCCATCGTTTTTCGGTGCGTGGAGAAACCAAGAAGCGAAAATCGGCACCGTTCCCGTCGCCGCCTCGTCGCCTCCGTCGCCCACGCCTCTCTTCTGCTGCAGACTTCCAGCCACCACCACTCTCCTCTCCCACTGGCTAGGGTTTTCGGTTCCCAGAACCTCCGCTCCATGCAGGCCCCGCCGCTCGCCGCGCTCGCCGGAGGCGCCTGGGCGACCTCCAATCGGCCCGCCATACTGGCGGCGCCGGCGAGCCTCCGCCGTTCCAGGCGCGGGGCCCTCCGGCTGCCCGCGTGGAGGGCGGCGGGGGGCGGCCGAGCCCCGCGGGTCCCCGCCAAGGGCGCCGTCCTCGCCTCCGACATGGGGGCCGAGGAGGTCGTGGGGCCCTCGCCCCTGCTCGACGCGCGCGGCGAGCAAGGTTCGACGCTGCTTCCAAATGCACCTTGCCTCTCACTCCCCACTTTCATTCACTCCCTCTCCTACAAGAATCAACCCAGAAATCTCATCTCATCCGTTCGTTCATTCGCATGATACCGTCAGTCACATGTGCTGTGCAGAGCTCGTTCTACGTATCAGAAAGGAGGTGGAGAAAGGGAAGCTGCCTGCTGATGTCGCTCACAACTTTGAAAACCTGTTCTACAATTACAAGAATGCGGTAAAATGTGCAGATAGTCCTGTCTGCTACAATCAGATCACTCTTGGCTGTCTGGTGACGTCAGTGTGAATATTTTCAGGTCCTGAAAAATGGAGATCCGAATGCACATCAGATCATCCTTTCCAACATGATGGATTTATTTGAACTCGTCCTGCTGGATGTAGAGGTCCTACCTTCTATGCCTGTTACCTTCTCAATTTTGCTCTCATATTTTCTCTTATGCTCCAAGGCAACCGTTTACCCCAGACTTTACATTCTTTTTTGCAGAATCAATTTACATTTCAGCCTTATCACAAGGCCATCAGAGAACCATTTGACTATTACACTTTCGGTCAGAACTACATTAGGCCACTGGTAGATTTTAGGTAATAAAAATCTCATCTGGGAACATATAGGAGGCTCTGGTTCAAATAGTTTACGAAGTTTGTTGCACTTCTTATCTTCTGTGTAAACTGGAATTTACAGCTCACGCCATTATGTCTCACCAGACTTATTCATTATAATTGCTTACTGCTTTCGTGTTGCACATATTAATCTCGTTTGTCCTATCTTCTGTGTAAACTGGAATGTCATATTTTTTGTGTGAACATCTACGTCAAAGGCCCTTTCATTATTTTTTTATCCATACCAGGCACACTTCAGAGTTTGTCTTGTTGCACAAATACATACTGAATATTTTGATGAATTACAATGAAAACTCTGAATGCGTTACACACATATTTCCATCATGGTGTTGAGGAATTTATATTGAAGATAAAAATAATAAATTGAGGCATTCGATCTTCATGCACAATATTTGGCCTACAATCTCCTTTTCCGCAAGATATGTCTGCCCATTCTCTCGCAGCTAGTAGTTAGTTTATATTTCACTAATTATTTAGTCAGAATATATCTTCCGTCAACTTAACAGTGGTATTTGTTAACATACTTAGGTTTATTTTGTGACCATCAGGTCTCAACAGGCTCCAACACTCATAAGTATTTGTAATTATTTTTCCCTAATTCTCCTAACATTGTCAATATCTATGCTCAGGAACTCTTACGTCGGTAACATTTCTGTTTTCAGTGATATGGAGAAGCAGCTCCAGCAGGTAACTTGTCTAACTTTCATTGTATTTTTCCATGACATGTCGATTACTAGCTTCTTTGGGCGCCAAACCTTAATAATTGTTCTAATAGACGTGAGCCATCATGATATTTTGAGGAAAAAAGGAGAATGTAAACTATCATTATGCATTGATAACCCAACAGTGACATAGCAGGAGCGCAGCAGACTCCAAAGGTCACAATAGGATCAAGACAGATGTTTGCTTATTTGGTGAAATAGAATAACGTTTTCCAAGTTTGCACATAGAGGAATCATGAATCAATCATTATGTAGAAAGTATGCTAGTGGATGTTAGCCATGGATACCCATTAAACCATATGATTATGTATCTGACTTGCTTATGTTACTCTTTTGATACAGAATGCTATAAATTGATTACTGAAGAATTATAAGGCAAACTATTTTCTGAAAATATTTGATGTCATTGTAGGGTCATAATGTTGTTCTGATGTCTAACCATCAGACAGAAGCAGATCCAGCGGTTATAGCCTTGTCACTTGAAAGAAGCAATCCGTGGATTAGCGAGAACATAGTAAGGGAGAACATACTATAAGTTTTCTTGTGAATCATCATAAGCTAACCACATTAGCATCAAAACCATCTGCTATAGGTTTATGTTGCTGGGGATAGGGTTCTTACTGATCCTCTTTGCAAGCCATTTAGCATGGGAAGGTCTAATTCTCCACCCTATATGATAATGCTGCATTGTGGATTCTGATTTCTTCTAATCCTATTAACAAAAAATGCCAGTTTGTCACCTAAGCATTTTCTCTTAACAGAAACCTTCTTTGTGTGTACTCAAAAAAGCATATGAATGATTTTCCTGAGCTAATTGAGATGAAGAGGAGGGCAAACACTCGAAGTCTTAAGGAAATGGCTTTGCTTTTACGGTACTCGTCCCATGCAACAGTTTGATATTTCTCATCCTATTTCCTTAGCAATAGTTGGTCTAATTGACATATATGTTTAACCATGACTAGTAATACCAGTTGGTGACAGTTGAAACACATGATACGATTGTTTATTTAATCCAGTCCTAGCGCAGTGAAGGTTTATTCGTTGGCATTGCACTCAAAATCTCAAACGCAAATAGAGTTAAAGAGATGGCCACACTTTATCATTAGCAATGTCTATCTTTTCGTGTTTATCATGAAACTGCACTTTTTGCATCAGATGATAATGCTTATCATTTATGATATCATGTAGTGGTGGTTCACATATAATTTGGATAGCTCCAAGTGGTGGTAGAGACCGTCCAGATCCTTTGACTGGAGAATGGCACCCGGTATGTTCTCTTTCCTTCATGTCTACTCCCTCCGTTTCAATGAATAAGGCTTATATTTTTTTCTGAAAAAGTCAAGCAAAGTATAGTTTGACCAAAATTTTAGAAAAGAATATCAACAACTATAATGTTATATAAATATCGTATTAAAATATATTTCATGGTGTATCTAACTATATAAATTTTGTAATGTGCATGTTAATGATTTATTCTAAAAACTTGATCAACTTTACATATGTAACTTTTCAGAAAAAAAATATAGGCCTGATTCATTGGAACAGAGGTAGTATATGATTTGGTTTCTTATCAATGTTCTCATGTTTACTGAGGTCGCTCTAAATGATTATGCACATTTATTTCAATCTAATGACTTGACATTGTCAAATGTCAACTGACGAAGGGAATTAGATGGTACCATGGCAAAATTGCATCAATGCTACTGGTTTTGTATTAGTTCCGCTTATATTTACCTTGTTTGCTACTTACAAAACAAGGGCAGGCGCCATTTGATGCATCTGCAGTGGATAATATGAGGAGGCTTCTGGAGCACTCTGGCGTTCCTGGGCACATATATCCACTATCATTGCTATGCTATGAGATTATGCCTCCACCACAACAGGTATGGTTACTAGCCACATCTTACCAGTTCAGATATTTTTGTCAGGCAACCTCTTCAAATGTTTCTTTCTAATTGAATAGATTGAAAAAGAGATTGGTGAGCAAAGGGTTATATCCTTCCATGGGGTAGGCTTATCAGCAGCTGAAGAAATAAAGTATGGGGATGTTACTGCTCAGACTCAGAATGCTGACGAGGTTTGTATACTTTCATGTTTAACTTTTGTGTAGTCTTTGGCCTTTTGATGGTAGGATTATTGAATATTCGAAATCTTGTACAGTTGCTGCTAGCCTTTAAGCTGTGTATTATGTATACTTTACTTTTGTCTTTACTGAGGTAGGGGGGTTGTTGGGCAGTCTCTATCTAGCGTTCAGGTAATAGTGTTAGATAATCTTCCATGGCTGTGATAGCCTTTTGTACTGAGAAATACAGCTTAAATCTAGACTAGGTGCTGAACCATTGTCAAAACTCATATACGTAGTCTGGTCATTGTTCATCAATAGTTGGCCCTTTCATATTGAAGTCTTTGAAATAGACAAATTGGTGCATCTACCTTCCTACTCAGGTTATTAAACCTTTAAGTTGTTATTTAGTAATTATTGTACTGAGATGTATCATTGTCCTTATAAATATGTGAAGTTATACTTAGATTTTCTATTTTTATTTACATATTGCACCTTGTGTATTTTTGGTTTATTTGGTTTTTGTTATGTTGAAAACAATTTTAGATTGAATTTGAATTACAGGCCAGGGAGAAATTCACAGAGACTTTGTACAACTCAGTTGTTGATCAGTATAATGTGCTCAAGTCTGCTATCTTTAGAGATCGTGGAGCAGTTTCGCCAAATCCTGCCATCTCACTTTCGCAACCATGGCGATGAAACATAGCTTACTCAGGTTTGTTCTGTGCTGACCTGTTTGTCTTTCCCTTCTATTTGCTGGTGGTATCAAGCACACACACCCCTCCTCTATTTTTGCTAGTTTGACAGACATGAGATAGGTTGGTTTTAAGTGCAACTGCACGTGAACCTACATATGTAGAGTCTAGTGAGTTCTGTGTATACTACGTGATCAGCAAACACAAGTGTAGCTTGTAAATGCTGTAGCAGCTTTGTGCAGGTTGCATTAGAAATCAGTAGACTATTGGTATCATAGTAGAACACACTTTGTGTTGGTGTTACAAGGTGGTTTGTCCAATGAACGCGATTGTAAGCACACTGTGATTTCATATTTTTGTACGATACCTCTCGTATTTTTGAGTTATAAGTAGGATACCTCTCGTTGCAAGCTACCACTGCAAGAAATAACTGATTGTAGTTATGAATTGAGCATTATGGCCACAGGATGCGACCATTTCCAGTCCTCATTTACCGGCTCATGTGATGTCCCGTGCAAAAGATAATTTATCAGTTATTTGATTGCATAACAAATTTGCGTCTCTTCCAATTTCCAGGACTGGATTTTTCAATGGAGTTACCTTCGTTTCTTTCCAATAGAGCCGATGAACTGCTATAGTGCAACTTTGCAGGTTTTTGCCGGAAGGTTTCTTACGCTTTTGATGTCATCACACTCACTAATCATGGAGGCCAGCTCTCTGCAGAACCTGTAAGCTCTCAAAGTTGCAGGATTTTTTTTTTCTCGTATCATATGGTGCTGCACCATGTTCATGTAGTGATAAGAACTCTGTGACTGTTGTCAGGTCTACATATGATTTTGCACAGCAGAACCCAGCGGCAGATGATGCATGTGTTCATCATTTGTGAACAGATACTACTGCAGCAGATGGCCGTCCTTTGGGCCTGATGTGGGCAGCATTGCCAATTGGAACCTGGATTGCATCGGCGGCCTTGCATCTCGACATGTGGATTTTTTTGTGTGTGTCACTAAGAGTTAGCCTGTTTTATTTTTGTGTACATATTTGATTCTTTTGCTCCAAAATGTGGAGATAAAGTGTACACTGTTATCTCTTAAATAATCTGCCTACTGCTTTTTGATCTCGCTGTGGTTCTTTAGATGCATATATAAATTGTCCTGAATGTGCCGAAGTCGTGATAGGCTTGTGAGACTTCTTTGCAAAGATAAGCATGTGAAAGATGACGGTTTAGAAACAATCTTGCGATGATGGCGACAGTAGAAAAAATATACAGAGATGGGACAAAAAGACAGTCATAGCATTCGTATGCGCGTGCGTGCGTGTTGAAATTTATATGGGGGAAGGCGCAACGCGCTCGGTCACAGAGGCTCTAAACTGAATCCCAGTCTCCTGAAATTTTCGTTTGTCAAAAAATAGAGAGAATCCCAGACTCCTGAAAATTCCAACCATCTGGAGTCATACTCCAGAAAGGTTTAGGCAAAGCATGGTCGTGTTACGATCCTAGAGGTTGCTCTCATGGTCTGACGAAACAACCACCGCCGGAATGAATAAAAAAAAACTATCCTGATCTGAATAGCTATGCTACTTATACTATGAAATCAGATATACTCTCAAATTAATTATCGCATCTTTTTTTCTAAAATGACCAAACCTATACATTGAAATGGGTCTAGATACATTTGTATGTAGATCAAATTTGACCAAAGCTGACAATTAATCTGGAAAGGAGGGAATATTAGCTTTGGGGTCTCTGTTTAAGCGCTTATTATGCCCGTCCAACTGGAATTCCATTTTGTTAAAAAAAAACTGAATGCTGTTGTTCTTATTTTTTCCAAAGGAAAGGAAAGGAAGGAAGGCGAAAAGTAGGCGAGAGCTGAAAAGGAAGGAAAGGGGAGGACCGGCAGAGGGATTTGGAATCCATTCATTCCTCCCTTCACAACTTCCGCAGCCGCAGCAGAAGAGTCCCCTGGCCGGACCTCCTGCGTGGAAGGGCGGCGCGCGGCTGAGCCTGAGCCGGCGACGGAGTAGGACGAAGCCAACCGCCACCGTCGGCGCCTGGGTACAAGGTGAGCCCCGATCCGCCATCACCTCCTCGCCATCGTCATCGCTAGGGGTTCGGAAACAGGGGTTTCGCTCCCTTCCTGCGGCTGTAACGAATATTAGAGATTGTGTTGCCCCCCTTCTCCGTCTGCTTGCTCTACTTGCTGCTACCGCCGCCGCCGCCGCCGCCGCCGCTGCTCTTCGTTTGCTGCTGCTTGCGTATCCACTATCCAGGCGCTTGAATTAGAGTACCACACCCAATCCCATATCCAACTGAAATTACAGCAATCCCACAGTAGTACAGCACGCGGCCGAGCCATCGCCCATCCCCAATTTTTCGTTTCTTTTCTTTCCAACTTGTCAACTTGTGGTGTGTTCCCTTAATTTAATTGCGCAAAAATCAAAACAATAAATTATTTTTTTGTCAACTCATTACTTATGTAACAATCCATCTGCGCCTCCGCCATACTTTATCGGTTCATCTTCACGAGCAAGACATAGTATTGCAAGTTGCATTGCCCCTCCCTTTTTAAAACAATATACCCTGGTTGTATTACAAGGATCAATATTAGCTTCTGTGAGATGCGCTGAAGTTTGAAGATCATAAGTACACGTTTCTAAGAAATGGTCATAAGTAGATGATTCGACTTCGAATAACCTCCTACATGCATGGGTGCGTCTATCTAGGAATGGGCTCTCGCTCTCTATGTCTGTCCACTACTGCTTATGTTCTCAGCTACTTAGATCTCCCTCCTTGTCTCCCTCGTGGCTTAATAAATTACAATTTTTGTTTTCAGTTGGTTCTGTACTATCTTGTCCTATAGAGGTGTTTATCGCCGGTTTGATTTCAACATGTCGAAAACTGCCAGCCGGACGCCAATAATGACCAAGGACCAAGCTCTACTTCAAATTAATGATATAGGACGGTTTCCATGGTTTGGGTGATACCAGTTTGTGAACACCCCTAGTTTCGTAACATAGCCCTTCACTTGCCTGCAGGAATCCAGCCGAGTTTCTACTGTCAAATCGCTTTTTACAAGATGAGTGACAATCTGATGGACAAGGTCAATGCCTTGGGCGAGCGCCTCAAGATAAGTGGGGCAGAAGTTAGCCGCAAGATGTCAACTGGCGTGACTAGCATGAGTTTTAAGATGAAGGAATTTTTCCAAGGCCAGAACATGGCGGACAAGATTGTTGACGAAGCCACGACGGAGACCATGGATGGCCCTGATTGGGCTACCAATCTTGAGATTTGCGATATGGCCAACACCGAGAGGGTCAACAGTGTAGAGGTAATCCGTGCCATCAAGAGGCGAATCATGTTGAAGAGCCCAAGGGTGCAGTATCTAGCTCTTGTCCTACTCGAGACCATTGTCAAAAACTGTGAGAAGGCTTTTTCTGAGATTGCTGCTGAGAGGGTCCTTGATGAGATGGTGAAGCTTATTGATGATCCACAGACTATTGTCAACAACAGAAACAAGTCTCTTATGCTTATTGAAGCATGGGGAGAGTCAGGGGATGAACTCCGCTACCTTCCAGTGTATGAAGAAACTTACAAGGTACATGCAAAGTAATGATTTATGCGTAAATCAGCTTAGTGCAATTTAACCTGAACAAAGCGCTTTACAGATCTTCCAAGAATTTAAGAAAGCTATTTTGCTCCTTTGATATTTGGTGGACTGGAGATATAGAATCATTTTTGTTAATTGCAGAGATTAAAAAATGTGCATTTGTAAACATTCCTTCAGCGCAGTTCACACTGCATCCATAGCCCAGTGCTGTGTCTGAAACAATCATTAATTCTGGACGATCAGCATGGTTGAACATGTGGATTGCATTTAACATTTGGTTTTCATTACAGAGCTTAAGATCTAGGGGAATTCGCTTCCCGGGCCGCGATGACGAGAGCCTTGCACCAATATTCACTCCTCCCCGTTCAGTACCTGCAGCTGAACCATATTCTGATGCGGCACAGGATGGGTATCAAGAAATTCCAGAGCAAAGTTTCGCACCAGTTCGGACTGTTCCTTCTGTGCAAGTTGATGAAGCTTTTGAGGTGGCTCGTAACAGTGTTGAACTTCTTTCCACAGTGCTATCTTCCTCTCCACAAAAGGAGGTTCTAGAGGTGAGTCTGGGCTCTTTCCTGGCTTAGATGATTAGTTTTCGTGTTGTTCAGTGTGCAGTCTATGATGCACATCTTAAAGATTCATGTTGTTCAGGGTTGACGTTTTGTCAAGGAAATCATATAGTGATCGCTAGCATTTGTTACATCTTATATGATATTTATAGTTACTGCAACAATGACACTGGCCAATCATCCTAACATCCCTTATTACCTGATCAGTCTCGGTGCAAAGCAGTATCTGAAATTAAGTAATTAATTAACTGACAGCTAGTGGATAACTCTGTATAAGAACTTCATCTGTATACAATGTAAAACAGCACTATGGTACCGTTGCATTTGGGTTCTGATTGCACCTCACGTTCATGCAGGATGACCTGACTACGACCCTGGTCCAGCAATGTCAACAGTGTCAATACACAATCCAGAGAATCGTCGAGACGGCTGGCGATAACGAGGCTCAGCTCTTCGAGGCACTGAGCATCCACGATGAACTCCAGAAGGTTCTCTCCAAGTATGAAGAGCTGAAGGAGCCCGTCATCGCAGAGCCTGAGCCAGAACCAGCGATGATTCCGGTCACCGTGGAGCCTGAGGAATCCCCCCGCGCCCCTGCGAGGAAGTCAGCTGGGTCCGGAGATCGTTCTAGCGGGGAGGACTTGCTTCAGGATCTCGACGACATGATCTTTGGTAAGAAAGGCGGCACGTCGTCCCAGCAGGATAGGTCTCCTAGGAAGGAGCAGAAGGACGATTTCATTGGTCTCTGATCACCGGGTGTATATTTGCCAGATTGAAACTTGTTATATATATACAGGTGTTGCGTGGTCAGTGTATTTCCAAACCTTGGTGCAGGTTTGTGCTTGCAGATGTGTGATGTGCTATCTTTCTAATCCTGTATCCGGGGGCTTCGGTTTAGCTTATCTGCGACATGAGCAGTTGCTTTGCTGTACAGTAGTAGATGTAACAGACTTGATGTCTAACTTACCCTGGCACTGGCAGACTGGCATACACCTTTTCTTCGTGATGCTTGGCAAAGGATTTGGATGCTAAGACTACTCTCATCCATAGGCATCAGGGTACGTTATATGCAGATCTAGAGGTTATGTTGCGCTAGTTTTATAGTATTGCTGCATGGATCCTCCGTTTAGTTTAGATTACGTTGCTGTACGAATTTAATAGTATTTTGTTCGTACTAAAGGTAATTTTTTTATATCGCAGGCACAATTCTATTGCAATCATAGCTCAAGCGATTTTCTCTCATTTATCCCTCTCATCCTAGATTAATTTGGATCTTTGACTAGCCTTCTCCATCTCGTGCTTGTAGAGAAAGATTAATTTCCTGTCTTCTCAGAAATTAAAAGTACATCCCTTTCTCCCTTATGAAGGAGGTGAGATGAGGAGAAGAGTTTGAACCTTATGGAGAGGGGAGATCAGCAAGTAACTTGCGGCAGGTTCATATGCCGCTGAGTTCAACGTCGCATTTTCCAGCCATCTATGTGTAGAATCGTGGAGAACAAACGTTGAGGAGGGCTGACGCCTAGTCCTCCCAAAGAAAATTAAGGTCGGTCGGGCTGGAGCTACTGTTGCATTCGAACGCGTGAAATGAATGAATGAATGATGTTGACTTGTTGGTTTGTGAGACGCATAACCATGTGGGCAGGCGGGATTCATAGGAGGAGCCAGCCAGGTGAATGCATATATCGTCTCAAGAAGATAACGAGGAAATTTATCGGTACGTACATATATGAAGCCGCGTATAGACACCACACCAGTGTAGCTAGTGCTTCCTGCTATCTCGATCTACGCGGGTTACTGCTTCGCTGTTCACGATACATCGCCCTGTACAAGTCCGCTTAATCGCTACAAGCTATCTCAGGGACGGATCCAAGAATTCAAATTTGGGTGTTCAAAACTTCATCTAACACAAAATTTAGTGGAAAAGGCTGAAAATAATCCATGCCTTTACGGAAATAAAAGTACATATCGGCCATTGTAGCAACGGTGTCTCAAAAGGTCAAGAAACTTGCCAAAAAAAAAACAATCATAGCTTGGAAGCAAGATATGACGACATCATCCTTCACTTACAAGAAGAATTCCAGGTCAACAAATATAATTAAAGAGTCATTCAAGGTTTTGTACCGTAGCATGCTTTTCATAAAATTTATTGAAGAAAATACCCTTTCAACACTAGCAGGGGTAGGGTTAACACTAATTTGAGAAGCTTGTAAAGAAGGGTACGGGTCATATCCTTGTTTGTTTCAATAAGCATAATAGAGAGTCGAACGATATTTTTGAGGTTTTCAAACCTCTAATCTCTACGCTTATCAGAAATTAAAAGAATAAATTGATACGGAAGTTGAATCACCTCTCCCTCTAAGGAATCCATAGGACAAACTTGTGCAGGCTTAACTAAGTTGGGCATATGATAAGGGGAGAAAAATTAGCAGGACTATCAAACAACCAAAGGCCTCCTTGTCAGGCTCAGGCTTGCCACCTCATAGGTCGTAGCACGATTTGGGACAAGGGCGCTTAGTTTATTGTATTTTTTCTTTCGATTTGAGCTGGTCGCTGTAGTTCTTGAATGACTCCTTTACTACTCCCACCGATACATAATAAGTGTCACTAATTTAGTGCAAAGTTATACTCAATCTGTGATAGTACTTTATATTAAATCAATGATACTTATTATTATGGACTTTGGATCGATTGGGTTGCAAGGTGCTGCTCTCAGCTAGTTCTCTTAGCTAGTTGAGCCACATGAACATGGACATCATAACCTCATCTTTGCTAATTTGTACACGTACTGAGAGTCACCACTAGTGATACATGCGTTGTCTCAAACGAAAACTACTGATACATTTTTCCTACGTGCTATACGTATGAATTTTTGTGTAAAAAAATTGGGGTGTTTAGCTGAACACCCATGACCAAGTGCAGGATCCGTCCATGTATCTAGGCATACCACACACCCACAGATATCATCTAGGAACATATGATGGGCATGTGTCTTCTTTTCCCCGTGCCTCTCATGCCTACAGAAGAAACACACTGTGAAGAGCTTTGGTATAGAAAATAGAAAACGAAGAGGAGGTTAATTTATCCAATTAGCTGAATGATGCGTTTGAGGAGTTAAAGCGCAAGCCTTAAGTTGCATGTATGACGATGAGGATATGACTGAAAGTGCACGTCTTTATAAGTTCTTTCTTGTGGATCGACGTAGGTTGTGTGTTATTAAGCCACATAAGTTCTAATTCACAATGAGCTAGTCGAATAAATGGTTGTAGATATGGGAGCTACCTGTACTATATAATAACTAGGAAACATGCCCATGCGTTGCACCGGGTGAATTAGACGTCATCGGATGCTCCTCTAATCTATCATAATAACTGAATTAATTCATGACACTAATAAATTGAATCTTATATTCATACCTATCCACGATTACCATCTAGACATTTTCATCTTGTTTCAATATCATATACATCCAATACCGTCCGAGATTTGTCAAATAAATTTATTAATATGTTCAAATTTTATCAAAATTATTTAAATTTTAGAAAATTACATAGATACCGGATAATTTTTTATTTATTTTTAAAGTTTGTCAGTGGTAATTATGTTAATGACGAAATAGTTGAATGGTCGCTATACACATCTCTTGTCCACATCAAAACTAAGAAATGTCTATCATACACGAGTATTAACTAAATAGAACGAAATCAGTAGTAATAATCAGTACATGTTTTAGAAGCAAACACATTTTACTTTTAGCCAAACATGGCAATGGAGGCGTGGCTATAGTACGGTTCGAGCTGCTTGTAGTGCTGATTGTCCACCATGAGGACAGCCAGGACGAAGGAGCGGATAATGTCATCGTTGATGTGGAAAATTCGAATAGGTTCAGGTAATGATTTCCATCAATGTGCGGTAGCCAAAAGAGATTAAAGTAAATCCTTTGATCAAACATGCATGAACTCCTATTATAATTTTTTTTCTTTCTAACGAACATGATATATATATAGTATGGCATGTACCTATGCATGATGTAGTTCACGCCTTGTTCGCTCAGATCGACATCTGCTTAGCTCTCCTTGCTGAATCAACCTAACGATGTTTTCCTCTAACGCCTCCTCGAGCAAGCAAGCGCAAGTGGCAATCTAGCGCCTTTTTTCTTAGATCTGGCTGGACCGGCAAGGGTGGTCAACTCGTCATTACCTGCATCTTCGCCGTTCGACCATTCTCGTCATAGTGGCGGCGCCAGATTCTGGCAGCTGGGTATTCATTGTACAATATTATGTTTCTTATAATGCACTATATAAAGTGTAACAACTGATAGAAAACCGAAATACTATATGTCTGTATCTGCTGCTAGAAGGAATTTTGTTGCTACATGATAATATGCTAAATTGCAAAACCGAATCTGCTATTAGGAAATCACTTCACTAACGATTGTCCAACTAAAGATAATTTGTGCGGGAGTATTCAGTTTTTATTGGGTTCACCTGTACCCAACACCATAGAGGCAGCTCCGTGCTCTGCCGCTTCCTGCCGGTCGCCGGCTCACCGCCGCTGCTCGTCCCGCCGAGGGTGGGCTAGGGGCTGCCGCCTGCCGGACTGCCGCGCCGCCGCCTGGTGTCCTGGTTTAGTTTGCGTATGGTTTGATTAGGTCGTGCCCTAGAGTGAGTCGCCTGCGATTCGATCGATCGTGTGATCGTGTCTGCGGGAAACGAGCTAAGCGACCTAGTGGCATGCTGTATGGGCTATGGGCTATGGGCTATGGGTCATGTGACAACGTGACTATGTGTATAAATTTGTTTTGGCTCAGATTCTTTGGGTATTCACGTGAATACAGGGGAATACCCCCAGCGCCGCCCCCGTCAGCTGGCTCTGGCGGAACGGCGTGACACTGCAGGGCGAGCGGCGGCAGCAGCAGCAAACGGCCGGCACCGGCGGCCATCCGTCCCAGAGTCTCGGCCAACTCCGGTATTGCTCGAGGCTCGCGTCCACAGTGGCCCTTGTGTTGATCCGAATATGTTGATCGGTTTTCCCCAACTACACGAAGAAGCATAGAATTATGGGCCATTGATAAAAAGTAGTAGAATTAGATGTGAAACAGCTCGGAAATTCTCTGAGGCCTTGTTCGGCAGGGGAGGTTCGTGGTGTTTTGCTGAGGATTATCCCACAGGGATTGGGTGGAAACACTTCATTCACCAAATACACCTCTACCCAATCCCTTGCTGATGTATCAAGTTTAGATGTTTGGCACACAGGGTTTGATTCAACGAAACTATATACAGAGTCATGCGTACAAGTCTAATTATACATCCTTCCATAACAAATTAAGACGGTTCTTGACCATCCGTTCCTCAACATCTCAGAGCAGAAATAAAATTGATTAGCAGCTGCCGTCTGGACATCGTCACCAGGAGAGAAAGGGAGCCCTCGGTAGGAGACGAGAAGGCAAAACGATCTTACCAGCGAGACAGCAGCTTGGCTAGGCTGGCAAGACGACGGAAGGCAAGAGGAGGTGAGAAGACGGCGGATCGATGGCTTGCGCGGCCGACCAAGCGCCGAGCAGCGGCGCCCGGCCAGAAATGCGAGTCCCCGGCCCCTCGCGTTTCAAATCCACGCCTCATCGAATGGATGAACCTCGCCTTCTACAGGATGATGGCTGTGGCTATGAAAGCAATACGATGCTTGTAGGATGTTGTTAGGTCGACGAGGAGAAGAGCCGGCAGCCGGCGGCTAGGCATCACGAAATTCTGCCTGGTCCTGCATCGTGAAAACGAAACAAACTCGCGTCCTACTGTTGTTGTTGGAATCTCTATCCAGTCCTTCTAGGACACGGTTTACACTTGCCAGTTGATGTTTAAACTGGCCCACGTTTTGTGTTTTTTTTTACCTGCACGTTTCGTGTTGGATACACGGTGCAACCATAGGAGGACGAAACCAAACGTATGAAACCGGTACGGTGGCATTGGTGCGTTATATGCGATTTGGTGAGAGGGCAAATCGGTCCAAAAAAGTGTTGGAAAAAACCAAACCATGGAACCCTTGTATACTTTATTATTAGGTATAGAGGTATAGATATAGATTTTGTGTTTTTTTTTACCTGCACGTTTCGTGTTGGATACACGGTGCAACCATAGGAGGATGAAACCAAACGTATGAAACCGGTATGGTGGCATTGGTGCGTTATATGCGATTTGGTGGGAGGGCAAATCGGTCCAAAAAAGTGTTGGAAAAAACCAAACCATGGAACCCTTGCAATCTTATCCTATGATGTGTTTGTCTTTAGAGCAAGGACAATAGCCATGTTATCTATAGCTAGACCTATAGCTAACATGTAGAATGATAAGTTATAAAAATAAACTACTTTATAAATATATGATCCACATGTCACTCTCACAAAGTGTTTATGAGCATATGCTAGAGCTGACTCTTGAACGAGAGCCCACTTCTTTTCTCTCTCCCCAAACTAAGCACAAATACATTATATATGAGTTAAAAAAATATAATTATATTATTTTAGTTCTCGTAGCCAGCTAACTATTACTTATTTACTGTACTTGCTCTTGTGTGTATTCAAGCTCCTAGCTCCTAGTACTATACATAGACAACATGTGTGCTGCTCCAATCAAATCTGCCACATGAACACGACTAGCCCATTCCATTCTACCACAATTTGCATAAATTTTTTATATCAAAAAGTATATAACACAACAGTTTCAACATCACCATTTATGAACTAACATGAAAACCCAAAAGTGCACCATGAAATTTCTAATTCAATATATCACGACCAAGCAGGACCAGGCAAAGCTAGAGTCGGTGGCATTCGAGCTAAGAGCGTGCACATCCAAGTAGACTTGCTTGAGCTTTGTCTATGCGAGGCGTTTTCCCTTTTCCAGCCTCCGGTTAATTTGTTTGGGGATGCCCCCCCCCCCCTCCCCCCCTTAGTTGGGTTTCTTTCCTTTTGACGCTGAATGAATCCATACTTAGGGCTAAGCTGCATTCCGTAACATGTAATAATGGTCTCACACCTCCTGGATTTATTAAGTGGAATTTGGGCATCTATTTATCTATAAAAAAACCCAATTAAAGAACATATTGTTCTTAGAACTTAAGAATCACCAAGGAAAAAGAGAAAACTTAGTTTCCGGTGACATACTATCTTGAATTGTATATAGTTATATTTCATCAGTCGTCGCACTAGTAGTAGTCATGAAATTCATATGATCATCACATCATCAATAAAGTGGTATCTTGGTAGGAAGAAATGAAGGATATCATCAAACCACACATGTGAGGGGTATACTAACATACTATTCACAATGCCACTCCATTTAAGTGTGATCAAATAACATGTGCTCGCTAAATAATGCATGGTAGGAATATAAACAAAGAAAACAACAATGTGATTTTTTTTGCATTAGGTTCGATGCCCTCTTCTATTTTTGGACCAATTCCAGTGTGTTGTGGTGGTGCAAAGACAAAGAGAGAACAACCAAGTGACAACTATAATTGTTTGTCGGTCTCCCTCTTTCCAAACCATTCTAAACCAATTTTCCCATCTCATCACCATATCTCAAGAAGCAGATGGGTCTAACTTAAGAAAATCAAACTTAGCTATAGCTTGTTGTCTGCCGAGTAGGGAAAGTGAGAAATCTACGATGCATCTTTTTTTAGGCTTATGTTTGTTTGCTGACATGGTTTCATACATATAGTGGTTTAACTTGTTGCGGCAATTCTTTTTTTATGTTTTGCTAAAGCTATAATTATGTCTTCGAGTTTTGTCAATCACTACAAAAGTGTGTTCTCTTGCTGCAATCATGCAAAAAGATTCTAGTGTTCTGCCGCGATAGTTTCTTAGTGTTGCTGCACGGCTCCTCAAGTTTCTTGTATATATATTTGTAGTTATTTCATACATTAACTGAATTATATTTGTGTATATCTTTAAATATTATTTGGTTTTGGACAACATTTGATTGTATTGCAATCATACTACAACCGCTTTCTTCTATTTCTCCCTTTCCCCTAACTTGATCTGGATCTATTACTCGCCTTCACCAACACTTGCTTGTTGATGGTTGCATGCATTAATGTGTCCAATTATTTTTTTTGAAAGATGTCGCTTACAGAGAAGGATTCATTTGAACAATCAATGTTGACCCCGAGCTCTGTAGAGCACGTTCTTTATTAAAACTTCATTTTGGAAAAAATACCTGAAAATAATATATATGTACATATCAGGGGAGCAGAATCAAGTTATTTTTTATTTTTTTAGAGCAATAATTTTTTTATGACGTATTATTTCATAAAACTTTGCAGACGCATAGAACATTTCTATACGTTTCCACAAAAAAAAATTCTTAATCTTTGAACCTACAAAATATCATTTTTAAAAATAACTCAACACTCCTGTTTATCCCAAGCGAGGGTTTGAGAGGCGTAGAAGAGTTGAACCTTGTAGAGAGGAAAGCGCCATGAGTGGAAGATCCGATGGAGGAAAAACACGGGGGAGGGCATATGGATTGCTGGATATGAGCATGCGATCGGTTGACCCTCTGACCCGAATAAACTGAGAGGATTGCTAGTACCTCGGAAGAGGATGTCAACATGGAACTGAGAGATGGTGACACACTTTGCCAAGCCTAAGTTTCGCAAGTGTGACAACCATTAAAGTGTTTCTCAGGATTTGGAAGCCACAAAGTATGGTGAAAGTTGAAAAGAGATTCACCCAATGACAGATGGGCCGTATAAATAATAGTGTGATAAAAAACAAACACAATGCCAAATTATTAAACTTTGCTTAACAAAGTGTGGCTGCCTAGTCCTTCACCAGTTCACCATCGATCACTTCACTCAGCAATCCAGTCGTAGTATTTGTGAGGGGGCAACTCAGTCGGATGCAATCAACACTCAAGTCCAAAGCTAGCCCCCATCGATCGGTCTGATGGATTTTTGATCTCATCACTTCCCTTCACACGCACGTTTCCCGGCCGGTCGATTAATTTTCGTGATCTTGTCGCCATCCCCTTCCATGCTGAGACCAGCTATAGCACTAGTACTCCATCTAAGGTCGGTCGCGTGAGCTGTGGAAGGAGGAAATTCAGAGGAATGAGATAGCTCAATGCATATACATATCGTCTTTGGAAAATGATGAGGAAAGGTCAATGCATACTTGCATACTCCTACTATACAAAGGGAGTGATCAGGCATGTTCATTGCAAGTGCTTTGACTCCGTCTCCAACCCGGAGACAACATTATGCATACATGCATACGTAGAACCAACAGACACGAGCCGCACGATCAGATCTCCTAAAGAAAAAGATGCTTTTATTGTCACAGTGACATCAGTGACATACTAATCTTACTCTAGAAAGCAAAGACAATTGCCGTAACTCGTAACCCGTTGAAACAAAAACCTGAGGAGCGAAGTGATCGATGACATGAGAACAATTGCCTCCGCAAGCACTACAGTGCAGTAATCACGGGTTGCTTAATCTAAAAAATCTTGTGCAAAGTATAGACACCAGTAGCGTAGCGTTTGTTATTGCTAATCTAGGATCTACTTCTCACAGTTTACGTACATCACCCCGTGCAAATCCATTCGAATCCCTACATGCAATCCAGGTCAGGCATCCACAACTTACTAGCTATCCGTCTAGGAGCTTGATCAACAAGGTATATTTTCTTTTCCCTGTGTCTCTCATGCCCATAGAAAACATTGTGAGAGAGCTTTGGTATAGAGAATAGGGAAGGATGATGATTGAGGAGGAAGAGCCAGTTAGCTGAATGGGGTGTTTGAGAGTTGGAGTTACATATAGGTCTGAGTATGAAATGACGACGCGGATATGACTAAAAGGTGCGCGTGTCCATATAAGTTATTTCTTGTGGATCAACATGGTTGTGTGTTATTAAACCACGTGGGTTCCAGTTAGCAGAGACCACGTAGAATGAATGCTTAAGAGTTACTTGTCCTATGACCAGAAAATCCATGGAATTTTTGACCCATAATCATTTCTTATTTGAGTTATTTATTCGTTAGCCACTAAAGGCCGTCGAATGCTCAGTTTTGCCCTCAGTGGAGAATGGTGCTCAGTTTTGCCCCTAGTGTTCGCGCAAGCACTCGTTCCGTGATGCTTCCCGTCTCCGTTAGGTCAATGGGTGGTTGACTCAGGCCTGTCAGGTGGGACCAGCCGTGGCTTGAAGACCAGACCGTTGGTGGGCGTGGCTTGTGGGACCCAGTAGCCGTTGGACCATGGACCGTTCGCAGTGGGGATAAAATCGCCGGAACATGCCGCCGGAGCTCGCAGCGGTGAGCAGAAATCAGCCAGGCGCATAGAAGGGAATCGATCCCTGTTGGTAGCCAGGAGCCGGGCACGGGCGACCGAGAGGGCGGTGTCGATGGGGAGTGCCGCTTACTAGTAGCGCGGAGCCGCCGACAGGGCGCTCGACCGTCTGCTACACCTACAGAGCGCGGGCGACCGAGAGGGCGGTGTCGGCCTTGCCCCGAGGCGTTGAGATCACCTGCGGCTCCGGGCGGTCGCGAATCGAGATCCATGTCTTCTTCTAGCTCCCGCGCCACCTCGCGGATCGATATTCCGGCTAGCTTGGAGATCCCGATCTTCCTCTATCCGCGGTGTCGGGCGGAAGTTGTTCGGTGGATTTCGCGCACAGAGAAGAACCCTAATCGTCCATTTTACGTGTGCAGCGAGAAGGGGTAAGAATCAGGGCAATTTCATTATTTTGTGGTCGGGATTTTTGAGCAATGGTTGATCTGTTGTTTGCGTTCATGCAGGTAAGATGTTTCTTTCTTTGGGTCGATGCTCTGGTCCAGATGCTGATGCATGAACTGCTAGAGATGCACGGGGAATGGTTGCCCATCCCGCCAGAGACGGCAGCGGCCGCAGCGCGAGCTCAGGCAGAGGAGACGGAGGTAGCTGTTGAGCTCAGGAGTTTGAATCAGAAGATTAGGAAGCTCGAAGAAGCATAAATTAGCAATTACGTTTGGGCATTTGTAGGTGTTATGGTAATTGCAGTGGTTGTAATGTTGAAATTGTATTAGAAGGCATGAATTTGGGAGGAATTTGTAAGCTAGAATTTGGAAAACTAAATGGAAAAAGGTTTCTGTAAAAAAAAGTATCCCAGTGTGTCTCCTTGACTAATGGGACAACTCCATCCAATTAGGCCCATTAGGGATGGGCAATGAGAAGGGTCAAAAAATAAACCAAAAAGTGGGGTGCGTCTGGGATTCGAACCCACGACAGCATGGTTTGGAAGCGTTCAGGGTTGTGCTTGTAACCGGTGGGGCGGATGGAAAGATATTGAGAAGCGTAGGGAAGAATGCTACCTATAGTAACATCATTATTTGGTTTAGGACTGAAAAAACGATGTCGTGTTTGTGATTTATACAGGAGCATGTCATATTTGTGCATGATCTTATAGTGTGTTTTTTTGCGGCAAGAGCATGTCGTGTTAATTTTGTGCACGGTGAATTATGAGAAAATAAAGATATCCATGGATTTTGAGAAAAATAAAGAGATCTGTGTAAATCAAAAGAGCATGTATCTGAAGCCTTTGGCGTGTCTTCTTTGTGATTTCAAGCATGGGTCAAGCATTGCGTGTTTGTAATTTTTGATGTGAGGATCCGTGTTTGTAATTTGTGATGTGACGATCCGTGTTTGTGATTTCATGATTTGTACTTTGATATACTGCATAAAAATGATAGAAAACTCCGATAAATCAGATGCAAATAATGTGATTTAATGATTTGTACTTTGATATACTGCATAAAAATGATAGAAAACTCTGATAAATCAGATGCAAATAATGGTATCACGCATAATAACTTAGATATAAGATGGAAAGTAGCATGATCACCAAAGTACACATAATAACACGACATTATATTAGATAGATGGGTACCCTAGATGGCTAGATAGATGAGTTCAGGAGACGGACATGACACACGGCACGACAAATGATAGGACATAGGAAATAAAATAATAAAACTTAAAAACATGACAAGCTGCCGGAGAACATCTTCATCTTTTCCGCATCACCTTCTTCACCACCGTCTTCACTTGTCGTACGGGAGGTAGTGCATATGGTTCCTAGCGGGGAAGATGTTGGTGAAGATGTTGTAGTTGGTGAAGAAGATGGACTCGCATCCGCACCAGAAGACCTTGCCGAGGAGCTCGTACACGTCGAACGGGTTGGTGAAGGTGACCGTGAGAAGCTTGAGGGCGACACCATCACGAACCTCATTGAGGCGGTACATGACTGGTGAGCCCCGTGGGAGGTGGGCAAAGCCGTCGGCGAGGAAGTCCCGCGCCACCTGGACTGCGCCCACACGCGAAGCGTGGTCTCCACGACCGTGCCCGGAGGGTATTGCTGCTCCGGTGTGGTACGCGGACGACGGAAGGTCGGTCTGTGGTACTGCATCTTCTCGGCCGGGTGGTGCTTGGGATAGGGAAAGGAAGAGGAAGAGAGGTGGGTGGTGTGTGCGAGAGGAAGAGGAAGATAGACCCCTTTTAAAGAAGCTGGGTGCCATTAGGGTTGCCAATGGAACCAAGCGGTGCGCGTGGGTATCCGGTGCATGGACGCGTCGTCGTGGAGAACCAAGCGCTTGTGTATCCGTAGCCGTTTTGAAACCAATTTTCAAACTCAACGAGGCAGTGACGCGTGCGTAGCTGAGTCACTGCGGTGCATCTGAAACGAGCTTGGTGATGGCGCGTGCAACGAGTCACTGCTTTACTGCGTCACTGCGGTGCAACTACGTCACTGCGGTGCAACTACGTCACTGCCGCCTCCCGCGCAGGCATGCAGCCTCGTCGCTTCCCGCGCGTGCTTAAAAAGGCTGAGACGCCCGCATTGCCCAACGGACAGGACCCCGTACCGCGACACGGCCCAACAGTCCAACTAGAGTGCACGTTGAGCATCCATGCGTGGTGCGAAAAAAAAGAGCAAAAAAATGAGTCTAGCCAATCACAGCACACAATGAGCCTCCCTGCGGATCGCCCCTAACAATGGCCGCAGATGAACGATCGGACGGCTGCCGTCCAGCCAATCAGAGTGCAGAACGAGCTCCACGCGGATCGCACGTCGCCTGCTCGTAGATTCCTTCTAGAAGATCGATCGGACGGCTACAGTTGTTATATCGGACGGATGGTGTTCTGCGCTATGGTTTGTAGCCAGTTAAAGATGTTTCAAAAACTTTGACTAGCGCATAAAAAATTCAAAAAAAATGAAAAATCTGTGTACATAGTCTTCTTATGTCATATACTAACGATTCAAGTTGATAAACAAGGTGTACATACATTTAAACAAAAAAAATCATGTATCCAATGTGATATCTAGAACTCTGTCATATGAAGTCAAGGGTGAAGAGAGGTGGTTTAGGTTTTGGAACTTGAAAAGTGTCAACCTACACAAAGCTTCCTTTTGGAGTGACTAAGAAGGATGCAGGCTTAGTTTTTCATTTTCATGTTTCAAAAATGTTTAAATGTTGGTCAAGGTTAGGTTTGGCCAATATTCAAATGAGCATAAAAAATTCAAAAAAATGAAAAACCTGTGCACATAGTGTTCTTATGTCATATACTAACGACTGAAGTTGTTAAACATGATCTACATAGGTTCAAACAAAAAAATCATGTATGTAGTGTGATATTTAGAACTCTGTCGTATGAAGTCAAGGCTGAAGAGAGGTGGTTTAGGTTTTGGAACATGAAAAGTGTCAAAACCCACACAAAGCTTCCTTTTAGAGTGACTAAAAAGGATGCAGGCTTAGTTTTTCTTTTTTATGTTTTAAAAAAGTTTAAATGTTAGTCAAAGTTAGGTTTGACCAATATTCAAATGAGCATTAAAAATTTAAAAAAAATTAAAAAATGAAAAACCTATGCACATAGTGTTCTTATGTCATATAGTAAGGGCAGGAAAGCCATTTGGCTGATTTAATGAAGGTCCAAAAAAAAGCTTGCTTACAAATGAGGCCGTTTACCCTACTTTTGGAGCTCCTTTTTAGCACATTTCTCATAAATGTGAGTGTACTTCGAAAAATGGGCTCAGATTGATGTCCAAGTTAGAACAAACAAGTTTACCATTGTTTGGAAAGCATTGCAACATCCAAATAGCATGTCAAACAAGTTTACCATTGTTTGGTTCAAATTTGAAGTTTGGTTCAAATTTATTTTTTATTTAAATATGTATCATCATCATTCCAGCATTATTCAAACATAATTCTAACATAGGTCCAACATCATTCCACACAAATAGAACAACATTCATAATGTTTCATAAATTTTACTTGGTTCCCACTCAATCATCTCTAAAGCGTAAGGGCTTCTTTTTGGTCCTTGTGCTTCTTGCCAGCACTTTGCTCCTTGTGATCCTTGTACTCATTGCCACCACTTTTCTCCCTCTGCTCTTCTCTTCTACTCTTATCCTCTTGGTTGTCGGTACCTCAAGTATCTCAGAGCTCACTGCCACTTTGTTTGAACCTACCACAGAGCTGTACAACAAAAACACATACCGGGTTGGAATTAATTTGCTCAAAATAGTAGAACTCACAATAGTATTGGCAAGAATTACATACCAAGTAGAACTTACAACCACAAAATTTGGAGCCTCAATTGGAGCATCATTTTGCTCACCATCAATTGGAGCATCATTTTGCTCACCATCAATTGGAACATCAGGTTGCTCAGCCTCAATTGGAGCATCAATTTGCTCACAAACGTCTGGAGCCTCAAATGGAGCCTCATTTTGATCATTTCCAGAATCAAAATTTCCTTGGTCATTTTGATCATCGGCAGAATCATCACTTGGCGCCTCATTTTGATAAACCGGCTGCTAATCTTCATTTTCTTCGTCGAAACACTCTCCGAACGCTGGATCTACTGTATTATCACAATACCTTGTGCACTTACGCTTCCTTGCTCCAAGTCCAGATCCTTTGCTGCGAGGTCTAATTCGACTCTTCCTCGGTCTACCTGCTGCTCTCTTCAGAATAGGAGCACACAGCTTGAAACCAGGGTCCACTATGTCCCATTGTTGTTTTCCCTCCAGAGCAGGTAAGGCATGAGCATATGTGGCTTTAAACCTTGCAATAGAGTAGTATTCATGCACATACTGTTGTATGTTCCCTGCTTGACCTGAGAGAGTAGTGATGAAAAACAAGGCATGAATGCATGGCAACCCAGTTATCTGCCATTGCCTACAGCTGCAAGTTCTAGCTTCTAAATCCACTGGATATCTCCATTCCCTCTTCTCTTTATCCAAAAATGATACCTCTGCTGTGGTGGCCGAGCAAAGAGTCATGTCCATTTGCAAGCCTCTTGTTTTCTGCTTCAATTCATTCATCACCGAAGGGATGATAATGTGGCCCATGAATTTTGCCGCGGCAATTCCTGCACGAACATGAAACTTCTTAATGTATTCTATCCTTATCTTGTCAAGCAAATCAACCAAATATAGACCCTTTAGTTTCCGGATCGTTGAGTTGAAAGACTCTGCAAGATTATTATGCACATAGTCAACTTTGCCCAGGTCACTGAATTGGCTTCTCGCCCATATCTTGGAGTGGTGTGTTTCCAAAAATTCCTTCACTTTGTCATTCTTGTATAACTGCCTCATGTGGTAGTTGTGCTTCTTCACACTGCAAGTCAAAGATGCTGGCCACAAATTGTCGGCATACACCTTTTCTTTGAATTTCTTCCCAAAATTTGCAGCAAGGTGATGCATGCATTCCCTATGCTCTACTCTAGGGAACACATTATCCACGGCCACTTCTAAACCCTTGCATGCATCTGTATGAATTACCAACCCATTGGGATGTGCAATAGCCCGACGCAAATTCTGCAAAAACTAAGTCCAGCTCTCCTCAGACTCTGTCTCAAGCACACCGTATGCAACTGGAAATACAAAATTATGTCCATCAACTGCATAAGCTGCCACTAACTGCCCTTTAAACCTCCCTGTGAGGAAAGTTGCATCAATAGCTAAATAGGGCCTGCAGCCTTCCAAAAAACCCCGGCGACAAGCCTCAAAACATACAAAAAACCCTCCTGAAGCATTCCTTGGTCATTGTCACTCCCCTTAATCTGTACTCCACGGAGTGGTGGTCAATATCTACAATACTACCTGGGCTGGTCCTCTCCACTTCACCCTTGAATGAATACAACATTTTGAAACTTTCATGCCAATTACCATAAATAGATTCCATAGCATGTTGTTTACCATTGAACACCCTCATGTATGGTAAATCTATCTTAAACTTTTCTCTTAGCTTCTTCTGTAACTCCTTTGTACCCACTTGATGGTTTTCTGTCACCCATCGCTTTACTTCTTCAGCCACCCATCTTGACTTGGCTCTACTAATTGTTTCCTTTCTAAGAGTTGATTCCAGGCATGTGTGCCTAAAAGGGTTCACTTTGACTTGAATATTTGTGCTATTTTGCATTTTAGATGCGTGCATCCTCCATGGACAATCATCAGTCAGACAGTGCACTCTGTATCGGACAGTGTCGCTCTTGTCAACTTGAAATGTCCGTTCTGCCTTGATACAGTAGGTCACAAGTGCATTTCTGCACTCACTCATGGATGAAAAGATGGAACCTTCTTCCATCTGAGGGTTCTCAGGGTCCCATTGAACAGGTGGAAGGTCTTCTTCCTCACCCTCCTCGTCATCTATCATAGAAACATCAATCTCAGCCTCATCTTGGTTTTCAGCACGACATGCCCGTCATAAATTCTGAACTACACCAGAATATAGCCTCTCTTCATCATCTACATAGTCAGGCTCCACTTCTCGGGGAACCCTACTGCCGGTGCCTACGCTTGTCGAGCCACCACGTCATAGTGCACTAACTGTAGGTCCTAAACTATTCTGGCTAGAGCTGCCATTACGACGACATGATTCTGCCCAAGAAGGTCCAAGTGCCGGCACAATCACATCATTTTGCAGCCTCACATGAAAGTGCCCTTTCTCCTTATGCTTAGCGAACATGGTAGCGAGCTCTGCATCATTACTCAGTTTCACCCATTCACTTCCTCCATCATAGTATCTGAACTCCAATTCATCATGCAAACCCCAAGGATATGACTGCAAATTACCTCCGCAAATTGTCTAAAACTCCAATTACAATCCATCGGCAACGGATAATCGAACCCTCCTTGAAATTTCTTCCTATTCTTTGCATCCATGATGTACCGGTCCCTTCTAATGTTCAACAAGAAAGCAAACCACATCTCCATCCTATGCCATGAGCAAAGAAATGCAATTAGCACACCAAAATCCAAAATCAAACCGCAAAATCAACCAAAATCAATGCACAAAAAAGCTTAACGGTGAGAACACTTACCCCTCGGGAACCCAGTCGTGGATGCGGAGGGTCTCCGGCCCGATGCCTGCCTCGCCATGGTCATCGCTGTCGCTCGCTATTTCGTCGAGCACGTGGCGGGCGCACTGGCGGAACAACCGCCCCTATGGTGGCGTCGCAATAGCGGCGGAGCAGATGGCGTCCAAGGAGGGGGCGGCGGAGCAGGTGGCGTCCGAGGAGGGGGCGTCCGAGGAGAGGACGGCGACGTAGGTGGTCGCGGGAGCATGGGTGAGCGTGCCGCCGGAGCAGGGTGAGGCGGTGAGCCAGGCGCGGCCGGTGAGCGTGTCGATCTGGCAAACTTCCCCGGTCCCACATGTAAGTTCCGGACCAACCCTATCACTAAGTTGCCTGGTCCCACATGTAAGACCTGGACCCACCTTCTCACTAACGCCACTGGACGGAATTGGGCCAAACTTGGCCATTTGGCCTCGCCATAGCACCTGCGCTCTATGTAGTGGCAAAACTGAGCACCCTTTCGAGCTAGTGGCAAAACTGAGCATACGACGTCCTTTAGTGGCTAACGAATAAATAACCCTTCTTATTTTGTACTAGTATCCCAATATATAACATATTATTTCACGAAACTCTGCAGATGTGCAGAACACGGCTGCACGTTTCGACAGAAAAATTTCAGAATTTTTTGAATCTATTAGATACCATTTTGATTTTTTAAATCTACCAACGCCATATTATGTTTCGTATATTTTCAGGAATTAAATTACATCCTTGTATCCTAGACGAAGGAGTTGAGAGGAGGATAAGAGTTGAACCTTGTGGACAGTGGAGCACCATGTGTGGAAGAGCCGGCGGTGGAGATAAAAAATAGGGGAGGGCAATCGAGTAAATTAAAAAACCACCACAATTAGAGCAAAGTTATCAACTATCCAGGAAAAAACAACCAAAGAAAATGCATTTTGGTGTGTGTTTGGTGACTTTGGCCCAATCATGGTGTTTCTTTTTGCAATTTACTTGATTTAATATCTTGGCTAGTCAGGTGGCCAACTGGAGCATGCGATTGAATGACCGATCGACCTTAAAAAAATTGAGAGAATTTCCTAGTCCTGAAAGAGGATGTCAACATGAAATTGAAAGATTAAAACCACAGAGCAAGGGACCTAACCAACTGCAAAAGTCTAACGGTGGCTTCCGGTGACGGGTACAAGTATATCAAGTTAACGGGAGTGAGAGCATCACTAGCAGAGCCCTTATAACATGGATCCTTATATTATGTTTAAGGGTTGAGAAAAATGTGTTTTGAGGGTCCAAAACAGCTGGCGCAGATCAGTACCCTCATACCCAACCCGTATAACAGAACACGAGAATTCAGATATTATGGTAGACATGCCAAACAAAATAATATAATCAACAAACTTGCAAATGATTATGAATATGATGCATGGTTTAATAGTTTTACATCACATAATCATCATCTCCTCCTTCTACTACTTCATGGCACCAACAAAAACTAGAATCTTGGCACCACTACCATCACCAAGAACGCATGCAAACATCAAGCACTGGTGGAGTTGTCCACACCACCATCGCCACAACCACTCATCGGAGACTCACCACGGAGAGTAGAGGACTCACCACGCAGTTGCCGCTTCCTCTCCATGATGTCCACCTTGGTGTCATTCCACCACATCAATTGGTCTTCATCCATGTCTTTCTTTGGCATCATCATGTGCTCCTTCTCCTCGGCCATGAGCTCCTTCCATGCTTTGGCTTCTTTGATCTTGAGCATCCTCTCCTCGAAGTTGACCTTCACGGCGGCGGGCGGAGCAGCGGTGGGCGGAGCGACGGCGGCTGTGACGGGCGGCAGGGGCGGCGGCGACGGGGACGAGGCCATGGCGGCGGCAGCTGCGGGAGGAGGAAGAGGAGGAGAGTTCCCTCGCGCGCAAAACCTGGGCCGGTACGGGTGGGGTGTGCAGTTTGCCTGCCAACCCCCATTAGTGCAGGTTGGCACCAAGATTTTGGCCTCACCCCTGAATTTTTTCTACAGGTTTACAGTTTTAAGGGCTCTGGTCTGCGCTGTTTAGAGGTTCAAAACAGTAAAAAAGCAGTTGATATAAGGGTTTGCCCCTTTTAAGGACTCTGCTAGTGATGCTCTGAGAACTACATCCAGCTGACCTTATCTCCATTTTGATCTTAAGACTGACAACAACTAGCTGCGTGGTCCTTCATCAATCACTTTGCTCAACAATCTAGTAGTATGGGCCAATTCACTTGGAAGCAAATTAACACTCAAAAATCCAACTAACCCCCATCTATCGGTCCTTGGATTTGAGATCACATCTGTTCCTTTAACACGCATGCACACACATTCCTACTTGTTCCGGCCGGTCAAGATTGATTAATTACTCATGATCCTGTCACCGTGTGGTCCCCCCCTTCATCCTCACAGATCAGTATTGTACTATATCCGAGGTCGGTCGGGCCAGAGATACTATTGCATTCGAACGAGTGAAAGGAATGAAGGGTTAAGGTACCAAAAATGGGGTTTGACTTGTTGTTTTGTGTAATGCATAGCCATGTTGGTTGGCAGAAACTCAGAGGGCGAATCGGACGGGTCAATGCATACCTACACATATTATCGCAACAAATAACAAGGAAATCATTGTATACATACAAAAAGCTGCGTCATCTCTTCTGCAACATGTCCAAAACAAAAACCACCACCGCCCTACCTCTCTTTTCCCCTCCACAACCCACACCTCAAACAGAGGAGGCCGTCGGGCTAAGCCCGCTTATAGACACCAGTAGTGTAGTGCTTCTTACTACAGATCTAAGAGGAACACCTCCTCTCTATACAAATACAAGATGTTCTGCAAGTCCACTTGAATTGCTACTAGCTATGTGATTATTTTAGATATACACGCCTTAATATCTATCTAGGAGACACTATTGGTCATGCATGTTTACTTTTCCTGGTGTCACCCATGCCTACAGATACCTTGGTATAGAGTATAGATCAGGATGAGTGTTATGTGTAGGAATATAGGATTATCAGATATTGAGATATATGGAAGTTATTTAAATAGGAAAGAGATAATTTAGAGTTAAGAGTCCGGATGTGTATCCTTTAGATTATTACTTAGGGGCCAAGTAAGTCCTCCTATATAAGGGACATCAGATGTATCGATTAGGAATCAATCAAGAAGAATACTGTCATTACTTTTATCTACTTTTTAGTAATTAGGGTTTAGTTTCTTACAATGAGGAGGGAGCAAAATTAGCTTCGGGTCTTTGAGAGTTGGGGCGTAAATTTTCAGTTGGAAAGTTAGAGAACAAAGAGATGGTGAGGTAAACTGAGAGCTGCACATCCTTATAAGTTTTTTCTTGTGGATCGGCGTGGCTGTGTGTTAGTAAACCACATGGGTGATAGTTAGCCCTAGGCACGTGGAATAAATGGTTATAGACATGGAGCTACCTTTTTTTTTGTTCTATGTAGACATGGAGCTAGTTGTCCTACTATAATCAGAAAACTCACACAATCTTGAGTGGGGATTTCTTGCACACGGGCTCTAGTGATCCCGCCAGGTGTAGTTGCATGATACGTTGCTTTTCGTGTTGAAATCTGTGCCTGAGTGAGTTTTCACAGAATACATCAAGATAGAAAAGATAAATACAATCTGTTTCGTATGGTGGAACACCGTATCCTTCAGGAGGTAGGTGGAAGATGGGGGCCATGATTTCAAGTGTGCCAGATGATCCGAATAAATCAACTCTGTTGCAAGCTCTGAAAATTGAAGAGGAGCGGTAGAAATTATGAGTGCACTTACTAGAGAGAAGTATTAAAATATTGTTGTCAGCCTGACAGCGGACGCAATTCAGGGGTCGTTTGGAACATAGGATTTTCACAGGAATTGTGAAGGAAAGGATTTTCATAGGAAAGTTTTCCTTTAAACCGTTTGGAACACATGATTCTATCGTAGGAAAATCATAGGAAAGTTTCCCCTAGAACTTTTTGGGTTGCTCATCAAGCACATCGCTCGATCCCCTAGAACTGTTTTCACAGGAAAACTAGAGGAAAAAACACATCCAACTTGACCTCATTTTTCTTTCCTGTACGAGGACCGAGGCAAATTAGAGAGAGTAGAGGTTGGTCTCCTAAGGATTTAATGACCAGCTGCAACTTACCTTGTCAATGATGGATTCTTAACAAAGGTTCCTACGTTTTTAATTTTCCTGTGTTCCATACGATCTCTTTGGAAATTTTCCTACGTTTTTGGATCCTCTGTTTTCCACCTAGATACCCATCATATTCCTATGATTTTCCTATACCTCTATTTTTCCTATCATGTGTTCCAAACAGGGCCTCAGATAGGATAGGAGTATAGGTCGCCCCTGCCACCCAAGTACCAGTCGCATGTGCTATTCGTTTTGTTTTGATTTGGTTGCAAATCCATCAGAATAGCGGCGGCGCGGTCGATTATTGCCAAGACTTAGTAGTAATTGAGCATATGCTCGCGTCGTCCTCCCGAGGGCGACTCGAGGGCGATTAGGGTTTCCCCCGCGCCGCCACCTCTCTCCGGCTCTCCTTCCCCCGCCGCCGCCTGAGAAGGGCCCCGGGCTTGCCCGCCCGGCCTGCCGATGAAGGTGGCGGCGAGGACCCACCGCCCTGCGTCCGGCGTGGGGGGTTTCGGGCGCCGAGGCGGCGGCCTCGGGTTGGAGCGGCGGCGTCGACCGTGCGGCCGGTGGCGTTCGCGGGTGCTGGCCGGCGTCCTGGTCCGTGCGGGCGGCAGGGCGATGGTGGGCGTGGTTCGGGTGCAAGGGCTGCCTTGGCCGCTCGCGCACCAGATCTCGAAGGTCAGATCTTGCCCCCCCTGATCCTCTCCTCCCCGACGGCGGTGGTACCGGCGTCCTCTTGGCTGCCGGCTCTGATGCTGAAGGGGGGCTGGTGGTTCTTGATTGGGTCCGGGAGAAACCCTTGGTCCTCGGACCACAACGGCGGCGACGCTCCCTGGGCGCCGCTCTACTTCTTGGAGGCGCTGTTGAGGCCCCATTCGCCCACCCCCTACCCCTGTCCCGGGTGAAAGCCCAAATCCGTCTCGGATTGGCCGGCGGCGGCGCTGCGGGCGTCGTTCCCCTTCTTGGAGGCGCCGGCTGGGGTCGATGGTGTAGCAGGTGAGAGTTGCCTTGGAGGATGGGGTTCTGTTGGTGGTGCGGTTGAGATTCTGCTCGACCACTCCGCCTCTTCGTGCTCGGCGACCGTGCTCCGGCTTTCCCTTTTCGTCTTGGTTGTCAGTGGGCCGTTGCAAGTTGCAGTGCTGCTGTGCTCGTGGTAGAGTGGCGACCTCTGTGTTCCGGCCTTGTTGATTTCGTGGATGGCACAACTCCTGTTCTAGGGTGAACGTCTCCTTCGTCTGACGGTCCGGCGCCCTTCGAGCCAGGGTGAGGGGGAAGGGTCCCTCTTCGACGATGGAGGAGGATGTGGTGCGTCCTGAGGTTCCTGATGCTGATCACTGAGTTCTACCCTCTAGTCTACTAGCCGTCTGTTACTCATTTTGCTTGTGTCTTGGCGTCCGAGTGGGGAGGTCAGCGTCTTCTTCAAGCTGCCTTCGGGTGCTTGGGTTTTGCGTTGTGTTGTAAGCTGTCAAACAGCATCCTTGTATCTTTCAGCCGTTCCGGCTTTATTAATTTAAAGCAGGGCATTCGTGCCTTCCGTTTAAAAAATTAATTGAGCATATACGGTGAATATGGCCGGCCCCGATGAGTTCAACTCCGGTCCGGTGACAGTTGTGATGAAAATTCCCTCCAGCCAACTGATTATAGGCTTTGCAGTATTCCATAAAACTTCACCTAAAATTTGGATATATGAGGTTTGAGAACCTAATTTTGCAGTTTTCCACAAAAAAAGAAAAATCACAGGTCAACCAGTTTATGACATGGATATTTTTTTTGTCTAAAACCGCAAAATAGCAGACAATTTATGATTTTGCCTCTTTTACACGATCTACTGAGTCTAAGCAGGTGGAAGAAGATGATCTAGTAACACGTGGAGTGCTGTCCACACGGAGAACGGAGCTAGGACCAATTAAAATTTACAGTTTGATAAGAGCAAGTACAATAGAATCTAGTCAGCTGGCTATAAGAATTAAAATAATATATTTGTGCTTTGTTGGAGGAGAGAGAATAAGAGAGAGAAGAGAAGTGAGCTCTTATGCAAGAGCTAGCTACATCACGTGTTCCTAGGTGCTCTGTAAGAGTGTCAAGTGGGCCATACAACCATAAAGTAGTATACTTTTGTAGTTAGCTATTGTACATATTGACTATAAAGCTGACTATAGATGACGTGGCAATGGCTTATAGCCAACTACCGGCTATACTATTGCTCTTGCTCTAAGACCTTGCTCTGCCAAAAGGTTAAAGGTCGGCAGCTAGAAGCATGCTGCCGCTGAGCTGCTACTGGACGTTGCACATCATTAAATGGGCACTTAAATGCTAACTGCATGGAGTATAGCTCTGCTGGAGATATATGTGCAGATATACCAACAGGAAATTGTCATGTACTATAAAGATATAGGGCTCTGTTTCAATAGGCCCCTTTTTCTCTAAAAGTTTCGGCCGGAAATACATGGACGGCCGAGATCGCCCGATACTCCTTCGGCTAGCGGCGCATGGATCCGGTCTGGGTCCGATCTGGGTACCCTAGAAAGGCCGTAGAGCCCATTTGTACATACCGTATACGCTGACCTATCCCGTATACACTGACGTGTCCCGTACCCGTATGCCGGCGTGTCCCATATAGGTACCCCAACCGTCCCATTATCTCTCCCCCACCTCCATCTCATCCCATCGTTCCCCATTTCACACCAAATCAAGAAACCCTACCTACCACGCACCGTCCGCCTCCCCCAAATCAAGAAAGGGCATCCTTGTGCGGTTTGATCCGGCGATGGCGAAGGCGTTGGGATCCGGCAAAGCTGTATCGGCTGCCATGGCCGCGGTGGTGGCTTCCGTCGCAGAGGTGGAGGGGCATGGAGATGCGGCAGCCCTTCGCAGAGGTAGAGGCGGTGGCTCCCATGATGGGGGTCAAGCGGAAGAGGGTTGCAGAGGCGGAGAGATCAGGCGGAGATGCATCGGCTGCCATGGCCGCGGTGCTGGAGGGGCAGGGAGATGAGGCGGCGGGATCCGGATTTGTCGAGGCGGAAGGATGCGGCGTCGAGGGCGCAACGGCGTTGGTCGGTGGCGTCGAGGGCGCACCAGCGCTGGACGGCGGCGTCGAGGGCGCACCGGCGCTGGAGGACGGCGTCGAGGGCGCACCTGCGCTGGACGGCGGCATTGAGGGCGCACCGGCGCTGGTCGGCAGCTTCGAGGGCGCACCGGCGCTGGTCGGCGACTTCGAGGGCGCACCGGCGCTGGTCGGCGGCTTCGAGGGTGCACCGGCACTAGTTGGCAACGTCGCCGTTGAGGTGGATGTCGCTGGAGGCTTCGTCGGTGTCGGTGTTCTGGATACCGGGGTATCCTGGTCCACCTGCTCCTGGGCCCCGTCATCGGCCCATCTTCAGCCCAGGGGAGAATCAACGACCCACGCTACGGAGAAGACCCTCATGAGGAGGCGCCTCACGAGGAGAACGACGGCCAAAACTGCTAAGGACCAGAAGACCTCCTCACGAGCCCCCGCTGGTGA
Organism: Dactylis glomerata; assembly: GCA_007115705.1. Classification (NCBI taxonomy): domain Eukaryota; kingdom Viridiplantae; phylum Streptophyta; class Magnoliopsida; order Poales; family Poaceae; genus Dactylis; species Dactylis glomerata. Next base: position 2,907,494 of record QXEO01000236.1, read on the forward strand.
GGAGAGGGACCACGTCCGCGTCAGCTCAGCACGTTGGCGTGCAGAGCAAGAAGATAAGGGACAGAAGACCGCGTACCGCCCACGCTACCCCCGACAGGGAGGAGACCAACTTTCGCTGTGCCTGCCCAAAGCGGCACAGTGGTTGTTGGCCACCCTCCTAAAAATAGCGTGGACGGTGCAGGGCGCCAGGGGAGGACGTCAGCTTCCTCCACCCACTCCGGTGGACCGGTGCCACTACCCTACGAAGACTACGTCCACGGAAGAGTGTAGTCTACAGCTGTCCTCCCTCCTTGGCCGTGTGTGGCAACCCCTTCCCCAAGAAGATAAGGGGAAGGAGGACCTTGGCGCTATAAAAGGAGGAGAGGCCACCCCTTAGAGGGGATCGAATCTTCATCTTCTCCAAGCTGCTAGCTGGGCACACAGGTTCTTCAACCTCTGGCCAGCTAGAGCTTTGTAACCAAGACCTTGTACTCCTCGCGAGGTGTCGCGTTGTAATACAATAAGGCAGGAAGTAGGGGTGTTACCTCACCACGAGGGCCCTGAACCTGGGTAAAGCTCGGCGTCTCTCTCTGCAGTGCGTAGTGCGTCCGACAACTCGAGGCTTCCGTCACCGTGCTTCGTTGCGATCCTAGATCTCACACGTTCAGCCCCCTGCGTTCGAATCTTTGGGTCCGTTGCGTGGTACCCCGTGTTCTTGCGACACGAAATCCATCGACATTTGGCGCGCCAGGTAGGGGGCTGTGGTGTGTCTTCTTCCAGATCTGCTTCGACATGAGTGACGATCGTCGTCATCGTCTTCGCCTTCGCACTGTCTACGTGAGTCATCGCCGAGATCGTCTTCAAGTCCTTGATGGCCTGGAAGCCATTGGAGAGGGTGCGCCAGCGCCCGGTGACCTCGGCTTCAAGGGCTTCGCGGCGCTCGCTGGGCCACTTCGCCGCGCAACATGGCTGTCTTGCTTCCGGCCGGAGATCGGTGCGCGTTATGACGGAACCTCCGATCCCGTGGAGTTCTTGCAGCAATACGCGGCCGCCATACGGTCGGCGGGAGGCGACGGGCGTGTCATGGCTAGTTGGGTCATGATGGCAACAAAGGGAGAGCCTCGCCGGTGGCTCTACCAGCTACCGCCAAGATCCATCTCATCCTGGAGGGACCTCTGTGAGCGCTTCCTCGACAGATATGCATCCCTGGGACCTGAGCCGGAGGGCGCGTAGGCCTACGCCTCCCTCGATAGCCCCATCCCCAGGTGCTTGAAGAGGAGGCAGGGGGCTTCAGGGACGTCACCTCCTTGCCTTCGGCTGAGGAAACGGAGCCTCTTCGTCTGCGCAAGGAACAAAGAGTAACGGCAGTCTCACTCGCCATTAACCTTTTCTAATCCATAGAAACTGCCTGGAATCGTGAGTCTTGGCTCCACCAGCCTCGCAATTTCAGATAACTGCGACTTAACGTGAACATGAGTTTTCACTCGACTGCCTTTCAAGAAAGAGCCAGAGCATGGTGTCCGCGCTGGGGCCTTCGCCCAAAAAACAGCAGGCCCACAAAACCCAGAACGGATCGAGCTCTGACTAGGGAAGGGACCCGCTACAGTCATCTCATACGATCCATGGTGCTCTCTCCTCTCGAGCGACGCTCGGATGAAAGCGCATGGGCGCGTGGGGGTCGCACAATTCGTGCCAATTTCTTCAAGTACTCTGCTGTCCTTGTCTGCGGCATTGTGTTTCTTCTCCTGGAATCGCCTTTGTTGTGTTTGGACGCCAAGGGGGCTGCAGGGAAATAGTCCTGTGTGCCATTACAGTCACCTTTGGAGCGCCAGCGCCCGCTAGCGTTGCACCACGAGCTGCATACTAAGCGTCAGGCTGCTGTCCCGCTCGGAGGCTAGCCCCTGAATGGCGTAGAGCATTCCCCAGACAAAGGCGAGACAAGGAAAATGATGCAAGGGTGCAAATGAGGATAATTCGACGAACAATGCCTTAAGTACGATTACAACTTAAAATGGCCCAGCCGGGCAATGTCTGACAGCTGCCAAGTGTGCAGCTAACTCAATTCTTCTGGAGGAGGTCTAGGAAGAGCTTACTGGGTGACCGCCGCGTCGCCCTCGTCATCGCCGATGCCTTGGCTGGAGCTTGAGGATGCCTCTCCGCTGGACTCCGTCGCTCCGTCATCCTTCTCCCCAGCTTCCTCGCTGCCAGATTCCCCGGATCCGGAGGTGTCGCCGCTGGAGGAGCTCTCCTGGTCCGCAGCGACAGGTGCCCTGGGGCGAGCGTAGATGGCCTGCAGCCGTCGCAGGGCGATGTCCAACCGCCCTGCCCTGGCCACCGCCGCGCGGTCAGGAGTTCCTAGCGGTGGAGGCGACGGCCTCTGCAGTACCTCTTCCAGGTTGAGGTTGGGGTGGAGGCGTTGGAGGTTGGTGAAGATGCGCGTCCCCGCCAGCCCCAGCAGCTCCCGACACTTGGCGTCGATGAGCTCCAGGACCTTCGCCGATGCGCCGTCCAGCTGTTCGGCCAGCTGGCTGAAGAAGAGCAGGATCGACCCATCGTCCTCGGGGATGGTAGGCAGGGTCAACCCGTGGATGCCCAGGCGGTGCGCCGCCATCATGACGCGGGATGAGAACCCGCGGAACATCTGCACGCGCTGCCTTCGCAGCACGCGTGCCTCCGCCTCGGAGTCCCTCGCCTCCTGGAGCTCCCTGGAGATCTCCACGACCTGCAAGACCGACGCCGAGTTCTCTTCCTCAAGCCTCTGCACGTCGCGCCGGAGCGAGGCGATGGTGGAGTCAGCTTCGACCAGGGCGCGCTCGGTGCCCCAGCGCACCTCGTGTGCCTCCCTTAGTTCAGTCTCCAGGTCGCGGACCTAGTGCTCCAGGGTCTCGCGCCCCTGCTTGTACCTCACCAGGGCGGCGTCGGTCATGGAGCGGAAGTCCGCGCGGCACGCCTCGGTGATTTCGGCGCGCCTCTGCTCAACCTCCTGCTCCATGCTGACCCGTCGCTGGTTCAGCATGTGGTCCATCCTTCCCTGGAGGGAAGCCTCGCGCTGGTTCAGCGCCTCTTGGTGCCAGGCCAGCTCGGCGGTGGACTGGCTGACCATTGCCTCCCGGCTCTCGAGGGCCTCTCGCTCCCTGTTGAGCCGATCTTCGAGGGCATGGAGCTGCTCCTCTCGGAGGCGGAGCTCCCGCTCGCGCTCGCGAGCCTCTGCTTCTCTGACGGCGAGCCCAGCCTCCTGCAGGCTCAGGCTTTCCGCCCGGGAATCAGCACTCTCCTCACGAGCGTGGAGGAGGGCCTCTCGGTCCTCGACTTCATCCAGCCTCTGCTGGGCGTTGGCGAGGAGGCCGTCGGCGTTGGTCCTGGCCTGGTCCAGGAGGTGCTGAGCTGCCCGCTTGGCCTCCTCCCCAGCCGAGGTTGGGTTGGGAGGCCCGACGGTGGGGGGAATCTTCTGGCGCGCCTCGGAGATGATCTCCATGGCCTTGTGGTGCGCCCTGGCCAGGACCTCCCTCGCCGACTCCCTGGCGTTCGCCAGAGCCTCTTCGGCCTCCTCGACCGCGCTGGCGCGGATCTCCTCCGCCTCCTTCCTCGCCAGCTCGCGACGCTTGGTGGCACGCTGGTCCAGGAGACGGCATCTCTCTGTGGCTTGGTGCAGGAGGGCCCAGCCCTCGTTGATGCGCGCCTCCTCAGCAGTGCGCGCCCTGACGACCTCGTCCCGGAGGGTGCCGGTCATGGCCGCGAGCACCCCTGCCCATGGGTCAGCAGCGTGGGGCTCAGCTGCGATCCTCGCAGGCCTCCCCAGTATCTCTGGCGGGGGAGGCGATGGGGCTCTGGAGGGCCCCGGCTCAGTGGAGGCGGTCCTCTTCTCGCCGCTTGGCTCAGGGGCTGCCCTCGTGCCGGACGGCGCAGCCATGCTCGTCGAGGGCGCCTCTGGGGCGGTGGTGGTGCTGGCTACAGAGGGGGCAGCCGCAGCTACCCCCGTGGTCTCTGGTGTGGCCCCTGCGCTAGGGGGCTCGGTCGTGCTGGGGGCCGCAGCGGCTCCCGGGGCGGACTGCGCGTCCGTAGACGCGCGGTCCTCTTCTTCTTTGGCGGCGCGCGACGGCGTCGTCGTTGTGGCCGTGGTGGCCAGGTCAGGGCCCGGCGTGGTCTGCCCGGTCTTTCTCTTCTTCCTCCTCTTCTTCTCTTCCTTCTTCTCCTCTGCATCCCTGGAGAGGAAAGAGGGGAGCGAGGTTAGGGGAAAGGTAAGGCAAGAGGTAAAGGTCTTTGTGCAGGAACACTCGCGAGGCGTCCCGCTCCACCCATCCTCTTTTGCTCGGAAGGGCAGAGGGTGGCGGCGGGGGCGCAGAGGATTCGCCCGCCGGCTTCTTGCCATGGGAGGTCCCAACCTTAGGTTGCCGGCTGGCACGTTCGTCGTTGAACTTGGAGCGGCGCTCCGCCTCCAGGCCCCTCCTCCTCCAGGTCTCGCGAGGAGGACGCGCCGGCGTCTCCTCCGGTGGGCTGGTCCGGCGAGGCGGAGTCATCATCGGAGGAATCTGAGAGCACCAGAGTGCCCTCGGGATGCCTTCGGCGGACCAGTCGCTCACCAGACTCCGCGTCATCGTCATCGCCATCTCTAGAGGCCATGGGCCCCGTTCCCCTTGCTGCCGAGTCCTGCTCCGAGCTGGCTACAGGTGCGCTCGGGAGGGGACCAGGCACGACGCCGTCGGCAAGGAACGGGCCCCAGGCGTTGAACTTCAAGATCCCCGCCGTAACGCGGCTGATCTCCCGAGCGCCCAGATTGTAGATCGGCAAGGCATTGCGCGGGATGGCGGGGATGGTGGCGGATGATACGTCTCAAACGTATCTATAATTTTTGATGCTCCATGCTTGTTTTTACACCATTTGCCTATTGTTTCATTACACTTAGTGGCATTTTTATGCATTTTCCAGAACTAACCTATTAACGAAGTGCCACAGTGCCAGTTTCCTGTTTTCTGCTGTTTTTGTGTTTCAGAGTGATACACAGGAAATATTCTCGGAATTGGACGAAACAAGTTCCTGAAGTCTTATTTTACCCGGAAGCTTCCAGAGATCCGAAGGAGAGTAGGAGGTGAGGGACCAGGGGCCCACACACAGGGGTGGCGCGGCCAGCCCCTGGCCCGCGCCACCACCGCGTGAGGCCACCTGGCCCCACCTCTGACGACGCCCCTTCGCCTATAAAGACCCCCCGATGGAAAAAACCTAAGTACCCGATCAGATTTCCAGAACACATCGCGATCCGCCGCCGCCGTCGACCCGAAGATCGGGAGGGTCCAGAAGCTCTTCCCGTCACCCTGCCGGAGAGGAGAATCGCCACCGGAGGTCTTCTTCATCGCCATGCTTGCCTCCGGAGCGATGAGTGAGTAGTCTACGTTGGACTATGGGTCCATAGCAGTAGCTAGATGGTTGTCTTCTCCACCATGTGCTTCATGTTTAGATCTCATGAGCTGCCGTACATGATTGAGATCACCGTTATGTAATTCTACATGTTTGGTTTGTTGGGATCCGATGAATATTGGTGTTTATGATTAAGTTGCTGTACTGAATTATATCTTTTGTTATCTCTATGTTGTTTATGATCTTGCATGCTCTCCGTTGTTAGTAGCTATCTTGGCCGAGTAGTTGCTAGTGACTCCAAGAGGGGGTATTTATGCTCGATAGTGGGTCCATGCCTCTATTTCACCTGGGGGAGTGACAGAAACCTCTAAGGTGGTAGATGTGCTGTTGCTACTAGGGAGAAAACAACATTCATATGCTCAAGGGCATATGCTTTGTTTACATTACATACTTTGCTTAATGCAATTATCTGTTGTTCTCAACTTAATACTTCTAGGGTGTTCGGATTGATATCCCCGGGAGTGGATTATTAGTCATAGATGCAGTTGGATGGCGGTCTATGTATTTTGTTGTAATGCCCAGAGTAAATCTCATAGTGATCTTCTTGACATATCACGTTATCTTTATTCTATCAATTGCCCAACAGTAATTTGTTTACCCAGCATGTGTTATTTTATCTATGGAGAGACACCACTAGTGAACTGTGGACCCCGGTCCTATTTCCATCATATTGCCATCACCTGTTTACTTTTCTCGTACTATTTACTTTACTCGCATACTATATTGTTTTCCACTCGATACACTCATAACCTTTGTTTCAAGCAAACCGGTGAGATTGACAACCTCATCGCAAGTTGGGAACAAAGTATTTGTTTGTGTGTGTGCAGGTTCCGCAACACCTTCAGTCGTCATTGTCTCTCCTCTCCCGATCGATAAACCTTGGTTTCTTAACTAAGGGAAAACCAGCTGCTATACTCATCACACCTTCCTCTTGGGGTTCCCAACGGGCTGGTCATTCACCACGCAAAAGGATTGCTGCCGGGGGACGAAGAAGAATAATCTCCTTCATCAACTAGCCATCAGCTGTTTTTCTGGCGCCGTTGCCAGGGAGGAAGAGAAGACTTCTGCGAGGGGAGTTCTTCGCACACACATTCTTTACTTTGTTATTGTTTTGCTTTGCTTTATTTATTTTACCTGCATTGCTTTATATCAAAAACCCAAAAAAAAATTAGAATCCTTGGTAGTTGTTATTTCTTTACTTTTAGTTTATTATGTCTAGTTCAGTTGCTACTACTATGTCCCCCGAGGACGTGATCTTTACTTTTAAGCAAAAAGATGAGGAAAGCTTTAAAGAAGCTTGGTCTAGAATTTATGATTGGCATGGAAAAACTGAACCTAAAATGACTTTGAGTTTGCTTCTTAGTAGCTTTTACTTTGGACTTTCTCTTCGTTATAGATATGCTTTGGATGCTACTGCAGAAGGAGATTTCCTTCATTGTGATGGAGATCAAGCCTTCAATATTATTAAAAAGTTGATTACAATTTATAGCATGCCAACTTATTTTGATTCCTCTCTTGTGTGCATTTTTAATAGACTTAATGCTCTTGAGACTCAGACTGCTAGTTTGAATTCTTGCTACAATACTTTGCGCCAGCATTTTGATTATGTGCCAACAAATACTGAACCTTCGAGTTGGTATCCTACGATTAAAATCACCATTAGTGGTGAAACTTTTCATGCTCGTTGTGATATTATGTCTGAATTTTGTCTCATGCCAAAGGATGTTTATGAATCTTTGAACCTTTGGAAGCTTTCTGAGGGAGGAGAAGAAATTTCTCTTACTAACAATGCCACTATATTTCCCCTTGGAATAGCTGAAGGAGTCTTTACAAAAGTCCTAGGAAGAATGATATCTACTGATTATCTTGTTATTGAATGTGTAGGAAAAGGACAAATCACACTTGGAAGATCCATTATGAAGCTCCTGGGCGCCGTCATCGATGTGGGAAAATGCAATATAACATTTACCTCTCCACCTTGCAATAACCATGTCTTTCCTAGAGTCAAGAGCAAAGGTAAGAAAGGGAGACGTAAAGCACGTGCTGATCCTAGCACTTCATCACTTGATATTACTTGATTCGCAATTTTCTGCGCCTAGCTCAAAGGCGTTAAAGAAAAGCACTCTTGGGAGATAACCCAATGTTTTCTTTTCAGTACTTTTTCTTTTATTTGAGTCTTGGAAGTCATTACTACTGTAATGACCGCTCCTTATCCTGTTTATTTCGTTTTTGTGCCAAGAGAAGCCTCTAATTTGAGTGAGGTAAAGATTTGGGGATGTTGCTGTCCTGAAACTGTTTTTGGTGCTGCACCGTAAAAATTCGTGAAAATTCTCTGTTTATCTTTTGGACCTGCGATTTCTTGTGCATATGCCCCAGGTTATATCCAAACTTTTCTTAGTTGAACACTTTTTGATTTGAGCAACAGAAAATCCCTAAAAAATTCGACCTTTGTCAGCTGTTCAGTTTTGACAGATTTCTGCCAATATTTGTGTTTGCCACTTTATCACTTTCTTTTGAGTTCTTTTGATCATGGAACTTTTAGAGAAGTTGCTACAGTAGTACTTGCTATATATGTGGTGGTTTTGAGTTGAAACCTGAAGCAAATAGAGGATTGATTATATGTTATGCTTACACTAATGTTGCTAATAGATTTGTGTTTAGTTTTGTATGAAGGAAGTTTTCAAGTGTAGGGATTGGAGAATGATGAGATGAGTTGAAGAATGGACAAAAGCTCAAGCTTGGGGATGCCCATGCATCACCCCAAGAAATATCCAAGAAGTACAAGCGTCAAAGCTTGGGGATGCCCCTGAGGCACCCCTTCTTCATCGGCAAAAATCAGGTCACCTTTCAAAACACTATATTTTTATTGCTTCATGCACTATGTATTTTTCTTGGAGCGTCAGTTGTTTTAGTTTTCTTAGTTGGTTTAGTTAGTTTGTTTGCTTCAATAAATGGTTGGACCCCAACAAATTTCTTTTGGAGAAGTTGCCTGTTTTCATTTGCAAAGAACGCTCAGTTTTTCACTCTTATCGTTCATCGAGTGTTCTTCTTTTTCTGCTACTGCTTTTGGTTTTCGTTTTCGCCTTGATTTGCATTCAGATCTTGTCATATCTTTTCATCAAGGTGTATTTTTGCCTCTGATCTTTATTGGTTTTCATCAAAAGAGGTGTTTATAAAAATTTCAAATGGTGTTGGAAAAGAGAAAAAGCTTTGTGCAAAATAGTGGTACAAGAAGGAGCTTGTGTAGACTGCGGCTTAGGCTTTTTCATGTCATGCTTGATGTCTTTTTGATAGTATGCTTAGTGGTTTTGCTATAGCATGACTTGTCTCAAATAACTGAGATTGCTTAATGAGCCTTTGAAAAAAATCATGCGTTGTTTTTATTGTATGGAAGCATTATTTTGGTTTTCTCCTTGATGCTTTATTTGGGTTGACTTGACGCATGCTCACACATGTTAGACTCTTACAAAGTCGCCAATAGCCTTCATGATCATTTAGTTTCTGACCTTTGATGCCATCTTATGCTTCTTTTAATGTCGCTTTGTTGCTTTGCATGATTATGGCCATTATTGCTCTCTTAGTTGGTCGCTCCCAGTCTTTTGCTAGCCCTCGCCTTGTACTGAGTATGAGCTCTACTCGTGCATCCAACTCCTAAAAGCCAAAGTTTTCCAAAGTGTCCACCATACATACCTATTAGCAATTTGCTATTCCAAGTAAATTTGACTTGCTTTTATTTTCTCTTCAAATTAAACTCTTACCAGTGTTATGCGAAATTCGGTCAGTAAAGCTCTCACGAACCGGAAGGCACACTTTACTTTTTCCTGTTCTTAAAAATTTGACATTGTGGTCTCTTATGTTGAGTTGTTATGCTTGCAAGTTGTACGTTGGATTCTAGCCCATCCATGCTGTCATGGGGCAAGCTTTCAACATTGCACTTCTTATTTGAGTTGATATCGTGATCTTTTGTTTATGGATGCCCGCGGTGTAAAATGAATTGGGAATCTTGTAGGGATCATGGAGTTTGTATATGTGTTAGGGAAACGTCGGGCCGCCAATCTAAGCCATGCATAATTCATGGTGGAAATTTGCAGCATACCCATGGTGAACATTCGACGACGCATCTCACAATAAAAAGCTAAACAAAAGGCAAATAAAAGAGATGTCGAGGTGTTCATTGTCTGCTTGTCCTGTCATTTTGGTGTGGGCTTGTTCCATGTCATCGGGCACGGAGGTACCCCATTGGCGGTTCTCAATGATATGCATATATTTACAATGACAAGAGCCTTGCTTGGGACTCTAAGTAAAGTAGCATGAGGTTTGGGTACTCGTATTCACGGGGCACGAGGTTTTCAACTTATGAATTGTCAAGCATATGCATCATAATTGTTCTCACATTAACTTTAACCATTCACGATGCTTATGATGGGGGCAATGAGAGCTCAAAGCCGGTAAGTACCATAATTTTTGAAGGTTATAAAACTTGCAATCACTGCTTCCCTCTGCGAAGGGCTTTTCTTTTACTTTTATGTTGAGTCACCACCTTCTTTCTTTATGCACCATTAAGAGAGCATAGTTGTCATTCTTAGTGTGATATGCATTGTCCCAAAGTTCATTGATTGATTAATATTGTTGGTTTCACTTGTTCTTAAATTATTTGTATCTAGTCGCCCTCTTAAACTTGAAGGTGTCCTATGCATTTATGTTTTGCTCTCTTTGAAGGACAAGCTGAAAACCATTTGTATGTTTTTCTTTATGATTTGAACACACGTTTGACTTTCATTGTTTCATTTTCATGATCTTTTGTTTGTGTTCATTTGCATGTTTACAACATGGTTGCTAAGTTCTTATTGTCATGATTATATCTTCATGCCCATGTTTTAAGTTCTTATGATCCCAGCTCACCAATGCTTACGTATATGATCAAGATTGTGTAGGTGCATGTCACCTCAAAAATTATTCTTTTGTTATCACTTACCTACTCGAGGACGAGCAGGAGTTAAGCTTGGAGATGCTTGATACGTCTCAAACGTATCTATAATTTTTGATGCTCCATGCTTGTTTTTACACCATTTGCCTATTGTTTCGTTACACTTAGTGGCATTTTTATGCATTTTCCGGAACTAACCTATTAACGAAGTGCCACAGTGCCAGTTTCCTGTTTTCTGCTATTTTTGTGTTTCAGAGTGATACACAGAAAATATTCTCGAAATTGGACGAAACAAGTTCCTAAAGTCTTATTTTACCCGGAAGCTTCCAGAGATCCGAAGGAGAGTAGGAGGTGAGGGACCAGGGGCCCACACACAGGGGTGGCGCGGCCAGCCCCTGGCCCGCGCCACCACCGCGTGAGGCCACCTGGCCCCACCTCTGACGACGCCCCTTCGCCTATAAAGACCCCCCGACAGAAAAAACCTAAGTACCCGATCAGATTTCCAGAACACATCGCAATCCGCCGCCGCCGTCGACCCGAAGATCGGGAGGGTCCAGAAGCTCTTCCCGGCATCCTGCCGGAGAGGAGAATCACCACCGGAGGTCTTCTTCATTGCCATGCTTGCCTCCGGAGCGATGAGTGAGTAGTCTACCTTGGACTATGGGTCCATACCAGTAGCTAGATGGTTGTCTTCTCCACCATGTGCTTCATGTTTAGATCTCATGAGCTGCCGTACATGATTGAGATCACCGTTATGTAATTCTACATGTTTGGTTTGTTGGGATCCGATGAATATTGGTGTTTATGATTAAGTTGTTGTACTGAATTATATCTTTTTTTTATCTCTATGTTGTTTATGATCTTGCATGCTCTCCGTTGTTAGTAGCTATCTTGGCCGAGTAGTTGCTAGTGACTCCAAGAGGGGGTATTTATGCTCGATAGTGGGTTCATGCCTCTATTTCACCTGGGGGAGTGACAGAAACCTCTAAGGTGGTAGATGTGCTGTTGCTACTAGGGAGAAAACAACATTCATATGCTCAAGGGCATATGCTTTGTTTACATTACACACTTTGCTTAATGCAATTATCTGTTGTTCGCAACTTAATACTTCTAGGGTGTTCGGATTGATATCCCCGGGAGTGGATTATTAGTCATAGATGCAGTTGGATGGCGGTCTATGTATTTTGTTGTAATGCCCAGAGTAAATCTCATAGTGATCTTCTTGATATATCACGTTATCTTTATTCTATCAATTGCCCAACTGTAATTTGTTTACCCAGCATGTGTTATTTTATCTATGGAGAGACACCACTAGTGAACTGTGGACCCCGGTCCTATTTCCATCATATTGCCATCACCTGTTTACTTTTCTCGTACTGTTTACTTTACTCGCATACTATATTGTTTTCCACTCGATACACTCATAACCATTGTTTCAAGCAAACCGGTGAGATTGACAACCTCATCGCAAGTTGGGAACAAAGTATTTGTTTGTGTGTGTGCAGGTTCCGCAACACCTTCAGTCGTCATTGTCTCTCCTCTCCTGATCGATAAACCTTGGTTTCTTAACTGAGGGAAAACCAGCTGCTATACTCATCACACCTTCCTCTTGGGGTTCCCAACGGGCTGGTCATTCACCACGCACAAGGATTGCTGCTGGGGGACGAAGAAGAATAATCTCCTTCATCAACTAGCCATCAGCGAAATAGAAGAAGGCTCTTATTACCTCCTCCCGAGCGTCGGCGTTGAGCTCGCTGACGTGGAGCCTGAGATCGTCCCCGGCCCTATGCCTCCAGATTTCCTGGCGGTGGTCCTGCAGGGGGGCGATGCGTCGGGTGACGAACTCCACCCCGACCATGGTCCCTGTGACGCCGGCCCTCCGAAGATCTCGGATTCGCGGGCGGAGCATCCTCAGGGCTTCCTCAGGAAGGGCCTCGCTAGCCCAGGTGGTGAGCTTGACGGGAGGGATCCCGGTGACGAGGAAGAGCTCCGATTCTTCGAGGATGTCGACGAAGAACCAGTGGCTCCGAAAGTCTTCAACTTTCTTCATCCACTTCAAGTCGATGAAGTCGCCCTCCGTTCCGGCGGTGGCGATGAAGGAGATGCATCCGGAACTCTGGTTCAGCCCAGAGGACCGGAGAGAGAAGAGGTGGCGAAAGTACACCACCGACGGCTTGATGCCGATACAGGCCTCGCAGGCGTAGGCGAAGACCGCCAGCAAGGTGACGGACTTGGGATGCAGGTGGATGGCCTGGATCCTGTAAGTCTCCAAGATCGCCAGAAGGAAGGGGGAGAACGGCGGCAACAGGCCGGCGAAAACGGAGAAGAGGAAGAAGGGCTGCGCCGTTGCGGGCAGAGTGTCCCGCGGCGCGCGGCCGTGCCAGATGCGGGTGGCGCCCCACTCATTGTTCTTGCTCCCGACCATCTCTCGGGCGGTCTGGAGCTCGCGGCTGCTCTTGATGCGAGAGTCGAGCAGGGGCGCCGCTGGCCGCGGCACAGCTTCAGAAGACCTCACCGCTCCAACGGCTCTGCGCGGTGCCATAGCTCTGGGCGGGGGCGAGTTGCAGCGCGGAGATTGGAGGCTAGGAAGATTTGGATGCGCAAGATCTTCAGCAGGGAGGTGGCGGCGGCAATGTGCTATGGGAAAGGGGAGGAGCCTTCTCTGCCAAGCCTTTAAGGGAGCGGCCGGGGCACGGTTTCTGAAGCGTCGCCTTTGACGCGACGGTTCGAAAAACGCCCGTTACCCTACCCACTTCGCACGATCTCCACGCCGCTTCGCTCCGCCAACTGCAAGGGTGCCACGTGCCCACGACCTCCGCTTCTTCACATGGTCCTCTGACCGCGCGGTTGACGCGTGCCGTTGGAGGGCCTAGCAGCTTCGGGGGCCCCCGGCCCTTCGCTCCCTCGAGAGGGCGCGTTCGCGAGCCGGGCTCCCGGGGGCTATTGTCGGTGTTCTGGATACCGGGGTATCCCGGTCCACCTGCTCATGGGCCCCGTCATCGGCCCATCTTCTGCCTAGGGGAGAATCAACGACCCACGCTACGGAGAAGACCCTCGTGAGGAGGCGCCTCACGAGGAGAACGACGGCCAAAACTGCTAAGGACCAAAAAACCTCCTCACGAGCCCCCGCTGGTGAGGAGAGGGACCAAGTCCGCGTCAGCTCAGCACGTTGGCGTGCAGAGCAAGAAGATAAGGGACAGAAGTCCACGTACCGCCCACGCTACCCTCGACAGGGAGGAGACCAACTTTCGCTGTGCCTGCCCAAAGCGGCACAGTGGTTGTTGGCCACCCCCCTAAAAATAGCGTGGACGGTGCAGGGCGCCAGGGGAGGATGTCAGCTTCCTCCACCCACTCCGGTGGACCGGCGCCACTACCCTACGAAGACTACGTCCACGGAAGAGTGTAGTTGTTAGGGCATTTTGCCCTTATATTTATTTTGGTGATGATGACACTTACTTATGGTACTAATATAATCTTCAAGTTTATTTCTCAGATTTAGTCCCTTGTGTTCTTGATGGTGAAAGGAAGGAGACCCCCCCAATTCAAAAAGAAGAAAAGAGTCGGCTTACTCCGTTTTTCCGGTTTGTATTTGAGTCGTAGGTATGCCGCACTATTAAGAGGGGCTAATGATGAACTTGCTGAGGATGATCTTTTCCTTGTTTTCCACCTCTTGTCGAGTCGAAGAAATCTGGTGTGCTCTGTCCCTGTGTCCTTCTGCCGCAGCCGGAGCAGCGGCCGGAGCAGCTCCGGACCGTACTCCGGGCGGGGCAGTGAAGCTGCCAGGCTTTCAGCCTTGCTCCGGAGTACCCCCTAGAGCTGTTCCGGGCCAGGCCGGAGCAGCGGCCGGAGCAGCTCCGGACCGTACTCCGGGCGGAGCAGTGAAGCTGGCGTGCTTCCACTCTGCTCCGGAGCACTTGCCAGAGTTGCTCCGGGCAGGCCGGAGCAGTGGCCGGAACTGCTCCGGGCAGGCCGGAGCAGTGGCCGGAACTGCTCCGGGCCACTCCGGAGTGACATCCTGATGTTGCAACGGTCACTTTTCGGGGGGCCTTTATAAGCCCCCCCCTTCTTCTCCAAGGGATACCTTTTGCACGAAAAAGAGCTCTTGTTCCTCACTTTCTCTCTCCTCCATTGTTGAGCTCCACATTTCCTTGAGATCTCTCATTCCCCCCAACCAAACCCTAATTCCTTTGGGGAATCGAGAGAGGAGGTCTCGATCTACATTTCCACCAAGCCAAAAGTGATCCCTCCTCAAGTTCATCAAGTAGCTTGTTACTCTTGGGTTTGTTGGGAAACCCTAGGCGTGCTAGGTCGCCCGGAAGCTTCCGGGTTGTGGATTTGCTTCGGGAAAGTTTGTGAGGGTTTGGAGACCACCCCAAGGTCTACCACAAGTGATTGGGCTCCTACTTCGTGGAGGAGGCTCAAGGAGAAGAAGGTGAGCCTTCGTGGCGCTTGAGTACCCTTCGTGGGAATTCACACCTCTCCAACGGTGACTAGCTCTCTCCCAAGAGAGTGAACATCGGGATACATCTTCGTCTCCGTGTGCCTCGGTTATTTCTATCCGAGTTCCTTTACTTGTGTTTTTACCTTTGTGATAGCCTTCGTGCTTGAAGTACTTTGCATAGCATCTTATAGGTTGTTCACCTAGTTGTTAGGCTCACACTTATATTCCGCAAAGCCTAAAACTAGTGAAAAGAAAAGTAAAATTTGTAGAAACCTATTCACCCCCCCCCCTCTAGGTTAGACCATCTACACTTTCAATTGGTATCAGAGCCAAGGGCTCTTTCTAAGGGCTTAACCGCCTTAAGAGTAAGATGGTCTCACCTACGGATGAGGGTGAAGGCAAAGTCTTCACGGCCGTTGAGGTCCAAGCGTTGCTTGATAAGCAACGCAATGAACTCAACGAACGTTTTGCCGCGTTGGAAGCGAGATTCTCGGCTTTGGATGCTAAGAGTGTCCTTCCCGAGGTTGTTGAGGTTGCTCCGAGGGAGAACCTAAACTCGGATAAGGCAAAGGTGGATGATCCACCTAAGCCCGATGGACCCTCTTCCCATGCAAAGCCATATGAATATCCCCTCGAACGCGTGCCTATGCCTCACATGAATCCTTCTTCCGGTGCCCCCCCCATGCTTGATGAATTTAACTATTCCTATTGGAAGTCTTGCATGCGTTCTCATCTCAGGTGCGTTTGTGTGGAGCTTTGGGGCGTTGTTGAAAATGGGTTCACTCCCGTTGATGAGAAGCACATGACGCCCAAGGAGAGGATTGATTGTCAACTCAACTCCACCGCCCTTGACAAGATTCGTCAAAGCTTGAAGCGTGAAGTGTATGATCAAGTCTCAAGCATTGAGTCCGCCAAGGAACTTTGGGAGAAGCTCTCGGTCAAGTTTGATGGGACATCGGCAATGCAAAAGACCAAGTATGAAGCCGCCAAACAAGACATGAACTTGTTTTGCATGAATGATGGAGAGTCGGTCTCAAGTGCCTACTCAAGACTTCAAGCTCTCAAGGAGAAGATCATTCTTCTTGGTGGAAACACCATTGATGATGGCTTTCACATGAATGATAGCTTTGTGAAGAACAAGTTCATTGAGATTGTGTCTTGCGAATACAAGGAGTTGGCCTTCAATGTCACCTTCTTGGAACCTTGTCGCAAGATGACCGCGGATGAGCTTGTTGGATATTTTGTTGCCCATGATGATATGATTGCCAAGGCAAATAGGACTAAGGAGATTGTCCGCGCCATGAACAAGAATCCATCCCTTGCCTTGAAGGCCAATGTCACTCATTCAAGGGCACGTGAAGCAAGCAAGGAAGAGAGAGTTGAAGAAGATCTTGAAGAGGAAGAAGAGATGACTTCAACAAGTGAGCTCGATACTGACCTAGCTTTCTTTGCCAAGAAGTATGGGAAGCATTCCATGAAGAGAGGAAGCTTTGTTCCCAAGGAGAAGAGAAGGACTTGCTACAATTGTGATGAACCGGGGCATTTCGCCGATACTTGCCCCTATGAGAAGAGACAAGACAAGCCGAAGTACATAAAGGGTGACAAGCCAAGATTGAAGCCTAATCCAATCAACTTGAGGAACAAGAACAAGTTCAAGGACGTCAAGGCTCTTGTGGGTATTGAATATACCTCCGATGTTGATGAAGAAGATAGCGACGAGGAGGACGTTGTTGGAGTGGCCGGCTTGGCCCTTGCCAAGCCCGGGTCACTATTCAAGTACGACTACACCAAGGACTACGAGAGCTCCACCAAGAACACTCCTCATAAATGCCTTATGGCAAAGGAGGCCAAGGTGATCTCCTCGCCCCAACCTTCTTGTTCCATTAATGATGATATGGATGAGGAGACTATTCTTGCCACTCTTTACAAAACTATGTGTTCTCTTCGTGGTGATGCTCGTGATCATTTCTAATACTTGATGGACACTATTGCTCAACGCAATGAGTCCCTTGAGGAAGCGAGATCCCATGTTGATGATGGGGAACGGAGATTCAATCTCCTTGTTCAAGAGCTAACCGAGGAGAAGAACACTAGATTGCTTCTTTCTCATCAAATTGAAACATATCAACTTGATAAAACTAAGGACTTGGATGCTATGGATAAGACCTTGCTAATGGCACAAGAACTTGATGCTTCCAAAAAGGAACTTGAAGTTGCTCATGCTTCTCTTATTAAGGATCTTGAGCACCTTGAACGGGCTAACAAGCTAGTCAAGGATGAGCTCAATAGACTTAGCAAGAAATATGAGGAACTTCAAGCTCTTCATAAGGAAGTTCAAGGTTCATCAAATGTGCCTATAATTGTTGAGAATATAGCTTGTGCTACTAACCCTTCTCTAGATCAAGCAATCCTCGTTGAGGAGAATGCTAAGTTGAAGGCTCAACTTGAGAAAGAGCGTCTCTCATCCCAACAACTTGGGAAACCTCCTCATGAGCTCTTTGCTCAACAAAAGGAGAGACCTCGTGGCCAAGGCCTTGGTTATATTCCAAGGAACAACAACAACAATTATGTTCCTCCACCCAAGAAGATCATCTTTGTGAAAGAAGGGAACAATGGGAATGGTAATGGTAAGAATGTGCCTATGGGAAGGAATGCCAATAGGGGCAATCCCAACCATAGCTTTGCCGGAAACACCAACCCATCGTATGTGTTGTGTAAGGACACGGATGGGAATGTTGTTGCTAGATATGTTGGTCCTCGTGGTGGTTATGCTTATAGATGGTACTCTATTTGGGTACCTAAATCTCTTGTTGCTAATGCTAGGGGTCCCATTTCACAATGGGCTCCTAAACCCAAGAATTGATTTTGTAGGGCTATTCCTCCGGTGGACCGAAATGGTTGTTTGATAGTGGGTGCACTAATCATATGACCGGAGGAAGAGAGGTGCTTGAGCAATTCGTTGAAGATGTTAACTCAACACAATGCATCCTCTTTGGAGATAACTCAAAAGGAAAGGTATTGGGTCGAGGCAAGTTGGCAATCTCAAAGGACTTGTCTCTTGAGAATGTCATGCTTGTCGACACCCTTGGCTATAATCTCCTTTCAATACGTCATCTTGCAAGCATTGGTTATGATTGCTATTTTACTTATAATCATGTGAAAGTCTTTAGGAGTGATAATCTCAAATTGGTTTGTGTTGGGCATGTTGAGGACAACCTTTACGTGGTTGATTTCTCGAAAGAGAACAGTTCCTCCTCAACATGTCTCATTGCCAAGGTTGACGAGGGTTGGCTTTGGCATCGCCGGCTAGGCCACGTCAACATGAGAAATCTCAAACGACTCCTAAAGGGTGAACATGTTGTTGGACTAACCAATGTAACATTTGAAAAAGATCGTGTGTGTAGTGCATGTGTTGCCGGGAAGCAACTTGGGAAGAATCATCCGGCCAAGAGCGTGATCTCAACGACAAGGCCTTTGGAGCTCCTTCACTTGGACCTCTTCGGGCCATCCACCTACGACTCCCTTGGGGGTAGTAGATATGGTCTTGTCATCGTGGATGATTATTCAAGATATACATGGGTGTTCCTCCTTAAGTCTAAGGATGAGACCCACAAGTTCTTCACCAAGTTCGCCAAGCAAGCGGAACGTACTTTTGAAGAAGTGATCAAGACCATAAGGACCGACAATGGGTCGGAATTCAAGAACTACGCCATGAATGACTTCATGGGTGAAGAGGGGATCAAGCATGAGTTCTCCGCTCCGTACACCCCTCAACAAAATGGCGTGGTGGAGAGGAAGAACCGGACGATCATTGAAATGGCAAGAACCATGTTGGATGAGTTCAAGTCTCCCCATAATTTTTGGGGAGAAGCTATTGCCACCGCGGTTCATGTCTCCAACCGTCTCTTCCTCCGCCCGGTGTACAACAAGACGCCTTATGAGCTCCTCACCGGGAACAAGCCCAATGTCTCCTACTTCCGCGTCTTCGGATGCAAGTGCTTCGTCAAGAACAAAAAGGAAAGACTTGGTAAATTCGAAACTAGAACAATCGAGGGTATTTTCGTTGGCTATGCGGACGATTCCCACGCCTATAGATACTACAACATATCCTCCGGATGTGTTGAAGTATCTTGTGACGTGGTTTTCGAGGAATTTAATGACTCCCAAGTGGAGCAAGTTGTTCCAAGTGATGTAGGTTATGAAGAATCTTCTCAAGTCATCAAGTCTATGGGAGTTGGTCACATCTTGCCTAGTGAAGATCAAGTTCTTCAATACCAAGACCTTCCTCATGAAGAAGATTCAAGGTCAACTCAAGTGGAGCCTAGCTCAACTCAAGTAGAACCTTCATCACCATTCCAAGTGGAACAAGATTCTCAAGAGGAGACGCAAGCCCAAGATCATCCACCAAGCCCTCAACCTCATGAGCAAGATCAAGGAGATGATCAAGATCCACACTCCTCTCAAGATCAAGCTCAAGAAGATGGTCATGACCAAGACAAGCCACAAGAAGAATTTGTTGGTCATGATGGTTTGAAAAGGCGCATCAAGGCCGCCACCAAGGCTAGTGATCTTCAAGTCGACAAGATTCTTGGTGATATTTCTAAGGGAGTTTCAACTCGTAGACAACTTGCTTTGCTTGCCACCTTTTGTGGCCATCATGCTTTTGTGTCTAGTTTTGAACCTCAAAAGGTACATGAAGCCTTGGGAGATCCGGATTGGGTGAATGCTATGCAAGAGGAGTTGGAATGCTTCACCCGCAACAAGGTGTGGTCTCTCGTTGAGAGGCCCAAGGACCATAGGATCAATGTGATTGGCACCAAGTGGGTGTTCAAGAACAAACAAGACGAGAATGGAGTCGTCACCCGGAACAAGGCAAGGTTAGTGGCGCAAGGGTTTGCTCAAATAGAAGGTATGGATTTTGAGGACACCTTTGCGCCCGTTGCTCGTCTTGAAGCTATTCGTCTATTGCTTGCTTATGCTTCTTTCCATGATTTCAAGCTTTATCAAATGGATGTTAAAAGTGCTTTTCTTAATGGCCCCTTGAAAGAGGAGGCATATGTTGCTCAACCCCCGGGTTTCGAAAATCCCAATTTCCCGAATCGTGTGTATAAACTCCATAAGGCGCTCTACGGTCTCAAGCAAGCTCCACGTGCTTGGTACGAGCATCTTAGAGATTTTCTACTCACGGACGGTTTTGAAATTGGAAAGGTAGATTCCACCCTTTTCACCAAGCGGGTTAAAGGGGGTGGGTTGTTTATATGCCAAATCTATGTTGATGATATTATCTTTGGTGGGGCTAACGAAAAACATAACAAAGCTTTTGAGAAATTGATGACACAGAGATTCGAGATGTCCATGATGGGGGAGTTGAAGTTCTTTCTAGGTTTTCAAGTGAGGCAACTTGAAGGAGGAACCTTCATCTCTCAAGAGAAGTACGTGAAGGACATGCTCACCCGCTTCGAGATGACCAAGGCCAAGAGTGCAAAAACCCCCATGCCAACCAAAATGCAACTTGACCTTGGTGAAGGTGAGAAACCGGTGGATCAAAAGGTATATCGCTCCATGATTGGATCCCTTCTCTACCTTTGTGCTTCTAGGCCGGACATAATGCTAAGTGTTGGGTTGTGTGCTCGTTTTCAATCCGCTCCTAAGGAGTGCCACCTTGTGGCGGTCAAACGGATTTTAAGATATCTTGTTCATACTCCTACTCTCGGGCTTTGGTATCCAAAGGGGTCAACCTTTGATCTTGTGGGCTATTCGGATTCCGATTGGGCCGGTGATAAGGTTGACCGGAAGTCGACCTCCGGGGCTTGCCAATTTATTGGCCGGTCGTTGGTGAGTTGGTCGTCCAAGAAACAAAACTCCATCTCCCTATCCACCGCCGAAGCCGAATACATCTCCGCGGCATCTTGTTGCACTCAATTGTTGTGGATGAAGCAAACCTTGAAAGACTATGGTGTGTCTCTTGGTACGGTGCTTCTTCTATGCGACAATGAAAGTGCAATAAAGATCGCCAATAACCCCGTCCAACACTCCCGCACCAAACATATCGACATTCGCCACCACTTCCTACGTGACCATGTCGCAAGGGGTGATATTGCTCTCTCTCATGTGAGCACCAATCACCAATTGGCGGATATTTTCACGAAACCTTTGGATGAGGCCCGGTTTGTTGAGCTAAGGAATGAACTCGGTATTCTTGATCCTAAAAACTTGGATTGATCTACTTGCTTGCAATCTCACATTTATCTTGTGTCTAGCTTAGAAACACCGCACATGTAGGGCGAGTCATTTTGCCATGTCTTGGCATAATGCGTACCTATGTGTGCAACATCAATAGACTCAATGTCATGATATGGGCCCTAGGATTTATCTTCGCGGTGCCATGACATTTGTGCTTAACATAGGGGGAGTCATCCCCCGCCCTTCATTTGCCTCCGTTTTTATTGGTCCATTTATTTGAAGTTTGTTTTTCCTTAAGGTTCTCATCATGTCCCTTGATCCTTGTTGTTATTTAGCATTTTCTCTTTTTGGGCATGAGAGGATGTGTTTTTACTGATTTTTGTGCGTGCCACTTGTTTCGGACATCTCTTAAGTCCACTGGCCACGTCGGAGCAGCTCGGAGCAGCTCCGGATTCTGCTCCGGATCAGCCCGGAGCACAGCCCGGAGCAGCTCCGGACCACTCCGGCGTGACCAGTCCCTTAAGGGTCGGGGTGGTCCAGTCTCCTTTTCATCCACCCCGCGCCATCTCCTCCTCATTTGCCTTCTCCACCCACCCCGCGCTAGCCCTAGCCGCCGCCACCGCCGCGCTAGCCCTAGCCGCCGCCACCGCCGCCACAGCCCTAGCCGCCGCCGCCGCCCTAGCTGACGCCGCCGCCTCAGCTGCTGCCGCCGCCCCCCAGCACCCCAGCCGCCCCCCAGCACCCCAGCCGCCCCCGCCGCCTCCACTCCCCCCCCTCCTCCGCCGGATTCGGGCTCGGAGGACCATGTCGTCGCACTCGGGTACTCCCCCTCTTCTTGCCCCTCTCGATTTCTCCTTTTTGCTTCATTTTTTTTTCGAAATCGAGGGATCTAGGGTTGCTTACTTGCCCAGGGAGTTCACCCCTCTTTGTTTCTCCACATGGCCCCTCCGTGCTCCCTCTACACCTTGAAGATGTTCTGAGCCAGTGTATGGTGTTCTTGGGCTCCCTGTGCAGCCCGGAGTACCACCCGGAACAGCTCCGGCCTCTGCTCCGGCCCGCCCGGAGCAGGACCCGGAGCAGCTCCGGCCTGTACTCCGGCCTGCGCAGTATTGCCCGACTCACCTCCTTCTGCACATCTTCCTTGTGTATTGTCTCTTGGTCCTTTTCTTTGGCACGCACATTTATTTTTGGGTGTTTGTTTGGTTTTCGGTTCTCCACAGGTGACAGTGATGACCGCCTTGAGACTCGTGAAGCCCGCCGGAAGCGGAGACCTATACTCAAGCAGCCCGAGTCCAGAGTGCTGCCTTCTCGGACTTCTAAGAAGCCCCTTCCCCCTGCAGCTTGTGCCAGTGGCCGTGTGAAGGCCCAGACTCCTTTGGGGAGAGGACGAGGCCGTGTTGGTGGCAGTCGTCCGTGCACTACGAGTGAGCTTGACAGTGCAACTAGTGATGATGAAGATGAGGATGCTAGTTCTGACAGTGTTGAGTTTGATGGTGCTGAGATTGAGGATGAGGCTGCTGCTGAAGAAGAAACTGAAATTGGTGAGGATGGTTGGGAGGTTGACCGTGTTCCCACGGAGAACATTCGCCACATGCAAATTCGCAAGTGGCGTGCTTTGAGGCGGTTGAATCCGTACCGCTTTAGCTCTCGTCAGAATCATGAAGAGCATCGGTTTTGGACCAAAGTTCAATCAAAGATTATGCAAGATGTTTATCTCTCCTTGTCCAAGCGGTCTACCATTGCTCGTGCCAAGTCCCTCAACACCAACTGGATGCATCTTCATGGGGATTCCGACGCTCCTCTCCTTCGTCGCTTGTTGGAAGGTTTGGGTCTTTGGAGCCTTGCTTGTTTCAACCAAGACTATTGTCCTGAGCTTGTGCAACAATTTTATTGCACCGTCTACTACCACAAGAGTGGGCCCGTTGATATTACTTGGATGTGTGGCAATCACAAGATCTCAAGCACCAAGTTAGCCTTTGTTACTGCTCTCGGCGGTTCTAGCTGGTTTGAGCATGAGAATATGCATGCTCAGCTGATTGCTCCTAAGGAAGATCTCATGTTTTGCTACCCCGCTGACAAGAGGAGCAAGCCGGGTATGATAGGCACTATGTATCCCGCTTATCGCCAGCTTGCTTATGTGCTTAAGGATACTATCTGTCAGAAGGCGGGCGACTACTCTGCTATTCCAGGCCACATGGTCAACGTCCTGCGCCTTGCTCATCCTGACAACATTCGCCCTGTTGATGGTATTGATTTTATTTGGAAGGAGATTCAAAATGGAGTTATCGAGAGACGGTCGCCTGCTTATGCTCCTTATCTTCACCGGTTCTTCATGTCTGCTGCTAGCGAGCATTGGGATGATATTATGTCTGGACGCCGGTTGGTCTCTCATGAGCTTCACACCCCCACTGTTGTGCCGGGGCCCATTCCTCCTGAGTATGCTGCTTCTGTTCAGCCCCGCCCTCGTCCGTCTGGTGTCTCTCGGCCCCTTGAGCATGGCAGCAAGAGGCGCCATGATCCTCAGTCTCAGGCCGGTCCCTCCACTGGACCGCGTGTTTCAGCTCCCCCACAGAGAGGGGGAGTAGCTGCTTTCTTTCGGAGTTTGTTTGCCACTTGCCGTGATGCCCGTGCCTATAGTCATGATGCCAGAGAGTTTGCCAAGGAAGGGCGTCGCCTTTAGAATGCTGATCGCCGAGCTCAGGGTCTCACTTCTGAGGCGGATCCTCCTGAGTTGGCTCCCTCTGCCTTTGTTGATATTCCGTTGCCCGATGTCACCGATGCTGATTGGTTCTCCTTCTTTGGTGGTGGCCATGGAGGTGGTTCTGATGTTGGTTTTGGTTCTGCTTCAGCTTATGCTCCCGGTGGAGCTGGTGGCTCTAATGTTGATCCTCAAGGTGGTCCTCATGGTGGTGAAGCAGGTGGTTCGACTCATGATGAGTGATGTTTTTGATGCCTTGTCTACTCTTTTTTTCTCCTTTTTGGTGCTTCGGTGCCAAAGGGGGAGAAGGAAGTAGAGTTCTCCTTTTAGTTGGATTTCGTGTGAGCCACAAGTCACATCTTTTGTGTTTATTCGTGCTTAATTGACTTGTGTACTCAATTGCTGGATTTGGTTTTATGTTGGACCTCCGTGTGGTGGTATGTGTGGACAAGCCCGTATCTATGCATGGTGATGTTTTATGATTCTATCTCCATGCTATCCTTTAACTTGTCATTATGCCATGTCTTTACTATTGTTGTTATTATATCTTGGTATAAGTGTTTTGTGAGCTAGGGGGAGTTTGCTCTTATTTCTATATCTTGAGAACTCTAATCCTAGTTGTCATCGTACACCAAAAAGGGGGAGATTGTTAGGGCATTTTGCCCTTATATTTATTTTGGTGATGATGACACTTACTTATGGTACTAATATAATCTTCAAGTTTATTTCTCAGATTTAGTCCCTTGTGTTCTTGATGGTGAAAGGAAGGAGACCCCCCCAATTCAAAAAGAAGAAAAGAGTCGGCTTACTCCGTTTTTCCGGTTTGTATTTGAGTCGTAGGTATGCCGCACTATTAAGAGGGGCTCATGATGAACTTGCTGAGGATGATCTTTTCCTTGTTTTCCACCTCTTGTCGAGTCGAAGAAATCCGGTGTGCTCTGTCCCTGTGTCCTTCTGCCGCAGCCGGAGCAGCGGCCGGAGCAGCTCCGGACCGTACTCCGGGCGGGGCAGTGAAGCTGCCAGGCTTTCAGCCTTGCTCCGGAGTACCCCCCAGAGCTGTTCCGGGCCAGGCCGGAGCAGCAGCCGGAGCAGCTCCGGACCGTACTCCGGGCGGAGCAGTGAAGCTGGCGTGCTTCCACTCTGCTCCGGAGCACTTGCCAGAGTTGCTCCGGGCAGGCCGGAGCAGTGGCCGGAACTGCTCCGGGCCACTCCGGAGTGACATCCTGATGTTGCAACGGTCACTTTTCGGGGGGCCTTTATAAGCCCCCCCCTTCTTCTCCAAGGGATACCTTTTGCACGAAAAAGAGCTCTTGTTCCTCACTTTCTCTCTCCTCCATTGTTGAGCTCCACATTTCCTTGAGATCTCTCATTCCCCCCAACCAAACCCTAATTCCTTTGGGGAATCGAGAGAGGAGGTCTCGATCTACATTTCCACCAAGCCAAAAGTGATCCCTCCTCAAGTTCATCAAGTAGCTTGTTACTCTTGGGTTTGTTGGGAAACCCTAGGCGTGCTAGGTCGCCCGGAAGCTTCCGGGTTGTGGATTTGCTTCGGGAAAGTTTGTGAGGGTTTGGAGACCACCCCAAGGTCTACCACAAGTGATTGGGCTCCTACTTCGTGGAGGAGGCTCAAGGAGAAGAAGGTGAGCCTTCGTGGCGCTTGAGTACCCTTCGTGGGAATTCACACCTCTCCAACGGTGACTAGCTCTCTCCCAAGAGAGTGAACATCGGGATACATCTTCGTCTCCGTGTGCCTCGGTTATTTCTATCCGAGTTCCTTTACTTGTGTTTTTACCTTTGTGATAGCCTTCGTGCTTGAAGTACTTTGCATAGCATCTTATAGGTTGTTCACCTAGTTGTTAGGCTCACACTTATATTCCGCAAAGCCTAAAACTAGTGAAAAGAAAAGTAAAATTTGTAGAAACCTATTCACCCCCCCCCCTCTAGGTTAGACCATCTACACTTTCAGTAGTCTACAGCTGTCCTCCCTCCTTGGCCGTGTGTGGCAACCCCTTCCCCAAGAAGATAAGGGGAAGGAGGACCTTGGCACTATAAAAGGAGGAGAGGCCACCCCTTAGAGGGGATCGAATCTTCATCTTCTCCAAGCTGCTACCTGGGCACGCAGGTTCTTCAACCTCTAGCCAGCTAGAGCTTTGTAACCAAGACCTTGTACTCCTCGCGAGGTGTCGCGTTGTAATACAAGAAGGCAGAAAGTAGGGGTGTTACCTCACCACGAGGGCCCTGAACCTGGGTAAAACTCGGCGTCTCTCTCTGTAGTGCGTAGTGCGTCCGACAACTCGAGGCTTCCGTCACCGTGCTTCGTTGCGATCCTAGATCTCACACGTTCAGCCCCCTGCGTTCGAATCTTTGGGTCCGTCGCGTGGTACCCCGTGTTCTTGCGACACGAAATCCATCGACAGTCGGTGCGGTGGAGGCTGTGAACGCCCCTGGCCTCGCCCCCTATGATCCAGGATACTTCTCTGACATGGAGGAAGTTGTACGTTCTTGTGTAAATATGGTTTGTTATTAGTATTTTTTAAATTTCGCATTTGCATTGCCTTGTTTGAGATAGGCCTCAGATGATAGGGTTAGAAATTAGGGTTTGTAGATTTTAGATTTTTCATTTTCTTCTTAGGTGTTGGTTGTGACCGTAAATTAGGGTTTGTAGATTTTAGTTTTCTCGTAATAACAAGACAACATCTAGCATAAAAGAAATGTGTGCCTGTGACCGTAAATTTAGGCATATATCTTGTTTTTCTCATCAAAGCCATTCTGTCTCAACCGTTGTGTTAATTTATAAATTAGGGTTTAAGCCCTATGATCAAAATTAAATATGTAATTTCTTACATTGCTAATATAGTTGTGTATTTGGTCTAGCTAATTGTGTTGCTTTGTTGGAAGAATTTAATTGGTTAAGTAGGTTATTTAGTTGTGACTTTGATATATGGTAAACTATATATATTTCTGCTTGTTTGTTCGATATCTAGATTGTTATAGTTTACCATATCTGTACTATAATGTTTGTGTTTCCAGTTTGGGATTTATTATAATTAAATAGAATATATATATATGCAAGATTAATTGTACTCCTTTATGTGAATGCTTTCATAGCTAAATAATTAATAGCTATTATTCATTTACATACTTAAAATGTGTATGCTATAATGAAGTGCTCATTTTTCTTGTATTTGCAGTATGATAGCGGTGATGACGTCGATGAGTACAACCGTTCATCCTACAAGCAGATGCAGCTGACCAAGTTTCAGAATGGAGAGCTCGGGGTGATGAGAAAAGGGAAGTACTCTTGCCCTTTTTGCCCCAACAAGATCAAGGCTGGGGATAGGCAGTCTTTGGAGATCCATGCTCTGGACTTGCGCCATACCTCAGAGAAGATCCAGGACATGGCTGACCATCAGGCCCTCGCTAAGTTCCTTTACGGTGATAACCTGCCAGAATTTGGCAGGCCTTCCAGGAGGAGGAGGCACTGATGGTGGAGTGGGATATTGTTATGTCTTGTGAACTGTTAGCTGTGTTGACCACCAGGTCCTTGCACTGGTGTGTTTTTATGAACTTGTTAGTTGCATCTTTTGGTAAACTTGTTATCTCGTAGCGATCAGGCCTGCTACTAGTACTTGCTCACTAGTACTTGTTTGACCTTAATTACTAGTACTTGCTTATGCACCATATATAGTTTATGCGTACTGTAGTCTATGTCTCATGGTTGTTACTAGTAATTGTTTATGCTAAAATTTTGAGTTGTTGGTTCTTAGGCAACATGAAATCATGCAACATAAAATCATATGACTCATGGCTGTGAAACTTGAAATAGAAAACAACCCTAACTTCCGCCAATAAAACCTGTATCTGAATTAATCTTTATCACTATTGTGTCAACTATTCATACCGCACGGTTACATGTCTGACTCTACTGTGTAATTGATAATATAATATATATAAAAACTTATCTGTTAATTGGGCTCGGTAGAAATAAACAATTGGGCCTATTATTAGGCCTGCATATAAACAATACATAAATAGTTGGCTACGCCCTAATTGTAGATCAAAATGCATACCTCCCCCACCGCCCCCACCCCCTCTTCCGATCCGCCGCCGCCGCATCGTCTTAATTACACCGCCGCCGTGTTTACCAAGCCGTGTACGCTGCCATGCCTAGCCGCTGGGATGACGGCGCAACTTCGAACGCATTATACCAGCTGCAGGAGTCGGTATGTGTCCTGGCCCATTACTATTTTATAAACCGTGTATATTATGATGAACTAGTGCATAATTAAAATGTTACGTTCCTTTAGCCGATCCCCTTCAGCAAAGTACGATGATATAGTACTTGGGCGTACGTGTTTTCCGCAATTGGATGCAGTGTTCTGTAGATGATAATTTGAACAAGATTTTTCTTGATTATTTCCAACTAGGACATGGTGTATTTCGATGATGCATTTGCTCCTGATACGATGGATGATCCCGCTTTCTGCGGCATAGATAGGGACTGCCCACTGGTCTGTCTCGTCCACGAGCTTCAGCTACGCAAGTGCGTTGCCTTTGGAGGGACAAACAAAGGTCGTAAATTCTACATGTGTCAACATGTGGAAGTAAGTGATTTTTGCTTAGCTGATTATTATATACACATGTGTCTTCGCCTGCTTGATTAATTTACTCATAATTTTTTATGTCCTAATTTTTTTTGCAGAAAGTCCTAAACTGTGGATTTCACTCTTGGATTGATCCAGAGTGGCCTGGAACACTGAAGAATGCACTTTCTAAGCTATGGACAATGTACGAGGACTGCACCGATGCACGAAGGTGTGAGAGGCGTGAGAATGCAAAGTTGGTCAAAGAGCTTCGCGATGATAAGAACAAGGTAGAGAGTAAATACTCAAGTCTCATTGCTGATGTGAACAAGCACATGGATGAAACTGCTGGGAGGATCATTCAGCAAAACCATGCTAGGATTATGGGCAATAATTGAAGGAAATATGCCCTAGAGGCAATAATAATATTGTTATTATCATATTTCTTGTTCATGATAATGTTTATACTCCATGTTATAATTGTATTAAGCGGAAACATTAATACTTGTGTGGTTTATGAACAACACTGTGTCCCTAGTACGCCTCTACTAGACTAGCTCATTGATTAATGATGGTTAAGGTTTCCTAACCATAGACATGAGTTGTCAATTAATAATGAGATCATGTCATTAGGAGAATGATGTGATGGACAGACCCAAATAAAGCAGAGCAATTAGATCGTGTCATTGTGTTCATCTTTGCGAAGCTTTTTCCTATGTCAAGTATTGTATTCCTTAGACCATGAGATAATACAACTCCCTGGTATCGGAAGAAAGCTTTGAGGTCATCAAATGTCATCCTATGAAAGGGTGATCATAAAGGTGTCTCTCAGGTGATCGGAAAGTACTTGTTGGGTTGCATGTATCGAGATGGAATTTGTCCCTCCCAAGTCGGAGTGATATACTTCGGGCCCACTCGGTAATCGATATCAATATCGCTTGCAAGCACGTGGTTAAGGAGTTAATCACAAAGTGATATCGGATTACAGAACGAGTAAAGTACTTGCTGTGAACGAGATTGAACTAGGTATGGCGATACCGACGATCGAATCTCAGACAAGTAAAATATCGCGAGACGAAGGGAATACATATACGGGATTAATTGAATCCTGGCATCGTGGTTCATCCGATATGATCATCGATGAATATGTGGGAGTCAATATGGGTTTCCAGATCCCACTATTGATTATTGATAGAAGATCATGTCTGCATATTCTCGAACCCGTAGGGTCACACACTTAACGTGCATCAATGCTAGGATAGAATGGATAATTGGTTATTGAGTTTTTCGTTCGAAGTCTCGGATGAGATCCCAGACATCACGAGAGGTTTCGGAATGGTCCGGAGAATAAGATTCATATAATGGAAAGCAGTTTTTGGGTTTCGGAAAAGTTCTGGACTTTTTGGTAGAGTACCGAAATGTTCTAGAAAGTTCTGGAGGGCTCCATGGTGGGGCCCACATGCCCCAAAGGGTCCACATGGACCATAGGGTTTTCTTATGGGCTAAGGCAAAGGAAACTTGGGGGCAAGTTAGCCCTAGAGTTTTCTTATGGGCTAAGGCAAAGGAAACTTGGGGGGCAAGTTAGCCCTAGAGTTTTCTTGTGGGCCAAGGCAAAGGAAACTTAGGAGGCAAGTTTTCTCACTGGGGGCCACCGGCTTGACTTGGAGGCTAAGGCAGCCCCCTTGGACGCCCCCTTGACCTATTTAAAGGGGAGGGGAGGGCTGGGGCATGCTTACCTCAAACCCTAGCCACCGGCCCAACTGCTGCGCTCCACATCTCTCTCTCGCGACTGCGCGTAGGCGAAGCCCTGCCGCGGAAACTCTCCACCATAAGCACCACGCCGTCGTGCTGCTGATCCAATCTATCTCTCCACCATACTTGCTGGACCAAGGAAGGAGGAGACCTCGCTGCACCGTACGTGTGCATCTCTCGAAGGCGCCGCCACTTGTGGCGTTGGATCGGATCGGATCGCGGGGAGGAGACGACTAGTACGACTACATCATCCACGTTCTGTTGAACATTTCCGCTGTGCGATTTCTTCAAGGGTATGAAGATCTCATCTACCTCTCTCGTTGATTACATCTCCTAGATTAGATCTTGGCTTTCTTGTTCGCATCCGTAGGAAATTTTTGATTTACTATGCTGCGAAACCCTTCAGTGGTATCAGAGCTAGATCCATGCGTAGATGTGTTTCACGAGTAGAACGCAACATGCTTGTTGCGGGCGTTGATGTTTTCTGTTGCAAACCTCTATGTTGTGTATTTCTTATGGCGCGGGATAGTGAGATCGAAGCGGTCTAGGCCAACTTTACGCGACCTCGTTCGCGAGACCGGCTCCGCACTTGACGTGTGGCTTGTTCCACACATGTGGCTGGTGGATGCCAGTTTCTCTCACTATAGTAGTCATGGGATTTACAACGGATGTTGGTAACCATAATATCACCGTTGTGGCTTTGCGTAGGTAAGAACCGTTCTTATGCGTAGCTCCCATAAGCCACGTAAAACATGCAATCAACAAATTAGAGGCGTCTAACTTGTTTTTGCAGGGAGTGTTTTGTGATATGGTATGGCCACAAGATGTGATGTGATATATGTGATGTATGCGATGATCATGTTTTGTAATATTTCACGACTTGCATGTCGATGAGTTCACAACCGGCAGGAGCCATATGGTTGTCTTTATAATTGTGTATGACCTGCGTGTCAACTTCTTATACGCCATGTAATAGCTTTACTTTATCGCTAAGTAGTTAGCAATAGTTGTAGTTGCTATTCATGGTGGAGGCAATCATGGTGGAGTGATGGAGATCATGCCGGCGCGCACAAGATGGAGATCATTGCGCGGAGATTGGCTATACAATGTCACATAAAATTATATGCATGTGATGTTTATCATTTTATGTATCTTATTATGCTTTGACCGCGACAGTAGCATTATAAGATGATTCCTCACTTAAAGATCAAGATAAAATTGTGTTCTCCCCTCGTATGCACCGTTGCGAAAGTTTGTCGTGTTCAAGCATCTCGTGATGATCGGGTGCTATAAACTCTACGTTCACATACAACGGGTGCAAGCCAGTTTTGCACATGCGGAGATACTTGGGTTTGACTTGACGAGCCTAGCATGTACAGACATGGCCTCGGAACACATGGACCGAAAGGTCAACCATGAGTCATATGCATGATATGATCAACATGTTGATGTTCACCATTAAAGCTACATCATTCACGTGATGATCGGTCTCGGTGTAGTGAATTTGGATCATGCTTCACTAAACAACTTTGAGGGATGTTGAATTTAGTGGGAGTTCATTAGTAATTTGATTAACTTGAACTCATTATCATGAACTAAATCTTGATGTATTTGCATAAGTCGTTGTAGTCTTTGGCACCGTTTGCCACCGACACTTAGCTTAATTGAGTTAAAAGAACTATAGAATTCTAGATTATCACTTTACGGTCTAGTACCGTTTAGTTAGAATGTCAAGAGTAAGGATTAAGTCTTATTGCAAACTTTAGCAAACCTCACTTGCTCTATGCGATTTAATAAGTTGTATTAATCTAAGAGCAACGATTCAAGTTTAGTATCTAAAGATCATATGTTTGCCTTCATGATAAATTGATCTTCAAGATTGTTTGAGAATCAAAGTGATCATCGAGCTGAAAGAATTGTTTTAGAAACACACAAGAAGTGAAAGATATTTGATATCTAAAACTTTGATTGTTTGCAAAATGATGAAGTATAATTTAGTAAAAGAACATATGCTCATATTGTATGAATATATGTGAAGATTGAAGATGCTAGGCGTCCCGATCACCCAAAAGTTTGGGAACTTATATTATACTTGCATTCATCCTTATAAGCTATAGTAGTTTCATCATGAAAGTTGTCATGATAAGATGAATGAAAGGGTATTGGCTAAACTGTTTTTTGCTATACCAAAAGATTGCTAAAAAATAGAGTCCGGAAGAATACCAATCATATGATGATGGCAATCCACTTCAAAGTGCGAAATCCAAGGCTATTAGTATTTGACTAAATATCCTTTGGACTATGTGTCAAATGATTGATGCCACTATTGATGTCGATAGATTCTTCTAAATTGAGAGGAAATGCTAAATAGGATCTGCAAAAGTATTTGGTAGAAAAGGAAAAGACTGGAAATGTCTAGCTCAGGTATATAAATGATATACATATTATAGATGTATTCCTTGCTAGTACATAATTCTTGGGTATTGGATACTAGATTGTTGGTATGAAATGTCATACAAAGCAACAATACAAGAACTATGATGGTCTAAGTAACTAGCAAAAGAATGTGGTAACAATGCGCATCGAGAAACAAATAAATGTGTTATTGTGTTTTTCGTCGGCATAAAACCTAGCCTTCTAGATTTGTTAAGAACTTAATAATTGTTATTTTGTTCTGGTATTATGAGAGCAATGGTTGTTCAAATTATTACCGTCTTCCATAATCGATGGTTAGATTATTATTATCTTGTTGGTGAAATAGACATTTATAACACTGATGCTAAAGGTCGCAAGACAAAATGAATTTCACTTATATATGACACCGCCGTTTAAGCCATATTGGAAACAAAACATGAAAGAAATTCTATATTGATAGATTTTCGAGTCATTTGATTTTGAATTGATTGACGCTTGTGAGACTTTTCCTAAAGATGATTTAACTTTGTTCATGGGCCATGGACAGAACAAGTGACTAACTAAGTGGAGATCATACATGTTGATGTATGTAGTCCATGGTGTGAAGTCGATCATGGTGTATTTTCTATTTCATCAATGACTCAAATAGATGTATTGTATATCTACTTGATGAGATAGAAGTATGAAATAATTGAAATTGTTCAATTTATGAAGTGGAAATTATTGTAACAAGAAAAATTCAAGTTTTTATGATTGGATCATAAAGAACAATATTTGAGTTACAAGTTTAGCAAGCATCTAAGAGTTAGAGGAATTGTTCCACAAACTTGCATCGTAATAAACACCATAGGAGTATGGAGTTTTCGATGGATGTAATCAAACCTTGTTTGACATGGTTAGAGCAATGATTATATAAAACTACCAATATAATTTGTGGATTATGCTTTAGAGACTACCGCTTTTCACTGAATAGAGTGCCATCATAATCTGCCGAAATGACACCATACAAGTTATAGTTATCTTTTCTTGAATTTTGGTATGCAAGGCATATGTGTAAAATGTTTACAACCAAAATCGGATTAGTAAGTCTTTGTAGGGTTATCCCAAAGAATGTCGATGGGTGTTTCTTCTGCCATCAACCCAATTAAAAGTGATTGTCACTGAAAGAAATGAACTTCTTATGAAGGAGTTTTTCGCAAAAGGTTGAAGTGGGAGGAAGATAGAACTTGATGAGGTTATTGGATCTGAACAAGATGATCAGAGTAGCACAGCACCAGAAAATGTTCTGGAAGCGGCAACTGCATTCATAGCTCACGCGTCTATAATATGTTGTAGTCACGGCATCGAAGTTCCTATTTAACCAAGTTGGTCGTAATCAAATAGTAAGATTTGAGGACGAGATATTATTAGATAATAGTAACCAACAATATACAAAGAAGCGATGATGGGCCCTGACTTTGTCATATGGATTTTTCTAGCAACAATTACATATTGAGATATGATAGTTGAATAAACAAAACAACGTTCCTCTACCGGAATGCACACCAAGGATGTGTACCTGACACGACCCAATGGGTTTTGTTGATTCAAAGGTTGCTAGATATGTATGCAAACTTCTATGGTAGAAGTAAGCATAGCGAAGTTGGAATCTTCAATGATGAAAATGTTAAAGTGTTAATTTCATCAAGATATTTGAAGATGCTTGTATTACAAGAAAGTAAGTGGGAGCGCTCAGACATATTTCTAATACTTTATGTGGACGACATATCGTTTATTGGAAATAATGTGTTTTTCTTGATATTGTCAATTTTTTCATTAAAATTGGATTTTTGATGAAAGACTTAGGCAAAACCAGAATATTGAGCATCAATGTCTATGCAGATAGATTGAGGCACTAATATAGTTTTGCCAGAGTACATAGATGAAATATTGAATTTGTTCAATATGGAAACAATAAGAACGGTTCTTATTGCATGGAAGAGGTTGGAGCAAGAATCAATTGTTTTGACACTTGATGAGTGAAACCGCAAGAATGATTTTATCAAATCTTGTGTTCCATGATATGTAGATCCAGATATGTCCAATGCGCTGAAAGGTTACGAGCATTCATATGATGATCGTTGGACAATAGTAAGAATATTCTTATGTACTTTCGAAGAAGTAAGAATATGTTCTGTATGCAGAAGTGACAAATGGTTCATTGCAATGAGTTACATTGGCTTTGTCACACATACAAGTAAAATTTTATCTCAATTTTTTAAGCTATTTGTTTTGAGTTAGAAGGTGGCATAATAAGATGGAAGAAAGTTCCATGATGACTTGGATGAGTTCCAATGTTAATATTGTGGCGGACACTGCAACGAGGGCTAAGTACATAATCGCTTTAGAAGCGGCATAAAAGATGCAAAGTAGATAGTGATAATCCAACTTATTTGTGGCACTGTCGTCCAGGTCATATTGGCGTAAAACGCATGAAGAAACTCCATTCTGATGGACTTTTGGAGTCTCTTGATTTTGAATCATTTGACACGTGCAAGCCATGCCTCATGGGCAAGATGATCAAAAACCCGTTCTCCGGAATAATGGAGCGAGCAACGGACTTATTGGAAATCATACATACCGATGTGTGTGGACCAATGAGTATTTCGATGCACGGTGGATATCGCTATTTTTCTAAGTGTGCTAGTACTATGTGGTTCTATTGTATGACAATAGTAACAACATAGTCTCGGCCAAGATACAAAGGTCTCACCAGAAGACCAAGTTTATACGATGCCATCTCATGTCAAGATGAGTAATGCGTGATGACGCAAAAGATATGCAAATACAAATGGACCTGAAAGTGTCAGACCCGTAGATAAGGTTTACCACGTGCAACGCGTATGAGTAACACCGGAATGCCATAGGTGTTGGATGCGCAAGTATTAACTAGATTATTGACTCTAGTGCAAGTGGGAGACTGAAGGAAATATGCCCTAGAGGCAATAATAATATTGTTATTATCATATTTCTTGTTCATGATAATGTTTATACTCCATGCTATAATTGTATTAAGCGGAAACATTAATACTTGTGTGGTTTATGAACAACACCGTGTCCCTAGTACGCCTCTACTAGACTAGCTCATTGATTAATGATGGTTAAGGTTTCCTAACCATAGACATGAGTTGTCAATTAATAATGAGATCATGTCATTAGGAGAATGATGTGATGGACAGACCCAAATAAAGCAGAGCAATTAGATCGTGTCATTGTGTTCATCTTTGCGAAGCTTTTTCCTATGTCAAGTATTGTATTCCTTAGACCATGAGATAATACAACTCCCTGGTATCGGAAGAAAGCTTTGAGGTCATCAAATGTCATCCTATGAAAGGGTGATCATAAAGGTGTCTCTCAGGTGATCGGAAAGTACTTGTTGGGTTGCATGTATCGAGATGGAATTTGTCCCTCCCAAGTCAGAGTGATATACTTCGGGCCCACTCGGTAATCGATATCAACATCGCTTGCAAGCACGTGGTTAAGGAGTTAATCACAAAGTGATATCGGATTACAGAACGAGTAAAGTACTTGCTGTGAACGAGATTGAACTAGGTATGGCGATACCGACGATCGAATCTCAGGCAAGTAAAATATCGCGAGACGAAGGGAATACATATACGGGATTAATTGAATCCTGGCATCGTGGTTCATCCGATATGATCATCGATGAATATGTGGGAGTCAATATGGGTTTCCAGATCCTGCTGTTGATTATTGATAGAAGATCATGTCTGCATATTCTTGAACCCGTAGGGTCACACACTTAACGTGCATCGATGCTAGGATAGAATGGATAATTGGTTATTGAGTTTTTCGTTCGAAGTCTCGGATGAGATCCCGGACATCACGAGAGGTTTCGGAATGGTCCGGAGAATAAGATTCATATAATGGAAAGCAGTTTTTGGGTTTCGGAAAAGTTCTGGACTTTTTGGTAGAGTACCGGAATGTTCTAGAAAGTTCCGGAGGGCTCCATGGTGGGGCCCACATGCCCCAAAGGGTCCACATGGACCATAGGGTTTTCTGATGGGCTAAGGCAAAGGAAACTTGGGGGCAAGTTAGCCCTAGAGTTTTCTTATGGGCTAAGGCAAAGGAAACTTGGGGGGAAAGTTAGCCCTAGAGTTTTCTTGTGGGCCAAGGCAAAGGAAACTTAGGAGGCAAGTTTTCTCCCTGGGGGCCATCGGCTTGACTTGGAGGCTAAGGCAGCCCCCTTGGACGCCCCCTTGACCTATTTAAAGGGGAGGGGAGGGCTGGGGCATGCTTACCTCAAACCCTAGCCGCCGGCCCAACTGCTGCGCTCCACATCTCTCTCTCTCGCGATTGCGCGTAGGCGAAGCCCTGCCGCAGAAACTCTCCACCATAAGCACCACACCGTCGTGCTGCTGATCCAATCTATCTCTCCACCATACTTGCTGGACCAAGGAAGGAGGAGACCTCGCTGCACCGTACGTGTGCATCTCTCGGAGGCGCCGCCACTTGTGGCGTTGGATCGGATCGGATCGCGGGGAGAAGACGGCTAGTACGACTACATCATCCACGTTCTGTTGAACATTTCCGCTGTGCGATTTCTTCAAGGGTATGAAGATCTCATCTACCTCTCTCGTTGATTACATCTCCTAGATTAGATCTTGGCTTTCTTGTTCGCATCCGTAGGAAATTTTTGATTTACTATGCTGCGAAACCCTTCAATAATGAGGAGGGCAATAGTGAGGTGGACGTGTTGAAGAATGAAGTGGCAATGCTTAAGGAGGAAATTGAAAAGCTTGAGTGCATAATCTGTGATTTGCTCAACGCAGGTGCTGCTAACTCAGATAAGCTTAGGAGGATGAAGGCAATATGTGATGAGTGATATTCTATCATCGCAATTCCATTATTAGAAGTGTTTTCGTTATGTTTGCCATGAACATTTTTTCGCTTTAAATATGAACCCTTTTGTTAAGATTTACTATGGAGATTCTTGTTTTAAATCATGTTTCACCATTATCGGATCACTGTATTGTAAGATATTTTTGTTTTTCTACCTTTGTTTCACACTAGTAGAAAAAAGGGCTTCCATTCACGAACATAAAATCATGAACATAAAATTCTGCTGGTTTTCTCTGCCGTGGCAGGTTATAATATGACATAAAATCATGAACATAAAATCATGAACATAAATTAGTGCAATATAGAGTGATAAATATGAAATAACTGTGTAAAGAGTCATGAACATCACATCAATCGACAACCGTATATAAAACAACCAGTTAAATGATGTACTAAATTCACCAGTTCAACAACGATAATGATCCACATCTAAATAATTTGGCTTTCTCTTTCGAGCTAGCGAAAGTGACACCATTTTGAGGACTTTGTTTTTCACACTCTCACATAGATTCGTTTTGGCCATCACAATTTTGGCAACCGTCCGTTTCCTGGTAGCATTTACTTTTTCCTACAACAAAACATTATATTACTTGGTTTAGTTATGTGAGATTGTGGCATGCAAGCATGCATGTGAGTGTACTAGGGGAACATGTGGTTACCTGTGAAACTTCCTCTGTCAGTTTTTCTCCGTTCCAATGTTTCATACACTCCAACACAAATAAGCCACATGAGTTCCTATTAAAAACAATTAATTAATTATCAGTAGTCTGTATCAGTAGTACTACCGTTAGGTTAAGTAATAACTCACCCATCCTTTTGCTGAGGTATTTCATAGGGTTTAATAGGCCATGCTGAAGGGTCTGAAAGGTTTAGGTCAGTTATCTCTTTGTTCGCTTGTGCGACGTCCATCGCAATTTGTTTTCTCTACAGGGATACAACAAGATTAATTCCTATTTTCTTATTAAAATAATCATAAATGAGAACCGTAAGCTACTAGCGTACCACTTTTTCAATGAATTTATGGCTCGGTCCATTCTTCAGTGGGTTTAGCACTTGGAATTCCTTCTTGGGTATATGCATGACGACGGTGATCCAGTGGCTATTTCCCAGGTTAACTGTGATATAGGCCTATAATACAAAACATAGTTAGTCACACCAACCAAACAGTTTGAAGTACATATAGGGGTGTACACATATTGCTTACCTTATCTTTTGCAAAATATTCATCCATACATCTTGCAATGCATGCTGACATCTCTTGTTGGTCTTTTAGGTCTTTCAGGTTCAAGGGTTTCTTTTTTGATTGACGACGAGGTGGTGAATTCACTAGGGAATTTGCCCTGTATGCAGGGACTATGGTGCAATCGCCACCCATTTTCAAAGACAAGTCACCTCTATAAGCATCAATGACCTGCAGAAAGATAACATTATGTGAGTAAATATATTTCATGCATATAAAATAACAAAGTGTGACGCCGATACGAGGACTTACTGCACCGTTCAGCCAGCCACGGTGAAGAATCGGTAAAAGAAGTTCTGGTGACACCGCTTGTCCTTCGTGATTATAGTAGACAGTTTTCTTCTTATCTTTTTCACTTTTGCCAGCATTTTCAACAAATAAACACGCCGCATCAATTATTTCCGGTGTCAACTCAACTGCCCCTTCATTGTTTGTGGGTTCTGTGAACAATTCTGGTAAAGAGTTTACAAAATATTGTTAGTGCATGCAATATTATATTGTTACTATATTGAATGACATGTAATGTAAATGAACTAGCAATACCTTTTTTAACTGCATCATTATGTCGTTTACG